>ML785656.1:521548-552157 GCA_009831015.1 Picea engelmannii | reverse complement strand
AATACATTTCCCTCATAAAAGAGGGTTGCCTTCTAGGGCAAAAAACCCTAACATAATCTCTACCGTTAGATCTGCAACCTTATAATGAACGGTCCAGATTTACAATGAAATTACAATATACTTTTATAAGGCAATTTTTTCTTTGGGGGCTTCGCCCCCGAACCCCCGCTGGGGGTCCACTTGCCCCCAGACCCCCCAGTCGGGGGGATGGACCCCCCGGACCCCACAGAGGAGGTAACCCCCCTCTGCACTCCCCCGCGTGGAAGAGTGTACATACTTCTGGGGTGTAAATACTTCATGGGGTATAAACATGGCTGAAAGCAAGGACCTCTGAATCAGGAAGATAATCAGGCTCCACAACCAACAACACCAATTAAAAATATTGGGTTCAAGACACTGAACAACATACACTATCTGGGATTTGGAAGAAATATGAGAACTGATGCTTCCCTCTAGTTTAGTGATGGAAAAAAGAATAGATCGAAGAGGAATATCCCTCACGTATTTGATGACAATTATTCCCCATACTAATCTTGATCCCGACACACAATACTGAGAAACATATGCATGTGTTGGCAATGGCGTGGACCATTGTCTAGATAAAATGACGGGTTCTCCCCTCTTCAAGAGTCCCGTCAGGAAATACACATATTTGATATTGATATCAAGCATATGACATCCCACTCGAAATGCCTTCTCATCATTATCCCATAGTCCAATCAAATACTCGAGTAAAAGGACTTCCTTCCTCATGTTTTGTAGCTTGAAATATTTCAACAAACCACATTTCCAAAGAGCTTCCCTCGCTTGAGGGTCTTGTAAGTCATCCATATCGTCAAATTTATGCTCTCTTACTTTCCATTCAATCATCTTGGCCAATGAAAACCTGTAAATCCATAAGAAAATCACATTAGCCAAGCTTTCAAAAGGGGAAATTTCTTTTTCACAGCTGAAAAAAATAAAAATAAAATTTATGTGAGCAACGCTCCCTTGAAGACAAAATCAGAGCACTAGCACTCCCCTAAAAGGGTTAACATGGTTCTAAGATATCAACCAACTCCCCCCCGATTACTTAAGGGAATGTCGATCTAGTTTGATGCTCTGGGGATTTCTAGAGAGACAAAACTTAGGAAATAAGAACTAAAAATGAAAAAGAAATCACACAAAGTGATGGGAGGGATCATGCTACTAACCCGATCATGAAAAAAATGAAAGTGATCGCCTTTAGCTCCCACAATCGATGCCATAAGAATCATTCCAAAAGAGGAAAATTTAAGAGGAAAGGGCAAATTGCCAAGTGAAAGGTGAAAATGAATTGGTTTTTACCCTGACTTTTTACCATTTCTAAATTAAATTCATTTAAAACCCTTTTACATTAGTAGTGTTTATTTTTTTTAGTTTTTTCCAATTATGGTCGATTTAAAAAGTAATTGTCGATGTTTTTTCCTAGAATGATTTGTTTACGCGGGTATTTACAGAGAATAATTTTTTGATGACCTTATAACTCTATTGAGAAAAATTCGTCATACTTCGAGCTTAGTAAAATATGAATAGTCATCTATTGGGCGGTGGTTTACCCCTTTTTTAGTCCCAACAGACTAACTATGAAA
The DNA here is from genome assembly GCA_009831015.1 of Picea engelmannii. Classification (NCBI taxonomy): domain Eukaryota; kingdom Viridiplantae; phylum Streptophyta; class Pinopsida; order Pinales; family Pinaceae; genus Picea; species Picea engelmannii. The sequence goes on along the minus strand of ML785656.1, from coordinate 550,547 downwards.
AAGGAATGCTCTAGTCAATCTCAAATAGAAGAGTTCTCTGTCATATTATTTTATACTTTTTCAGACCTCAGAGACTAAAATTACGAAAAAAGGACACCCTTGGAGTTTTCTTTAAGTTATTTTCAAATTCCCTAAACATGAAAAAAAACCTAGTTTTCCTTCTTTGGACTCGCAAAACTACACATTGAAGGGCCCATCTGGGAAGAAACCCTTACTTCTTCTAGTTTGATAAATAAAGGAAGAGGAACTTACCGAAGGTGAGTTATATCGAGCATCTGTTACCCTCCTCGAGCTCATTAAACGAAAAAGAGGTACTCATCTATCTGGATGGGGGAGAAATTGAAGGAAGTGGGTCGAGTTTCTTGATATATTTTAAGGTAGATCTTATGGTCGCCCTTAAACAAAACACTTTTTTTCACCTCACCATACACTTGGATAATCCATTTTCCTCAACACTAAACCAATCCTATGAGTCTTTCTACTCCTTTAGCCCATCCAAAGAATGCCCCAACACTTGTCACATTATGTTTTGGTCCACTATGAGTCTATGCTACCAAGTCTTATGTATTGCCTCAATTTTCAAGGGAATTCTTCACCTCAAAATTCATCCATCTACAATATTACCAGTTCCCATACCCGTGTCAGTCAATTTTTATTTACAATATATTATCACTTTCCTATGACACGTTTCGTGTCAATTGATGAGGGATAAATCAATGCCCTCCTTTGACGAGTCTTTTCCTATCGAAGTCAACAAATTATCCGGGAAATAGACTTAGGAATGCATTAGTACCTTGGGACCTTCATTCCTCAATGGAAGGCCTCCTTGCATTTGACAATGGGTATACATCAATGACCCCTGACTGATTGATTCCACAGATGTTCGACTTCATCTCATTATTCACATTCACTAGATTGTACTTTAAAGTACCTTGAGAGTCATTGACATCAATGGTGATTTCTCTCGCGCTTGTTAACGGTATACCTTAATGATTGGTAATCAAGTGGTTTTTCTCATGTTCGACATCAAATCATCTATTCACATGGACATAATTATATTTTTATAGGATCGGGACGAAGACCCTAGGTTGAGTATACATCTGCATATACACTTTACCCATGTTGCAATGGATATTATTCAACTGATATACATGTTTTAACATAGATCCACTTTGTATTGGTCTGTGGCTATGTTCTTATCACATTGTAGCTCCATTGTGTATTCTTTCGTGGGTACAATCAAGTCAGGTCATAGAAGGATGGATCTGCATTGTATATTTAATGGTCATCTCCTTAGTCAATATCATCATGGATCCATAATGTATTTATTGGCGGTTGTGCTTTGAGTCACTTGTATTCTGATCATATGTATGTTTGCCTCAGGGATGGAACACATATTAACATTGATTGATGGTTGCCTGCATCATCTAATAGGTTCTCCAACTCCATACCCTTGCTTTGAAGAATCTACAAAGTGTTTTGACCATCGACATTCCTCTTCTGACTTCACACTTTGGGGGGAAATATGTTATACATCAAAATTCCTCACTTCGATAGTGTCGTAAGTGTCACATTTTCATTGTTGCAAGTGTTTTAAGTGTTGCAAGTATTTAACTTTTATTATCGCAAGTATCGTAAGTATCGCATTCAATTTTCCTAAGTGTCGCATCTGAAATGACACCATAAAGACACTTGATACAACCCTTAAAACATGTTAGAGGAAGAAGCCCCATCATATGATGGTCGAATCAAGTATTTTACCTAGGGAATTACTCATCTTGGTGACATTTTGAAAGATCAAGCTCTCTTGCTCAAGCATAAGGAGTGGTAGTGCTCCTTGTCCATCTTAACGGGGTGCTACAACGCTTTGTTGTCCACTTTAAGGGAGCATTGAGTTGGTTGAGGGAATCTTGGAAGAAATCCCACTTTCCTCTAAAGACAACTATGGCTGGGTTGGGTTAGTTTGACTCGAATATGACTCCATGCCTGCATATAAGGAAGATATCACAACTAATGGAGCCATATCCTCAACCAATTCCAAATATACTCAAGGTGGTTGAGCCTCTCAAAGCCTATAAATGGAGGCATTTACATGATGAAAAGGAGGAGAAATCAACAAAGCATTGTTATTTTGATTGTCGATATTTTAAGCAAGGGTTGGACGAGGAGGACTTGGAGAGGTTGTTGCAACACCATCTGAAGATTGTAAGTTTTTCGTTCTAAGTTCTCATTAGTATACTTGGCCTATTTCCTTCATGTGTGTATTTGCATGTGCTTTTCTATGGTTGTCTTAATCTGCATAGATGAATTGATTTTGTCTTAATCCACTAGAGTAGGGGATAGTATTTTTTTTCTTGTTATCTATTATAGGTACTGATTGGATCTCGTAGATTGGAGTAGCTCGGACAAGCACCATAAATGAGGTACATCATACTTCCCCTCCTCTATTTTTCGATGGAAAAAATGAATCTATAGGAATGGTAGTGTCCAAAAGTAATTTTTTGTCTTGGTATAGGGGTGTACTCCAAGGGAAAATTCACCTGTCGACAAGGGAATATTTTTGTAAATATGACCACCTAAATTTAGGAGATATGTGATGAACCATTAATGCTTGAAGTTCCAACAACCCCACCATTGTGTAAGTAATCACAAATTTTGGTGGAGCCAACTATAAAAGAATCATGGATGATCCATTGAGTGTGTGACTATTGGCACCAGGCCGAAGAGGAAAGAAGAACGATCATGAGAAAGAAAGCGTGCAGAAAACTGAAGTAACAATTGTCAGAAGAGAAGCACACGCACATGCAAGAAAACATGCACAAAGGAAAGAGACAGCTGGAGGAGGAGTAAGACGTGTATGGGAGAAACACCTAACATAAGAAGGGTTAGGGTTTTTGTAATATTCTGTAAAAGGATGAAGAGACCGACATGTATAAATATAGATACGAAAGTATCATATAGGGTTGTTCGTTAACAGTTGTTAGTGATTCTCTGTAATGTTCTGAATGGTATGAACTAATTTTGTAAGCTGTCGAGCAAAGGAGACCCAAGGAGAGGTAGTTAAGAGGATTAGACCACAAGTCGTGGAGCCTGGTGCGATCTAGTTCACCTCACATAGATCTTACCCAGTTTTGTGGAGAATTGTAAGTGCGAGGCGCTGGAAATGAAGAACTATCATAATACAAGAGCCAAGAGCCAAATATTTGTAGGCGTAGCCCAGGAGGGGGTGAACCAGGATAACTCTCTTGTAACGTGTTAAATGTATGCATGATTCTTCTTTCTTTCAGCAAATGATGGTTAAACTTGATGAATGAGTTAATACATTGTTATGAATCTGCTTATACTTAACTTTAATTAAACTATAGGATATTCATATGTGAATCCAAGGAATAAGTACTTTCCTTCACAGCTCACGGTATCTGACCTTATCCGAGGAACCCCTATCCCCTAGACTTTCATAGGTTGTAAACACCTGAATCTTACAACCACCCATTTAAAGTTATCTCAGGTGAGACTACGCAGTTCTTTCTGGGCGTTTTGTTGCCTTCTGGTTTACCAGGAGGGCTGATAGTTTTAGAGGCTTTGTTGGAACCCCGAATGACATGAACCCTGGGTCAATAACTCAGACAACTCGAGAAGGGAAGCGAGTAACCAACAAATGGTTCTGTTGCCGGTCAAGAGGAACAAGAAAGGACTGAGTAGATGAGATGGAATGAATAAAGAACCGAAGGAAGAGAAATGAACCGTTATAAGGGGATGTTGAGGCCTTGGAACCCCACGAGAGAATAAATTGAGGGTTGCTTGAGAACCACAGAGCTAAAGTTTTCACAAAAATACAATACAAACCCTAGTATCACACCGCATAAATACCTAGATAAATACGTATTTACGGATTTACACAAAGTTTTTTTTCTATGATTTTCCGCATCTTCTACAGGAGTGGATCTTAAGGTTAAAGGATAACCACGTGACGAACCAGATTCGACAGCTAGATTGGACTCCAGTATAGATCCAACAGCTACATCAGGCGAACAACAAATTCACCTACGCAGTTGACTTTTGTCTTGATAGTATTATGGCAGGCTTTATCACAGGATTCGCGGTAGACATAGCAAAGTCATACAGTGCAGCCAAGCAAGAGTTCCTACGAGGACCTAGAGGAAGGTACATCCGATCACTATATACTTCTATCAAGATACTGCTATATAACAAACGTGTGATGACAATGGAATCAGACAACTAGACTTCCTTGCACGCATGGGGGAAGGGGGGAAGCACTGACAGAGAGAGGAGGAATGGAAGGAGGGAAGGATACAGAGAAGAAGGAGGAGGAACCCTTGGACTCAATATTGATGGATGACGACCAACTCAAGTGGATCTTGGCGTCATCAGGAACGACGTGTAGTGGAGAACCCTACCAATATAAGGTGAATACCAAGAAGAGAGTCATAACTGAGAGGGAGGGCTTGGCCAGTGATGAGGAAGAGGTAGAGGATCTCCGGGCTATGGATTAGATTGAGGAAATCCTGCGTGCCACATATGAGAGGAAAACAAGAGGCCCAAGAACAGAAGGAGAAGACAACCATCCCTTCAATATTAATGTCAGTGTGGAACCCATAAACCCATGTGCGACCAATACACCAAAAAGAACACCACCATTTAGACAACCAAAGTTCGAAGGAAGTTCGACAGCAGGAAGTACATCAACACAAAGGTCAACAACTGGAGGAGCCATTTCAGGCAATCTTAGTCAAGTATATACACCACGCAGAGGAGGGCGTAGCTCAGTATCTGGAATGGTAGGACACAATCCTACTATCAGATTACCAGAGTTTTGAGGAGAAGCAGCAGAAGACCCCGAGAAGCATCTGTTCATTTGTGCAAAGATCTGGGAAGAAAAGTAGATCACTGATGAAGACACTAAACTCGTGCAGCTAGCAATCACGCTAAGGGACTGCGCACTAGACTGGTACATGAGTCTAGACACAAACAATGTTCCCATAACAACAAGGACACTGGACGACATTAAAAAATTATTGATCAATGAGTTCTAGAAGCTGATCTTAGAGGATCAATACATGAATGAGATGATTGAAATAAGAAAGAAACCAGGAGAATCGGTATGGGAGATTGATCAAAGATTCAAGTGATTAAAAGGAAAGTTAAAATACCTTATGACCGATATGCAGCATCGACACCTGTTTGTCAACTCACTACTCCCACACTTAAAATATCCATTATGACAACAAAATTTTTAGACACGGGCAGAGGCTCTGCAAGTAGCCTTGCAATTTGAAGATAAACAGTACCAACAGACAGACCTGGCTATCGAAGAACTCAAGGAGGACCTAAAGAACTTAAAATTTCAGCTAAACTAGAATAAGAACAAGGAAAAACGAGAAGCAGTTTGGTGCACTACCTGCATGATGGAAGGACACCATAAGAATGAATGCCCAACATTTGCACAATATATGGAAATAGGAATGCCAAACCCACTACCACAAGGAGGATTATGGTGCAAACTATGTAAGAAACTGGGTCACGACCCTTACCACTACCCAATGATGCAGAAATACCAAACAATCCCCAAGAACTCATATTGCACCTTTTGCAAGTCAGTCATCCATGATGACAAAGATTACAGAACTATGGAGCTGATGCAGGAAAGAACATCAGACGCATACAGGGTACAGGCAAAAATGATGACTGGGCAGGAAACACCACAGTTCAATCAATCCCCAACACCATACAACACGGTGCAACAATAGTATAATACTGCGCTGCAACCTTAAAACAACGCGCAACCACAATACAACCCAGCACAGCCCCAATACAATTCCGCGCAGTATAACCAAGGACCACAGTACAACCCACCGCGAGGTGACCACATAGCTTATAGAGGAGCAGGATGAGCCAGAGGAGGTTTCAGACGCGGAAGATGACCTATCACATGTCACAATTTCCAACAACCAAGACATTATGCATGGGAGTGTCCACTGCCACCAGCTACTTGTATGTATTTTCGTGCATCGGACCATGATACGGAGGACTGTCTGACATTACTTGGAAAAATCCAGGAAATAGGAAACCAAAATAACCAGAACGTTCAGTGGATTTCAGCCGAAGCAAGAGCTGATGGTTGGACCATCAATATAGTCACTCGAGGAGGAACAAAAACAGGGAACAACGTAGTTTGACAGGAACCAGCGCAGAACCAATGGGTAAAGAAGAACACCAACCCCAAGAAGCAGTTTGATGCGCATAAGGGGAAGGAGACTTTTACAGAAGCTCGTAAAAAATTATAGAAGGAGAGCATTGCGTCGAAAACACAACAGAGCATGGAAGCTCCGAAATACGAAATTCTGCCATCAATGGACCATACCAACCGAATACAACCCGAGGAACAAGTAAGTAGGATCAAATAATTTTTGAAATCATGCATCAAAATGTTAAATGATCCTTCATCTGTCAAAATATTGCAAAACATCCTAGAAAAATGTAGCGGCGAGACGAAACAGAAGCTAGAAGTGAAAATTGTCAACCACCTACACACGAGAAGAAGAACAAGTAGGGAATTTAGATTAAATGCTAAAATTGGGGATTTCAATATGGGAGATATTATACTAGATCTAGGATCCGAAGTGAATGTACTACCAAAAGCTACATGGCAATGCATGGGAGAACCTACACTGGGATATTCAACGGTTCAATTAAAATTAGCAAATCAACATAGAGTCCTACCAATAGGTAGACTGAAAGGAGTGACGGTATCCCTGTATGGGGTACACACTAAGGCAGACTTTGAAGTCATTGAAATAGTAGATGACACAACACCTTACTCAACACTACTTGGTCTGGATTGGGTGTTCGACAACCAGGCCATAATTAACCTAAAACCCAGAAAAATGACATTTGAGTCGGGGGACTACAGGTTCATAGCCCCACTCAACCCATCAGAAGCGAGAGGTTCGTAGAACCCACTTTCCTATATCTAGAAGAGGTCGTCTAGTTGTACAGAACAACTGCGCATGATGCGGATTATATAAACCCAACTGCAGACAGTGTACTTAGTTGGCAGAGCATTACTTCATGCACAACAGACTCAGACACCAGTTTAGAAAATTAGCAGCAAAGACTACACGGAGTATCCACGAGAAGGTGTGCTAGAATAGAACACGCAGTAAGGTGGATTGGCACATAAATCAAAGAACCACCCAGCTTTCATGGGCTAAATGATTTGGAAACTTTCTTGACACAATATGAAGATGAAGTACTAGAAAACCAGATATTGCTAGCACTGGATTTAGCATTAAAGTCTACACCCGCTAGATGGTGGGGTGGACATAAAGAAACTATCACATATTGGTACCAATGTAAGTGATTACTGCACATAAGGTTCGGCGCAAAACAAACATGTAACAAACAACATAAATATGGCGGACTAGGCACACCAGTAGAACACTTGGAGGCATGTCAAACGCTGTGTAAAATGACGCCACCGGAGGAATGGTCTCACCACTTCATTCATACTTTATAGGGCATACCAGCAAATTGGTATACAGACCAGGAAATGCGTAAAGGAACCAAGACATGGGAAACACTCCAACAAAAATTTACGGTCACTTTCTCATTCGACCATGAGAACCCCAACATGGACGCGGCCCTGAAACGGATCATAAACGTCATATTCATCGAAGAACCGGAAGTAGAAACTATCATAGAGGTACAACAGCGAAATAAGAAGACAGTCAAGGATCTACTGTCATGCTACCACGTACAGGAGGAAGCTCCAGATGAAGACGATCCGTGAGATATTCAGATCAAAGAATTCGAAGGAGAGAGAGATGTGGAAGGACCACCCTTAGAGTCAGAGGTCATCTATGTGCCAACCAAGATAAAAAAAGGTTAACATAGGGACCATCGAGCGGCCCAAGATGGTCATCATTAGAGACTACTGGGAAGAACAGACACTAGAAAGTATCACAGAATTGTTGCACGAATACAATGACCTTTTTCCCACAACCCTTATAGAGATGAAAGGCATAGACGGAGAATTAGGAGAAATGAAGATACCACTCAGACCTGATGCGAGACCCATTAAACAATGACCCTATAGATTGAATCCCATATATAAACAGAAAGTTAAATACGAGATCGACAGGATGCTCGAGGCGAGCATCATCGAACTAGATGAAGAATTAAAATGGATAAGTCCGATGGTAGTACAGGACAAGAAACAGGGAAGAGGGATCAGAATATGCGTCGAATTGAGGAAGTTGAATGATGCATACCTACACGACCCATTCCCCACGCTGTTCATGGATGAAGTACTCGAGAACATAGGAGGCCATGAAGCCTACTCATTTACTAATGGATTCTCAGGATATCATCAGATTAAGATAACATGGGAGGATAGACACAAGACCATGTTTGCGATAGAATGGGGATCTTATCAATATACAATCATGCTATTTGGACTGAAGAATGCATCGGTGATATTTTCTAGAGTGGTCATCGTAGCATGTAAGGAGTTCATCCATCAATTCCTAGAAGTATACCTGGATGATTGGACGGTCTATAGCCTATTAAAAAACCATGTGGAATTGTTACGACTAATTCTAGAACAATGCAGACAGTGCCAGATATCATTGAATATCAAGAAATTCATATTTGGAACACCATTTGGGATACTATTGGGACACATAGTATGCAAACAGGGTTTGTTAGTGAATTCGGCCAAAATCGAGGTCATTGTTAATCTACCAGCGCCAAAAACGGTCTGCCAACTCAGAGCAACATTAGGACATACGGGAAATTATAGGAAATTCATCAAAGGCTACGCGCAGATTACAGTGCCAATGGAAAATTGTTAAGGAAGGATAAGGAAGGATACAAAGTATCAATGGAACGACGAATGCCAACATGGTCTGGATACCCTAAAGGAAAAGATGGTCACCGCACCAATATTGGTATTTCTAGATTGGGAGAAGACATTCCATGTACATGTAGATGCATCAGCGATCACACTCGGAGCTATCTTGGCGCAACCAGGAGTAGGAGACTTGGATCACCCGATAGCGTTTGCAAGAAGAAAATTATCAAATTCAGAATATAATTATAACACGACAGAAAGAGAAGGTCTAGCTATGGTTTATGCACTACAAAAGTACAGACATTACCTATTGGGAAAACACTTTAATATGTTTATAGATTACTCAGCCCTGAAATACCTAGTCAACAAGCCAGTGTTGGGGGGGATAATCTGTCGATGGTTATTACTATTTCAAGAATTTGACTTTGAGGTAATAGTTAAACTAGGAAAAATGAATGCAGGGCGTGACCACCTATCAAGGGTCACAAACGGAGAGGAACCAATGAATTTAGAACACAACTTTCCAAATGCACAGATATTCTTAGTATAGATTGCTGACGATTACTTCGCAGAGATCATCCAGTACTTAAGCACAGGTACTGCGCCGCAAGAATATACCACTGCATAGAAGAAGAACCTGGTAGTCCGCGTAGTTGACTATCAACTGATCGCAAGACATCTATACAATATGGGCACATATAGCATCTTACGAAGATACGTACTAGCCCACGAACGACCAAGAATTTTAGCAGAAGCCTGCAAGGGAATAGCAGGAGGGCATTATGCAGGAAAATCTATCGCGCAGAAGATACTACGCGCATGATTATGGTGGCCAACGATCCACAGAGACTCGAATGAATACTGTCAGCAATGTGATGCCTGTCAAAGGGTAGGCAAACCTAATAGAAGGGACGAGATGCCACTACGACCACAAGTGACACTTCAGGCATTCGACAAATGGGTGATAGACTTCGTGGGACCTATTAACCCACCAGCCAAAAGAACGGGGGTGAGATATATTATCACCATGACGAAATACCTAACAAGATGGGTGGAAGCCGCACCAATAAAATATTGCAGCGTAGAGACAACTGCACACTTTCTGTTTGAACAGGTAATTACTAGATTTGGGTGCGCAAGAATTTTGATGAGCAACCAAGGAACGCACTTCATAAACAACACCATCCGAGCGATGCTGGAAGAGTTTGAAGTTCATCACCAGAAAATCACACTGTATCATCCACAGGAAAATGACACGGTAGAAGCCTTCAACAAAATTATAGAAAATGTCTTGACAAAGATATGCAACATCAACAGGGACGATTGGGATCTCAAGGTACCAGTAATACTTTGGGTGTATAGAACCACATGTAAAAAGCTGACTGGCCACACACCATTCAAACTAGTCTATGGTCAAGAAGCATTAATGCCCTTAGAATTTTAAATACCCATCTTACGTGTAGCAGCCATTACACAAATGATAGAATGAGGCGTAGTACAGGAAAGACTGAATCAGTTATTTTCAATGGAGGAAGATCGAATCTTGGCAGGATTCCATCAACAAGTACAAAAATAAAGAGACAAAGATTGGCACGACCACCACATCAAGAGGAAGACGTTCAAGGAAGGAGATCTAGTAGTACTCTACGATAGTAAAGTGTTACAACACCCAGGAAATATGACAATGCATTGGCTAGGACCATACGAAGTAAAAATTGTCACGGATGGAGGAGATGTACAGTTAAGAGATCTAGCGGGCGCATACCTCATAGGAATGGTCAATGGGAGTTGACTGAAGTTGTACAAGGACAGTCGACCACCACCGCGCAGTAAAAAAAAAAGAAAAACAACATGATGGACAAGCCGCATATGAAACATGAAGCTAGCAAGGGAAAAGATAACGACCATATTGAAAAAGGAAACATGTGGGAAAGATTGGAAAAAGTAGGCTGACATGACAGCAAGAAGCAAAGTTAAAGCAAGGCAAGGATGGATGGGATGCCACATTAAATGTGCCAACTAGAGACGACAGAGCAGGCATAATGGAAAGTACAAAAACGCCATAGATGCATTGAACCTATAGTTATGGTGCATTAATCGCATGATGGAGGAAGCTTCCTTAACAAGCCTCATGACAGTCCCATACAACACATGAGCACAACAATAGTTAGTCTATTCATGGAAGGAGAACAAGAAAAGAGCAATAACAACAAGAACGAATAGAGTGAAACCACATAGCTCACCAAATCCATTCAAACCCCGCAAATGTTCGACAGACACCATTATGGCACCACCAATGCTCGCAAAACTAGGCCATACAGCCAAATCAACCAAGGCTCAGAAAAGGTCGCAAGGACCACCGGAAGAAAGCGAACAACAACCCCTAGAAATCGTCGATATTGACGAAATCCCGTCGCCAGAGGAAATTCCAGTAGAGTCTACACCCATACTTGAGGAGGCCCCGAAACCACAAATAGAGGCCATGGAATAGGATACACTAGCAGTAGCGCATGAGCCCTAGAACAAAGAAGAAGAAACCCACCAATAAATACCACCATAAAACGCCAAAGCAATCGTAGGAGCTAAAAAAAGTGCACAAAAATCGGAAGCAGAAGTGCAACAAGACATCCCATAAAGACCCATCCCAGATTCTTTTCCGGCCGAGCCAACGGGTGAAATGGCCACATCTTGGGAAAAATGGATGGAGAAGGAGCAATTGGAAGCTGCTGGAACCTCGAGCCAACCATCACGATAGGAAGACCGAATTCAGATACCAAGCTCACCTCGAAAGAAACCGATTGCAGAGATTGTGCTACCTCACATACCAGAGGGAGTACAGGTGGACCCACAGCTATTAGGTCACATCGGGAAGCTCAAGTATTCCGACCATGACATAGTAGATGACACCAAATATCCAGAGCTTGCACTGCAGGTTTTTATGCAGAAAATAGATGTGAACCAACTCAGAGAATACATCACTCAACCACACTAGTGGGCCACTGGACTGGACAGAACAGGAATTCTAGGGTTGTTGAAGATACCACACATTGGCATAGGCCAATATGCGACGACATGCATCAAACAAATGTTAGCAGATACACATGGAGGGGATATATGGCTGGACTACCCATCCACATAACGGTCAAACTTATCACGCAGATAACTTGCCTACCCACCAGGGGTATTGATCCCACGTTGATTCTGAACGATAAGTCCAAGGAAAAAGCATTGGAAGAAGAGATGAAAAAGAAATATGACACCGACAGGGGAACAAGAGGCATTATAATTAAATGGATCAACAATGCCACGACACAATTGGGCACAAATATCTTAGCCTGCAAACTGCTACAGAAATGCCGCAAAGACGAAGTACCCTCAAGATTCATTGTTGTTGCAGCTCATTGTGCAGAGGGCACCTTCACAAGTTGGGCACCATACCTATCAACTTGTTCCAAATAGACTGCAAAGATGCGCAGAATGCAATTACGGAATTTCATTACTCATGGCTGATCACTCTCATAGATTTCATGGGATGGCGATAACCAGAATACGTCGTATTTACTACCACACCACAACCAGGAGGAGAAAGATATCGTGTCTTGAGATCTAGGCCACTAGCCAAGTAGAAGAAGGAGAACGAAATTCTATTCGAAGCGTACCTACAGGAGATACAGGAAGCCATTAGTTGAGCATGGAGAATAACACCAAAGGTTGTCGCACGATACAGGGACATCGCTAATTTTGGGCTAGACGACAAGCCATGTGGGTACAACCAAGGCAGGACCCGGATAAACAGTGGCTACAGATGTGCTACTGTGTCACCGAGGGTGATATCGACATGATCATCAACGAATGGCCTGATGAATGGAGGATCCCAACTATACCCATAGGAGTACCGTCACAAACAACAGAAGGAGGGATTGCACAGGCAAAGACATAGCCTCCACAAATCCCAGTACCCAAGAGACGAATAACGGGCCAACTCAAGTCAACTCAGGCAGACGACAGATCAGAGCAGCCATGGACCTAGAAGGGGAGGACATAAGCCACCCAACTGACCAATGAACAGAGGAAACCAGCTGAGGGAGCACAGGAAACCGCACCAAACCCCATCACACAGGAACCAGGAGGGGCTAAGAGACCAGCGGTACAGGACGCAGGTGCATGCAATAAAATGAAGGCACAATGACCACCACCGAATTACACAATCAAGGAGGATTATGGAGACATGATTTCCAGGATGGTCCAATACTGCCTCGTAGAAGATTTCGATCATGTCGTGCACCACAGGGATAAACTGCAGAAGGAACTGGCAGAAATGGGACAACTCCTTAAGAAATTCGGGGAAACCCAGATCATGAGTAGAAGTAGAGGCATAGAGCCATTGACCACACAGACCACAGAAAGGGTGGAGTTAGAAGAACACGACCCAGTTCTTCCGATACCACATGCACATTCCACGGTCTACATAAATCCTAGCATGTTGCGAATGGATGAAATTGTGGGACAGACACCACTGAAGGATTTGGATCATATCCAATTGGTCTTGAAATAGATGCCATAAAAATAATTACACAAACTACAGGTTATTGTCGACCACGAGATGCAGGCTCGAGCACATAAAAACTTAGTCGAGCTACAACAAGCAACAAAGAAGCGGGAAGCACTGGAAACAATTTGCGCATAGGCCCATTTGAAAACCAAGGAGGAGAAAGAATGCAGAAACGAGCTGGAAAGTAGAGTGGAAGAAGTTTTTGGGAAACTTCCAACTACTGCGCAAGGAAATGAACTCCCAGCCGCAGAGAAGATCAACCAGATTGCGTAGGAAATTGATCAGTATCAAAAAGAGATCGATACTCTCCGTGGACAGATTAGACCGACAATTCCACCAACAATGAAGGATCAAAGGAAGCAGGAAGCAGCAATGTAGCTACAGGAGTTAGAAAAATAGGTCAGCATGGCAGCCAACTTTCTAGATAAAGCAGCGCAACTGTGGACAAGGTTGGAAGAGGATCCACAAGTCCAACACTAGTACAAGGAGGAGGAGAAGATCAATGCAATGATACAAAAAATTAAGAAGCAACAGAAGACCATACCAATCCCAGAATGAGTCAAGGGAACGCAAGAGCTGAAGAAGATACAGGCAGAACTTATCACTACGCAAACACAGAAACAAGAGCATTAGGCTCAAATAGAACCGTCGCAGGAATGGGTAGTAGAAGTACTTGCATAGGTAGAATAAGCCAGAAACCAGACAACACAGACTCAACTAGAGTGCATAGGACTAATGAGCGAGGAAGTGGAAGCTCAGACAATCGACACCATCAAGGAGAAAACCACGCAGGCACTAACAAAAGCAGCAAAGTTGCAGGAACATATCCAGATGATCACCAAGGAAATTGAGGAAGCACAAAGAAACTAGGTGACTCGGGACGAGTCACATGTCAGTGTTGGGGGCATGTTGTCACCAGGACGAAGAGGAAAGAAGAACGATCGTGGGAAAGAAAGCGTGCAGAAAACTGAAGTAACAACTAGGAGAAGAGCAGCACGCGCGCATGCAAGAAAGCATGCACAAAGGAAAGTGACAGCTAGAGGAGGAGCAACACACGTATGGGAGAAAGACCTAACATAATAAGGGTTAGGGTTTTTGTAATAATCTGTAAAAGGATGAAGAGCCCGAAATGTATAAATATAGATACAAAAGTATCATATAAGGTTGTTCGTTAGTAGTTGTTAGCGATTCTCTGTAATGTTCTGAATGGTACAAACTGATTTTGTAAGATGTTGAGCAAAGGAGACCCAAGGAGAGGTAGATCTGAGGATTAGACCGTAGGCCATGGAGCCTGGTGAGATCTAGTTCACCTCACATAGATCTTACCTAGTTTTGTGGAGAATTGTAAGCGTGAGGCGCCAGAAATGAAAAACTATCATAATACAAGAGCCAAGAGCCAAATATTTGTGGACATAGCCCAAGAGGGGGTGAACCATGGTAACTCTTGTGTAACATGTTAAATGTATGCATGATTCTTCTTTCTTTCAACAATTGATGGTTAAACTTGATGAATGAGTTAATACATTGTTATGAATCTTCTTATACTTAACTTTAATTAAACTGTGGGATATTCGTATGTGAATCCAAGGAATAAGTACTCTCCCTTACAGCTCACAGTATCTTACCTTATCCGAGGAACCCCTATCCCCTACTCTGTCCTAGGCTATAAACACTTGAGTCTTACAGCCACCCATTTAAAGCTATCTCAGGTGAGATTGCGCAACGCTTTCTGGGCATTGTGTTGCCTTCTGGTTTACTAGGAGGGCTGATAGTTTTAGAGGCTTTGTTGGAACCCTGAATGACATGAACCCTGGGTCAATAAATCAGACAACCCAAGAAGGGAAGCGAGTAACCAACAATAACATAGGGAATTGTACGTGGCTTCAAAATGGAAGGTAACTCATGATCAAAAACTTAACTACAACACATGGTCATCATTGAATGTCAAGTCTGGAAGATCCATTTGACAACACTTGAAAAGTGATTGTATGTATTATCAAGTGACATTCCAAATGGGCATTAAATGAAGGACATTTAAGGCGAAGTCTCAAGGAACAATTAATCAAGATACATATTACAAGGCTGAATCATTGAATGAAGCCTATGATAGGTAGCAAGGTTGGATGATCTACAATGTACTACATACATGGGACATCTTGTGTAGCATCTAATACATTAGCTAAGGGTCATATGAGAGATTTAGAATTCCATGGAGAACTCTAACTGATTTTTGTCGAGTTATTTTATGTAGGAGCATAACATTCAGAGCAAGCAACCGAACTTTTCAATGGATTGAATAATAAAAAATATCTTGGTTGACACACACTTTTCATCCGAGTATTTGGATTCTATAATAATATAATAATCAGAGAGCACCCATAAGAAATATGAAACCAATAAGGGTTGTGTATATTAACAAAAATATTGGAAGGAATTCAAGAAAACAAGGATGAATGTTCCTCTCTATCCTAGCCTCAATATGTTCAAGAAAAACAATGAAATCAAAGGAAGAAGTTGAAGTAAAAAAATGGATAAGGATATAAACCAAAGGTCCTAACAACGATGAGAGTTGGATGGACAAGTACACTATGCAACAACTTAAGGGTTAGAGTGAGAAATCCAACTGATGGGTTTTGATTGTAGTGGCTCAATCAACCTATTATCATAATTTAGAGCAAGTGAACAAAAATAGTTGGATGAAAAAAATTGGTGAATGTGTTCTGATCACCTCCATAGGAAATCATAAGTTAGAGTCTCTGAACATAAGACAAAGAAAAGAGAGGAACCTGAAAAGGGCCACTAGAAAAGATGGTGGGAATGAAGGATGGTTGATAACAAAAAGATTACAAACATCCAAAAAAGGATTCGATAATAGACATTCTGATGAACAACACCAAAGTAACTTCCATGTAGGGCTATCTTGGAAAGAATACCAAGGGCCAAAGAATTTTCCTAAGGATCCTCCAATAACATAACATCGAGAGATAGAGCATCTTCTAGATAGGGTTATGATGGGAAAATTTCCATAGGCCACACAATACACTACAATTAGAAGAGCATAGGAAAGAGCCAACAATATTAGGAATTTTGAGAAGATGGGTGAATTTTTATCCATATAAGGTTATCACTAAAAAATCCAAAAGGATGAAGAGTATTTCTAAGCACTAGAAATTAGACTCATAACACTCATGTAATAAAACAGAGCATACGGATATAAAAACATCCTTCCAAAAAGGAGGGTTATTAAAGAAATGAATGAGAGCAAAGTTTCCAACCTGATGAGAGTCGTGACTTCAAAACGAGAAATCTATCCCTAGAAACCCATATTTTTGTGTTAAAAACATCAAAATCAATCCTTGAATCAAAAAATGGTGCTACCAATAGCAAATTTTTTTTTGCATGCTTAAAATTACAACATCTTGCAACCATGGTCCATAATGTTGGTAACAAAAACTTTAAAATCAACACTTGAATCGAAAAATGGTCCTATCAGTAGCACCCTTTCTTTTTCTAGGGGTTATTTTTTAAACCATGTCTTAATAACTAATGCCATTGCAACCAAAATCTTAAAATCAACCCAAAATCAAAAAGTGGTACTAAAAATAACAACCTTTTTTTAGGGTTAAAATTACAACTTGTTTGAAACCATGGCCTTACAACTGGTACTGTTGCAACCAAAATATTAAAATTAACCCTTGAATCGAAAACATGTGTTAGTAGTAACACCCTTTTTTTCTTGAACTTAAAATGACAACCTTATTGAAACCATGGTCTAAAATACTTGTATTGTTGAAAACAAAATTTCCCTACCCACCCCAACTCCTCCCTCAACCCCCCTTAAAAAAAATTAAGAACAAAAGCTTAAATATTAAAAAAAGTAAAATGAATTTAAAATGAAAATAAACGAAATTAAAAAAATGTAAAAACGAATTATAAAGAATAAAACTGTTTTTTTTTTTAATAAATTTAAAATAAATAAATAAATAAGTTAAATGGTGGTGATTGGGGATGGGGGGAGGGGTGTGGGTAGATTCTTAGAATCACTCACCACCTCAAAAGAGGGAGGGGGAGGGTGACTCTAAGAGTCACCCTCCTTGTGGGGGGGATGATGGGGGGATTCCCAAAATTCCCAATCACCCCAAATGGGGGGGTTGTGGATTCTCATAATCACCAACCACCCCAAAGGGGGAGGATAATTCTAAGAGTCACCCCCCTCATGGGGGGAATGGGGGGAAATTCTCAAAATCACTAATTACTCCAAATAGGGAGGGGGGAGGATGATTCCCATAATCACCCTCCCCCCTCCACCTTTGGGGCCACGAGTATTTTATTTTCTTTTTACATTATTTATTTATTTATCAAATTCTCATAATCACCCTCCACCCTTCTTTTTTAGTTTGTTTTATATTATTATTATTTTCTATAAGTTTGTGTTTTTTTTTTATAATTTTTTTAAGGGAAAAGTGAGGGAGGAGCATGGGCACATAGAGCAATTTTTAATGCAATAGTACCAACATTGTAGGCCATGGTTTCAAAAATATTATATTTGTAAGCCTAAAAGAGAGTGCTAGTGGTAGAACCTCTTTTTTATTCATAGGTTGATTTAAATATATTGGTTGTCACGGTACTAGTTGTCAAGACCATGGTTTTGAAGAAGTTGTAATTTTCTCTTTGAAAAAAAGGTGCTAGTGTTAGCACTAATTTTTGATTCATGGGTTAATTTTAAGGTTTTTGTTGGAAACATTAAGTGAAATGGTTGCAAAAGGTTGTAGTTTTAATGCCAAAAAAATTGGTGATACTAGTGGCACCACTTTTTGAAACAAAGATAAAGATAACCACTAAATGTGACTGCTAAAAAAATAAGAAATTTGAAGAGTTCTCATCAAATTGATAATTATGTTGAAGAAGTTATGAAAGAAACACAAGAAGATGTTGGATAACAAGTGTCATAAACTAGCAAGAAACACAAAAAATCGATCCAAAAACTAAGAGACAAGGCTCAATCTAAAAGAAACACAACACACTAAGATATAATCTAGAAGAAGAAGTTCCCTTTAAAGGAAAAATAAGAGAAAAAGTATTTGAACAAGGGAGACCATTAGAAAAAGTTTCTAAACAAGGAAAAATAGTAGAAGAAGTCTCCAAACAAAAGAAACTAGAAGAAGTAGTATTTTAACAAGACAAATCAATAGAATAAATTTTTGAACAAAGAAAATAAAATAAAAAATCTCAATGAAACCCCAAAAAAATTGTCTCGAGGGAAACTAGAAAAAGATTTTTTTGAAGAATGAAAACCAACAATAGTTTTCCGCAAAGGAAAACTAATAAAAATATTTTATAAGTAAAAGAAAATCAATGAAAGAAATGTTGAACACAAAGAAGTAGCATCATTAATTCTGGAAAAGGACCAAGATGAACAAAGCTCGAAAGACCGCAAAGATAGAAACTAAGGAAAGGGTATCAATAATTACGAACAATAAACATATGATAAGTAACATGAGAGATGAGGACTAAAGACAACGACATAGAAAGAAGATTCTAATAACATATAAAGCTACAAGAAAGAATGATAGAATAATGATGATGACATGTAAAGAGAAAACAATAAGAAGAAAGATTTAGCTAATCCTAATCTTGATTGTGTGGGCTTCAATTCTCTATGTCATCTTGACTACCTTGTAGTTTTCGACTTATATTAACCTAAAGATAAAGTATACACAAGAGGATACCCGAAATTCCAGGTCAAATAATGAAATTTTGTTGGATATCAAAAACCCACCTAAACATAAACGGACCACTTATTAACCTAAGGATAAATTATACAGAAGAGGATACCCGAAATTCAAGATCAAATAATGAAATATTGTTGGATATAAAAAACCGACCTAAACATAAAAGGAGGATCAGTTTTGACTATATCAATTGATCCCTTTACCTGGATCATAGTTGACTTAATCAACTTTTCCTACACTTATATTAACCTATAAAGTATACACAAGAAGCTACCTGAAATTCAAGGTCAAATAATGAAATATTGTTGGATATCAAAAACCCACCTAAACATAAAAGGAGGATCAGTTTTGACCATATCAATTATCCCTTTACCTAGATCATAGTTGACTTAATCAACTTTTCCTACACTTATAAAATAAGGAGGTCAAGTTGGAGATAGTTGTTTCTTTCTTTTAAGGAATTTTATTCCTTTGTGGATCACCCCCTTTTAGTGATATCACTCACCTCTTCTTGTATGATTTCTCACCCCTCTAAGTGTGAGGTACGGTACATGTGAAGGCTCAGGGAAGGCTTAATTAGTGGAGTGCCAAGGATGTAAATGATAATTATATGAAAAATATACTTGTAATTTATTTTATTTTTGTTGTGTTTTTTTTTTTCTACTAATTGTCTCGTATTCCATATAATATTTATGTTAATGATTTAATTATTGATATGTGTTTATATTTTTGATTGAATTTTTTTTTTATTATAATTTGAGTAAATTATTATGGTAATTTTGTAAATCCATGAATTAATCTTAGTTTTTTGGTTTTAAAGTTAATAATCTAAGATTGAAAAAATATACTTGTACTTTTTTTTTTTTGTGGTCTTTTTTTTCTATTAATTGTCTCTTATCCCATATAATATTTATGTTAATGATTTAATTATTGATATGTGTTTATATCTTTGATTGAAATTTATTTTTATCATAATTTGAGTAAATTATTATGGTAACTTTGTAAATCCATGAATTAATCTTAATTTTTTGGTTTTAAAGTTAATAATCTAAGATTGACCTAGTTTTAAGTTTGACAATCCTCATTATACTTTGTAAGTCCATGAATTAATCTTGAATTCTTCATTTTAAAGTTAATAATCCCACAGAGATAGATCAATAATAATATGCACATACTTGTCTAACACCCCCCTTATCAAACGTTCATGATGTAGATGTCTTTGATATATTATAAACCAAATGACATGCCTTTCCCAACTTTGTCATTGTTGGCCTTTTTCAATGTATGGGAAATTGTCCTATAAGGTTTGAAGAGAAAGAATAATGCACATACATCATTTTTCTCAATCTTCTTCAAACAAATGGAAAATTATAAGTGAGGCACATAGTGGAAAACCATTTGAATGAGAAGAATTAATAATCACTGTCATAAGTTTACTATCCTTAATATCTAGAATTTATAACAATATGTAAATAAAGTTCCTTTTTAATATTAGGATCTAGAATTTATAACAATATGTAAAGGCATCTCCTTTTTTAGTCTTAGGGCTTCCTATTAAGATTTTTCATAAAAAAAAAAAATATGTTTACATTTTATAAGCATCCTAAAATATTTATTATTTGGAGGTGTTATCACTAATCAAATAATCAAATTGGTCCATGTTAAAAGAAAGGATGCATCTTGTTTAAGTTTGACCTTGTTAATTCATGTACACAAATTTTGATCTGATTTGAGTGTAGTAATGTGCTTTATGAATAAAAAAATTAACAAATCTTCATAATGTAGAATAACTGATAATTTACAAAAATTCTTGAAAATTTCCATGAATTCCATAATAAGTAGACCAAATGGTAATGCATTCTATAAATAATAGAGTTTGGTGCATGTAATCCAAATGCTAATGTTGTAAAAGTAATTGTTAAAGGTCCCATTATGGGTAAAATTTGTATTTTGTAGATTGAAATAAACGACTTCTTCAAATAATTATTTTTTACAATGAGAATCAGAGAGAGTCATTGGATTATGAATACATTTTTTTCACTATAAATTATGTTTTGACAAAAAACATTTAGTGGCTTCATTTATGAAAGATAAGGATTATTGTTGAGATTGGATTATGAATACATTTTTTTCACTATAAATTATGTTTTGACAAAAAACATTTAGTGGCTTCATTTATGAAAGATAAGGATTATTGTTGAGATAAAAATTAGGAGAATGAAAAATCACCAAGCCAAGGAGATAAGGGTCATATTGAGTATTATGTAATTACACTTTTTTATATATTTGAGGGAATGAATATAAAAAATTCTCAATGAAAGCTAATTATTGAGATTAGAAATCAAATCTAAAATTGTTGAACTAAGGGGTAGGTGGAGTAAAACAAGGTAGTGAATTAGCATGGAAGCTCGTGCACTTGATGAAAGGACTTAGTTTTGATCAATTCCAAGTGAATTAATATTGAAGCTCATGCACTTGATGGAATGACTAAGTATTAAACAATGATAGCATGACACCTAAAAATTCTAGCCAGGAGAATAAGTAACTAGCTACACTGAAGGATTCCATGGAACCCTTTAAGCATGGAAATATAGACACAAATATTACTATGAATTGGCAAGCATCCCCTTATCAATGTGATTCATTGCACTATTATGCATTTATAAGGGGGGAGGATGCATAAATGAAGAGGTCAAATATTGAAAGGAAGTCAATCCCTTAAACAAAAAAATTAATGGAACTTGAATCTCTTTTAGTTTATGATTATTGAATGAAGGAAAAAAATAAATTAAAATAAACAAAAATTGTGAATTGACCAAGTGAATTTATGTCTTCTAATTTGTAAATTCTAGAATTAAATAACCAAATACAATGAAGTTTTAGAAAGCCAAGGCTTTTTAGATATCTTGCTCATTTAAGATATCAACATGTCACTTACTGGAATTGAACTTGGGTGGGTGGAAAACACCCCTCAACACAAACTAGAACTTGGGTGGGTGGAAAACACCCCTCAACACAAACTACTCAGATTAACCAATTAACACACGTGCACGCATATATATGGAAAAAATGATAAACAATTATTGTGAATTAACCAAACCAATATATAACCTCATAACCTATAAATAATTAAAGATATCTATCACACTCAAAGTCCAAGTATATACCAACTAAAAATTGAATCTCAAACCCAAACAAAATGAAGCCAAATATAAATATATATCTTTAATATTTTCCTTTCAATAATATATTTTCTTAATTATTTAATAAAAAGTTGTATTCTTATTATGTGTGAAATAGAATTTTTGTTTAGTTAATGTTTATTTTTAGTATTATCTTTCCAATAATATATTTTCTTAGTTCTTTAATATAAATGTTGCATTCTTACTATGTGTGAAATAGACTTTTTTCTTAGTTAATGTTTTAATATTTCAATGGAAAACAATGATATACTTGTCACTCTTTAATAGATAAACACTTCAAACTATATATAGTCTCTTAAATTGTATATCTATTTTATTTTATTTTTATTGTACATTTATCAAATTTCACTAGCTCAATCTCTTAATTTGTGGGTTTAGTTTGCATTTTATTTTATTTTGATTGTAAATAGATTTGTTTTATACCTTTTACCTTTTGTAGAAAGCTCATTTAAGAATTCAACATGTCAATTACTAGAATTGAACTTGAATGGGTGGAAAACACCCCTCAACACAAACCACTAAGTCTAAACCTAATTATAATATATATATATATATATATATATATATATATATATATATATATATATATATATATATATGGAAAAATGATAAACAAATATTG
The DNA here is from genome assembly GCA_009831015.1 of Picea engelmannii. NCBI lineage: Eukaryota > Viridiplantae > Streptophyta > Pinopsida > Pinales > Pinaceae > Picea > Picea engelmannii. Next base: position 527,566 of record ML785656.1, on the reverse strand, counting down.
TGAATTAAACAAACCAATATATAACCTCATAACCTATAAATAATTAAAAATATGTATCACAGTGAGAGTCCAAGTATATACCAACTAAAAATTGAATCTAAAACCCAAACAAAACTAAGCCAAATATAAATACATATCTCTAATATTTTCCTTTCACTAATATATTTTCTTAATTATTTAATACAAATGTTGTTTTCTTACTATGTGTGAAATAGACTTTTTGTTTAGTTAATGTTTATTTTTAATATTCTCTTTCCAATAATATATTTTCTTAGTTTTTTAATATAAAGGTCGTATTGTTACAATGTGTTTTTTAATATAAAAGTTGTATTGTTACTTTGTGTGAAATAGACTTTTTTGCTTAGTTCATGTTTTAATATTTTAATGGAAAACAATGATATACTTGTCACTCTTTTATAGATAAGTACTTCAAACTATAGAGTCTCTTAAATTGTATATCTATTTTATTTTACTTTTATTGTACATTTATCAAATCTCACTAACTCAATCTCTTAATTTGTAGATTTAATTTACTAGAAACCCCAATTCAATACTCTTAAGTTTAATGTATATTTTATATTGATTATAAATTTTTTTTTCTTTTAATTTGATTTATTTTAATTATATATAAAATCAAAATTAAATATCATTTTAATTTATTCTCCAAATATCTCAAGAACTTTTTACCTTTTATATATACATACAAACAAAATAGATTTGTTTTATACTTTTTACCTTTTATATATACCAACAAAAGAGATTTGTTTTATACTTTTTACCTTTTATATATAAGAACAAAAAAGATATGTGTTTTATACTTTTTACCTTTTATATATACCAACAAAAGAGAATTATATTTATATATACCAACAAAAGAGAATTATACACTACAAATATGGAGAACCGCAACATAATTTTCCAATTTTATAATATTTTTTACTAAAACTTTTATGTTGTAAATTTTTTTTAGAATTATTTTTGCTCAGATTGATTCAAAAAATTGCAAATTTAAGTGGTTATGATTATATATTATGTTTGTGGTAGGGTTTTAGAAAAGTTTGAATTAATTTTTTTACTATTGTTATGATTGTATATTCTGCTTGTGGTAGAACCTGGTAGGGTTCTGATTGTAATATATATTTTTTTACTAAAAGTTTTATTTTTTTTTAATTTTTTTTATTATTTTTATCCAAAATCAGATAAAAAAAATTAAAGAATTGCATATTTTAGTGGTTGTGATTATATATTCTGCTTGTTTTAGAGATTTTTGAAAACCTTGAATTAATTTATACTTAAAAAAATATGATTTAAAATCTAAAATTATAATTTTATCACTAATTAAATTGTTTATTTTTAATGATAGGGAGCAATCTTCTCTCCTGAGTTATTTTTCTGGCGGGTTCTCTAGCTGTGTGGTTTGAAATTTCAGGTCAATCCAAAACTCTAATCAATTTTCTGAGCATCTGGATTGGTTTAAAATGAGGCAAACCTCCTAAAATAAGGTTTTGAAATGCATGAAACTTTGATCCATGCCCAACTCAAACTATCCCTGAAAATCTGACCAGATTCAGGCCCATTTTTTACGAGAAAAACAAATCTGTATTTGCTCCATAGTTAACCTACTCCATGATAATTACCTAAAAATTTATATATATATAACTAGATATACAAGAGAGTCACACAACATAACCTGGCTGTCTGTATTCTATGAAGTTCCAAACGTACATAAAACCTCCAATTGAAAGCGAACCTAATTTCAGATAAACAAAGTCAACCTTCATTGGCTGCGCACTGTTTCAATTATTCAAGTTCAAAGGCAAGTTGCATCATGTAAGTTTCAACACCAAAACAGAAAACGGAAACGAGGACCGACAATCCAATTTGTTTTGAAATGGGCAACGAAGACTGTGTAATGCCAAATGTATCATGATGTTGGATGGACCGAATGGAATGGTAGTCCAACGAAGCGTATGCTGACAGCACTGATCTCAGGGCTCCACGTACACTATTCGACAGATTTTTCCCGTGCCATGATCTTCCTTAGTCACGACGTGATAACGCCGAAAAGACTGGAAGAGACATAGAATTGTCTAAAATAGACATTGAATCTTTCGAGTTTCAAATATTTATCATTCTTTCCACTGTCTCATTGGATTGTTTCTCTTTGGTTGCTACGAACCTCCGTAGAATCACAAATTGCGAGCTTGAAATTTGCGAAGGAATCGGGGATTATGATGTGTTTCTGACATCTGCATGGCCTCTGCAATGAATATTGTTTGTTCGTTCAAACACGCAAAGGAGAATTGAAATTCAGTGGTAGTACTACTATTCCTGTGTACAGCCGGCTTACGCAATGTGAACAAACAAGGCAGGCAGGCAGGCAGACCATAAATATCTGTGTTTCGAATTGAATTCTACTTCAATGGCCGAGTTTCGATCCTCTGTGTATATAATACTGTAATCCCAAGCATGAGATGTAGAGGGTTTTTTATTTCTCGTCTTCGGATGCATTTCGGATATGGGGGCAAAAATGTGAGGCGTGCAAATACGCGTTGGAGAAGCAGGGCACGTGCGAGCTGAGGCTGCCTTTCTGGCCTGGCCTGGCCTCGCTTCGCTTACAGTAAGTACTCGGGCCTCGCACGTGCTCCCCTTCTCCAACATGGATTGCCCACCAGTTCTTCATGCCATCTCCTGTACATATTTTGGCTGAATCAGAGGGCAGGATTCTCAGACCCGTAAGGTACTGTGTATCCCCCATCCTTTTTTTTCTTCCTTGATAGTTGAGAAAAATAAAATAAACTAAGTTAATGCTAATCTAATGTGTTTTCAACGTTTTTATCTAATATGCTTTTACAGGGATTTGCTTCCAATTTGTGAATACTTTTGTTTGTTTGGTATCTTAACCCTAAGCTGAAATTTTAAACTTTGTTTGTTTGGTATCTTAAACCTAAGCTGAAATTTTAAACTTTGTGTGCATGACAGTTGATTGAGAATAACACTGTTTAGTTTCTTTCTATGTTATCTGCCCACAGAACTAATGTTTTTTTCTCTTTACAGGCAGTGTAGGATCAACTTTGCATCATCCGGCTTATTTCCAAGTGGTCAAGATCTTCCAGCTCGCTCTGCTTTTAGTTTTTGTTTTTTTCGGTTCGATGTTAAGGTCATAAGAAGAGTAAATTTATGGGGTTATCATAAATTCTCTGTGTTTTTCGTTTTCGTTTGGTAAGGCCCTGTTTTCTACAGTGGTTTTGGTTCACCTCAATCCATGGGATTTGTAGTAGAGATTGTAGGATTTGTAGTAGTTTCTTTCTAATGAGATTTCTGTGGTGAGGATTGTTTTCAGTAGTGTTTGGAAAAACTAAGTGTTATTAATGGATTGTCGACATTTCGAATCCAAATCAATATCCATCTTCAGAACAAGAAACTTGGATTAAAAATCTAAAAGAAGTGCTTAATATTTTAGTTTCTTATCAACATTAGTACACCCTAAATTCTACATTTACTCCTACATTTACTCATTAGGATCCTGAACCATTAAAAACCTTAATGATTACTCCAGTACATTGGGAACACGCTGCTTTCTTCACTTCCTTTGTTCCAGAGGCGCTCATTAGTTTGAGCAACCAGTCCCTTCCTCCATTCAGTCTTTAAAACCCTTAACCATTAAAAACTTAATCACTGAACGATGTCTCCACTACTCTTGGAATACTATGCCTTCTCCGCTTCCATTAGTCCATAGGCATTCATTATTTTGAACAACCAGTCCTTTCCTCTTATGAAAACGCTCCCCTGCAAAGACTTTTGTTCTCAGAATTATACAGCCTCACCATCAAATCCACAGCCACTTTCGATGCTTTAACTCAATTCAGTGTCCAAGGTTTCAAGGTTGTGATTTTAGGAGTATAATAACTTATGATTTTAGGAGTATAATAACCTATGCCCATCAATATGTATGCAACCAATTTTTATGATGATGGTTAAGGTATTGTCTTTCTAATCTTAAGAAAAGTAAAATATTATTTACATTTCTTAAAAATTTCATTTTGATTTTTGTATTGACATTTTGCATAATTGTTTAAATAAGTGTGACAAGAATTTGTTTGTTTGTAATATGTAATTTTTACATTCTTCTGCATTTTATAGTTATTCATAAAAATTTCAAAGATATTGTAGGTGACATTTTGATCTCTGTATCGACATTTTGCATAATTGTTTAAATACGATTAGATAATTGTTTCAAAGTGTGAAAAGAATTTGTTTGTTTGTACTTTCTAAGTTTTACATTCTTCAGTTTATAGTTATTCATAAAAACTTCAAAGATATTGTAGATTTCTGCAGTTTATAGATATTGATATTGTAGGTTTCTGCAGTTTGCAGTTATTCATAAAAATTTCACAGATTTTGTAATTTTTACATTCTTAAGTTTTCTGAGTTTATAGTTATTCATAAAAATTTCAAAGATATTGTAGGTTTTTGCAGTTTATAGATATTGTTGGTTTCTGCAGTTTATAGTTATTCATAAAAACTTCAAAGATATTGTACAGTAATACGTTTTTAAACCTCAAGCTTAAGTTTATCATCAAGACTAAAAGAGGGGAATTCAAGGTAATTTTTTCTTGCACATCTCCACCCAGAACCACCCACCCAGAACCACCCAGAAAAGACCAAGTATCATCATATACATCTGAACGTGTATATGATATCATAAACCTAAACTTTAAAAAACATAAAAAAAAATTGTATGTCATAAAGGAGTACGTATAAAGTCTTGTTATTAAATTTACTGATAATGATTTTCGAGTAGACCTTATCAACGCCTTTATCGCACGTAACAATGGAAGTGAATATCGTTCATAAGTCATGTAATTATAACCAAATTATCACGGAAGTGGAGAGATTATGCTCTGAACGTAATCAGAGCCTACTGGTTCGCACTGATAGTCCTTCTGTGTTTGCATAAGTCATGTAACTATCACCAAATTATAACAGAAATGGACAGATTGTTAAATCTCGGGCTTAGAACTGGACAGATTGTTAAATCTCATGCTTAGAATGTAATTATAGTTTAGTGGTAAGCATTGATAATCTCATTTCTGTATTTCTGAATGTAGAAATGGATTCAATATGTTGAAAAAAACCATGAAACACTAAAATTATACAGAAATAATCATTCAAAACTAACATTTTTTTACAGCATTTCAAACAAATATCCCCTAAAAAAATCATTTCATAAAACATCCCCTAAAAAATCATTTCATAAAACGTTTAACCTAAAGCGTTGAATATTGTTTCAGAAGAAATAAAGAAGAGCATTAATGTAATGTTTCAGAACAGCTAGGAATGGACCTGCTTTGTGCTGTATCTATTTATGTCAATGCAATATAATTTTCCATATCTTGTCCTTCAGTAATCAAGATTTTTATTCTGCCAAGTACGATCTATGTTGCGCAAGGCTGACACGATCTCCGAACTGTTTGTGGGGGTTCCTTGCACGTGCACGGAATCAAAGAACGCGCAGTACATATGACGATCACGATAGCACAGTGGCAGTCATGGGAAGGACGAGTCCTGACTCCTGAGCTCTGAACCTTCTTCCTCCTCCTCCTGCTCTGCTCATGCTGCAAGCCTGCAAAACGCTCAACTATCGAGAGGACTGTCTCAACTGGTTCTGAACCTTTTATACGCCAAGCAACAGTGCCCAGTCGGGCCAGTCCAACGCATACAGATCGCGCCCAGAATCTTCCTTTTGGTTTAGATCACTGTCTTGCACGATAAATACGAAACAAATGTGTGGCCACAAAATTGAAGGAGTTATGGCTCCCAAAACAGTGAGAGGGATGGTTGAATAACAGCCACAAATTCGCAAGACAGTTAAAATCATTAGAGCAATGTCGATTGTTGGATAATGGGTTTTTATGCAAATAGATGAGGTTCAAATTTTCACAGACATTCTGTGTGTACGATGGTAAGGTATTTATTTGATCTCCAAAAACTTCACATATCTGGAAGGAAATCCCA
>ML785656.1:445717-463118 GCA_009831015.1 Picea engelmannii | reverse complement strand
TTCGCACCTTAGTGTAGTTTAAAGGATGGTTTGGAGCATCACATCCTTATCTTAAGATATCGGTTAGAACTTGCTTATTCATAGGTGTGATCATTAATATATTTCTATCATTAAATGAAGCCAAAATTTAAGTAAATTAGCCAATTTTATAAAAAAAATAAAAATAATTATTAGTATAAATAAAATCATATAATGTCATGAAATTGAATGATGTTTTGTGAAATACAATTCCATGAAATATGTATTACATGATAATTGGACACAAAATTGTAACCATTCCACATAAATTTATCAATTGCTTAAAAAAACAATATAAATTGGTAGATAGCTTTAACAATGGAATCAAAACTTAACTTACTTTTATATATTCATTTACAAGAAAACAAAATTTTCACTTTGTAGTATTAGAATCAAGCTAGACTAATTTCTTATTCTCTAGTTCTCATCCCTTTGAAGCATCCTTAGGGAGACCTTGTTCTTCTCTTCTATTTCTTCTATTTCGTGCAAGAGTGAATTTTACAAAGAGGTAATGAATTAATAACACATCCCCAATAGTAAGTTCCGTAATAGATTTAACCATTATTAATCTATCAACCTATCTTTTCATATCTCCATATTTTCCATTTATAACCTCAACACATTAAATATTAGATCTTATAATAGGGTCCCCTCCCCTACTACTATTTATAAATCATGTAATATTTTTAAGTGCATATGCATGACCAACCATATAGATGAGATGGCCTCTATTCAATTCATCATCTCTTTCCAATTGGAGATGGTGTGTGTGTGTGTGTCTGAATTTATAGAATATGCTAACATGATATGCTTATATTCCACTAGCCCCCTCCATTCACCACTAAGAACATGATGAACCATAATATGGCATTAATATCCTAGTGATTTGTTGTGAGAGATTCCATGTTTTCATTTCACCCTAACAATTTTTAGAATAAAGACGCCTAAATTTGTTTCATGAATATTGGTGGGTCATATCATGTAGTTGTATCCCAAAAATGGAAATACCTTGTATATACTAGGCAGTTGTTGATCACTAGGCCGAGCACAATTATATGATTGCTGATACAATGTTTTTTTTAAAGATATCTAAACTTTGAGGGAAATTCATCATTTTCATCACATTCATTCTCATGGGGTATGTATTCCACCTTCTTCTTGTCTTTAAGCAATTTATGCCTATGAAAACTACTTGTTATTTTACTTGTATTCATCACTTCTTCATTTTTTGAGATATTATATATGGAAATATTATAGTTATGTGTATTGGTTGATAAATGTTTATTGACATGTATTGTGGCCTGTTTTTGACTAAGTCTTAATGTAGAGTAGAGTTCAAAAAAATGAATTTATAAGAGCCAGGAGACCATAGAGGCCTAAGTTTGTGGTTTTGCAAAAGATCGAGTACACAAAGGATAATGAGTCATCTTATACATGATATATGACTAGTTTCCCCAATCCTTGTGCATGTCTCTAAAGGCACAAACTCTTTTGTAATCTTCTGTATTGGTGGATTACAACTAACAAATTCCTTAGTATATTCTAGAATCTTCGGTAACTAGTCCAATCACCTATAGATATGAGAATTATAATGATGTAATGGAGGATTTTTGAGAGACTAGAGATGAATATCATTGTTGTTATTGATATTCAAGAATCATGTACTCTATCATGAGTTTTATAACAGAGTTATGTTTTAAATTGTTCATTATGCTAATATAATGGAGAGTTGTTCTACTTATGCATTTGTGTTCATGATATATTTGGATGATATATGATGTTATTATGATTAATATGAATGTTTCTATTTCTATTTGTTTAAATAAATATGATTAAAGGAAAACAAAAATAATACAAACCCCACTAATTATTTAACATTATCCACTTTAATCAAATGGAAACTATCATACTGACTTGACTTGAGTGAGACCTATTTCCTTGTGGAAGGTTGAATATGTTGGTACACTGGACTTCATTGAGCCTATGTTGGACACTTTCGACAAACCTTGGGTCTTTCATAGAGATAATAACATGGTTTTTTTGTTGAGACCTTAACCAATGTAGAGTAACAAAGATGAAGTAAAGGTCAATGAAGGTTGAGATTAAAGATTGACTAGAAGGAAGGATTCCTGAGATTTACTACAAATAAATTACCTAGATTGGATAAGACATGACAATAATGAAAGAGATATACTTATTTGAGTGTCTTCATGAGATATTCTAGGTGGAATTCATGGTAAATTTTCATAAATGCTTGGAAATACTTGCAAACAAGAATTGGCATTAGCATTTGCAATGCCGAGTTGAGTGGATCATCAAGAACTTGGTAAAGATTCAATAGTATGACCACAAATTGAAAAGATGAGTCAAATTTTGGTACAAAGGTGTAGTAGATTGTTATACTTTGGATTTATAGTAGAATGACATCAATATTTTACTAAGGAGCTTGAATTATTTAAGAGAGGACCACCAAAAAGAATTATTGAAGAAACATAGGTGTGGGTTAAAATGTTGATGGTGGAACAAGGTATATTTTCAAACCCCACTGAGAAGGAAGTGAAACAATAAGACCTTATGGAAGAGTCAGTGAATGGCAGAAGTACCAACAAAATTGCATGGAGACCACATGTAACTAATGGCAAGAAGAAATAAATAATATCTATACCAGGAAAGAGTTTTTGATAAGAGGATATGATCCTAAAATGCATCTAGAGTGAAATATGGAGTAGAGGATAAGTGAAGTATGTGAAGGAGATTTTCCTGGTCCAAAAACTAAAGATAAAAAAATGTGATGTTGTGAAGATATCAAATTTTGTAGAGGTGGAAAGAATTTATGAAGAAATAAGGTGGTAAGAACATGGAAACATAGATGACCTAGATATTCAAATCCCAAACATAGAGACATTGGTTGAGCTTCTAACCTAGGTGTTATTATGGAATTCATGGAATATCAAAACTAAGAAGAGAAATTTGAAGATGATTTTGAGTTTATTCCATTATATTACTCTAACCCTATGGATTTCCATACCATCGAGGAAGTAGAACAAAATGGAAGTGAAGCCAGTCCATCCTACATCCTACCCCATAAATCGTTTGAAATTTGTCAATATCCCATGACCATTGCTACGTAGAGTGAAAATGTATGGTTGATCATTATTTCAAGTAACCTGCTATAATGGTTGTGAATGGTGTAAGTGTGACCTCTCACGGGAGTCAAAATTTGTCTTTGGTGTTATCCAATTCAGTAAGTGTTGCCACAAGTGTAGCATTAGTGATACAATAGCCAATAACCTATGGATTTTTGTTAAGACAAAGTCATGAGATAATGGATAAAACTCATTCAAATGATTCATATTTGAGGTCGCATTTATTCCATGGCCAAGTTTACAAGGATGAAAATAAGCATTGGTTCCTTTGTGATGCTATTTAAAATATGTTAAGAACTCTAGATGCAATGCACTTGGTGGAATTCCAAATGACACTATGAGGAAGAGCATTGCAATAGTACACAAAGTGTAAGTGGGACACTCTTGCATTACATGGAATGACTTTGGCTCATGTAATGGAATATTTTGTGAAATGGTTCTAGAAGCCAAAGTCTGAATATAAAAACGTTGCATAAGTGAAGGAAATCAATAAGAATATGGGTAAGAAATTTTGGGAGTATGATCAATGGTTTTAGGATTTGATGAGTCGATTTAGCTATAATATTAAGAAAGTGTATCATAAATAACAACTCATTAGTGGACTATTATTGCATTTGTGAAGGTCATTGCTACCACAATATATGTTGACGCTATGGAAGCCTTGGAATTTTATATTGGACTGGAGTCTAGAAGTGGATTGGTTTAATCCTTAGCTTTGAGGTTGGTTCTAGGGTTCACATAGTTCCAGTTTCAATTCAATACTTTTTCTAAGTATATTCAAGAGTTGGAAAACGAATTATGGTGCACATTGTGGAAGATAGAAGGCCACCTACAAAATGATTACCCAATGACCTAGAGATATGCCATGACAATGGTTAATATATTTATGGGTTGTATTTTAGGTGAACCTGATGTTAGAATCTATGAGATATGCGTAATTTTTAAACATTTTACATTAATGAAATGCAAACAAAAATTCCTAGCATAGAAAAGAAAACAATTGCAATCACACATATACATAGAGATTTACCCTGGAAACCCAACTGAGAAAGCTAACAACTTGTTTTAAATACAAACCTCTAATTCTATTTATGATCAAACTTCATTGTTTACAATACAATATATAGGATCTCGCGACATCTAAAAAACCCATAATCCATTGACCCGGATTATTATACAACCTTAATTCCTTAACCAAAATTAGAGAACCATGGGTTGAAATACCGTGCACCAGTAAACCACCAAAGGTGAAAGACCACCCAAAAATTTGGTGAGTAAAACCCCATTTGTTTTTCAGGGGCTCTTCCCCAAAAATCCCTAACAGGGGGACCTATAATCATGTAAATAATATAACACAGACCCAAAATTCTCCCACTTATTGTTTTCTTTGTATATAGGGGTCCCATGATTTCATGATCAACAATCTAAGGTAGAAATTCCCATTGATTCTATACACCAAGAGAACTTCTCAGTGTTAATAAACTTTGTTAATGAATCTAAAACGTTCTCCAAAGTGTCAACATTCACAAACAACACCCTCTTCTTTTCAACCATGTCTTTGAAAAAATGATATTGAACATAAATGTGCTTTGTTTTAGAATGATAAGTTGGGTTCCTCTCCAGGAATATTTCACTCTGACTGTCACAATATACCCTTACAACTTGTTGTACCAACTCAACTCTCAAACACAATATCTATAACCATATTGCTTCCTTGATTTCATGAGTGGATACCATGCATTCATATTCTATCATTGAGAGTGCCACCACAAAATGTCTTTCTCTCATCCAACTGATTGCTCCTCCAAACAGGTTCAACACATACCCACTTGTAGATATTCTGCGATCCAGATCTCTAACCCAGTCTGCATCAGCAAAGCAATGTATTTCCAACACTATGTCTAATCCAAGTATTCATTAGTAACACAATCCATAAGTAGTAGTGCCACAAAAATACCTAAAAACCCTCTTTATTGCTTCCCAATGCTCCTTCCCTGGTTTTGACATATATATGCTCAAAACTCCCACTGCATGTGCAATTTTCGGTCTACTAAAGACCACTTCATACATCAAATTGCTAACTGTACTAACATACATAACATGGGACATGTACTCTTCCTATTCTCGTGTCTTTGTAAACTGATCTACGGATAAATTTACACCTATAGTAATATGGACCTGTTATACCCACAACAACTCCCATTAAATTTTCCTCTGTTAAGAAAATTAAAAGGCCCCCCTATAAAATTTCCACTTATTCTATATTAGACACATGATCTATTATGAGGATTAAACTACTAAATACCATGAAACCCCCATATTGGATGTGTGGGTTGACCCGAGTTCTACCTTAGTTCTCCAAAAAAACCCTAGAAACCATTGCCCCCTCTGGTAAACCAGAAGGAAACACTGCTCATAGAGTGCACAATGTAGTATCACCCGAGATGGCTTATGGGTGAATGTAGGACCCAAATGTATACAGTCATGGAAGGGATATGAATCATGGGGATGTTAGGCATATTTATATTTCTTCTACTTCAATAATCACTCTACCATACCATCACTCATATCTACCATTCATTTAACTTTTAAAATTTATTCTGCATAAAATAACATGTCTACTCTACTGTGCGTTGTAAATTAGCTCTAACATATGCATGTATTCATTCATTCATTCAACATAGTAATCATTGGAACACATAGAAGGAACCATTTCACACAGTGACACAATATTTTACCGTGGTTCACCCCCCTGGGCTACGTCCACAAAGATCTTCTGCTTCTTATTATTCTTCATCAAAATATGGCATTGCATGAATTGTGTCATAGGTTTAGTAATGGTGAGGATGAACAACATCACACTAAGATCCATATATTACGACCTAACCCTCAGTTACACTCCATGTGTCTTCAAAATTGATACAATATGAGCTCCACATCTCTCAAACAAAATAAGTACTATGACTCAAAATTCATAAAAGTTCTCAAAAGTATCTCCAACTATGCTCAAAACAAATCCTCCCCTATCTACCTCATACATCATATATTTATACTATCAAAATGGGTAAAAACCCTTACAACAAGGACCCAAAACCCTAACCCTAATTGGATTAGGTTTGTCCACAAAATAACTTCTTTCACATGCTTGGTATTTGATCCAACTATTCCTTGCTTTGACTCTTTGCTTCTTCTTGTTAATCCTCGACGCAATGCTTTCCTTGCCTTCTTTCATGTTGTTTTCCCTTCTTTCCTAATGTGTGTTTCTTCCTTTGGTCCATTACTTAGCTTCCCACTTCATTTGGTGCAATGTAACCCAAAATATCCTACTCCAACATGCCCCCAATACTTACCTGTGGCTTGTCCCGAGCCACTTAGGTAGTGTTTTCGTCTCTGACATACTTCTCCAACTTCTGGATTCTACGTGAAATATCTTCAGCATGAGTCTTTAAATGTACTCTCTTCTCAAAAACAGACTTCTTAGTATGCACAACAAGATGTTCCTTCAGCATCTCTTTAGCCTCCAACCTAATATTTTCCATCTGTCCCTTTGTCGTATCCATCTCTGTCAAAATCTTCTTTGTATCTTCCTGTAATGGATCCAGTTGAGCTTGCCTCATCTACTTCTCTACCTGTATTAACTTCACTTATGCTTGTAGATTATTTAATTCATGTGCACTCCTAAGCCTCTCCTGAATGTTCATGGCCTTCTATTTCTGCTTTATATCCTGCACTGTTGTATTGATGGTTTCTTCCTTTTGTTCCAATGCCTGCAAATTTTCATCATCTTTCATACTTGTCCATAGTTGCACACTCTTGTCATATAACTATGAAATCTCCTTAATATTATGTGCCATGTTCTCCATGTGCCCTGCAACTTATTTCTCTCTCTATGATATCTCTTATGGCGACATTCTTGGGATGGCCTTCTCTACCAGGTCTGAGATTTCCTGTTTGTACCCTTCCATAGCCTGCACTATCTTTTGGATCTTTTCGTCTTCACTTAACTCTTTTTCTAGTGTTCTTTCTGGAACGGTTTGAAATACTTCATCAAGTATTTGTTCTATTTTCTCTGTGTGTTTTTTTTCTTCATCCCTCTCACGTTGCACTTGGTTGAGGGATATCTGCAGTATCTCCCTTACCTCCTTGGTTGCCTCTAAGTTTGTTGCATTTGTCCTAGCCCTTGATTGCACTTCATTAGCGACACTAACCTGCAACTTGTATAATGCTTTGGTTGGAATCTTGGATAGTATCAAGTCCAACTGCTCTATCTCCTTCAGGGGTTTCTGCATTGTGTCCTTGTCCACTTGTAACATTCCGTGGCTGATCTGGAAAGTCTCACTTCCCATTATTATTGTCTGCATTGTCTCCTTTTCTTCATGTATTTTCTACTACTACGTTATGCCTTTCTGTTGTGTGATGTTGATCTGTAGGCTTGTTAATACCTAAACAATGTCACATTACCCCTTAATTGGGCCATATTACATTAGTATTGTTATTTTATTTATGTCGGCTTGGGTCCATTAGTTGTAATTGTACCTCCTAGTCTCCTATAGATACCAAGGAGACCTTTTCATTTGGAATCATCTTGTAATTGTGAATTCATATGATGTATATGGAGGTTTCCCCCTCGAAGAGGTGTATTATCTAGGCTTCTCTCTTTTTCAAGGTGTTGATTTCTTATTATAAGGTTTTTATTCTATTTTAATATTTGGTTCTTAACATTTGGTATCAGAGCTAGACAATCCTTGGGTCTGATTTCTTCAAAAAAAGTATTCGTGGAAATTTTTCTACAATTTTTTTTTTCTTGAAGGTTCCCATATATGGAATTTATATGGTATAGAGGATACATATATAACTAACTTGGGTCCAAATTTCATATCTTGGTTCGTTATAGTTTTGGAGATACATTATGTTCAAGTTAGGGTTTTTGACTAGTCTTAAAACTAGTATGAAATAAGTCTTCTTCGAATTATCACTCGCAATTTTGTTCGACTTGGTTTTAGATTCTGAAATTTTTCTAGCCCAAAGGTAGAATAGTGAAGTATATTTTGTACAAATTTTATCCCTTGATTCATTTTACTCTGAAAGTTATTTCCCGAGGACATGAGGGTTTTGGGTTGGTCCAAATTTCAGTCTAAAACAAGTGTTCTTGGGAAAAATATTATATATAAAGCTACAAACCTCCAAATTGAGTCAGAAATATTCCATTGGTAAGGGTACATACCTAAGTTTTACTGGTACGAATTTAAATTTCGGAAGTGAAGATAATGACACGTGGCATTCCATACAAGTTCTCTCTCCTGGAAGGGAAAAAAAAAGCACATCCTAGGAAAGTTATCATAAAATTTTATTGGAGAATCCAATATTGGTCTAATCTATGGGGTTGGAAAAAATACACATCAGGCTACCAGAGGTAAAAAAATGAGACTCAGAAGGGATGAAATTGCAAAGCTACAGTAGAATAAAGGCCAGCTAGTAGAATAATCTCCAAATTAGGGTTTCAAAAGGTGCGTTTTGTTTTTTGGAAATGTTTTTGACTAGAAGATCCAATTGGGGTGATTCAAAAAGTGGAATAAAGTGGGATAAAAGGAGTATCACATAATGTTTGGATAATATTAGGGTATTTTAGGTATAGATGTATTCTAACGTCTTAAAACATAGGAGTTGTCATTACTTGTTAGTGCTACAACATGGGGATTGTGTGGTTCTTCCACATACCTAGAGTATATCAGAAGGCCCCTTTCAAAGGGTTGTGCATTAGACACCACTACTACGTATTTGAGATCCCACATACCTGGCGTATATCAGGAGACCCCCTAAAATCTTGAGACCAACTGAGTAAACAATTTGGTCATCTTGTTTCTATAGTACATTAAGAACAACACTCGAGGATATCACTCTCAAGTACCTGGGTAGTCAGATAGTGTGTCTAAGGGCATGTTCAAGCCTCCTTAGTTAGTTCCCTAAGATATTGGGTTGAGTACTGTTGTTGGAATTCACACATATATTAAAGAGATATAACACCTGACACTCCCTTGTCTGTGAGGACCCCTACCTAAGCCAATTAAAAATTCCTACCTTGCAGTGATACTTGGCCAACATGTTACCAAAAAAGGGAAATTCTACACCAAAAAATCCCTCGGGTAATCCTACTCGGACTCTTGATGAAGGTGAAGAAATGTGCAAGGACATAGATGATTTACAAAATAAAGAAATAACAAAAGATGAACTATAAAGGATGATGGATTCAACTGAAGCTAAGCTGGAAGTGATAATGGATACTAAGATGGATGGTTTAAAAGGGAAGATCATGGAAGGATTAAAAAAGTTCCTAATAGAGAAGCCACCTGAAAGTGACAATGTATCCCATGAAATTCATGATGAGAACAAAAGGAAGATGAATTAATACTGGAGAAACTCTAACATTGGGTTGAAGACCAACCACTTTCCTCAGATCGATATGAGGAAGTTTCATGGAAAGGATCCAATCACATGGATACTCCAGATGGATAATTTCTTTGATCTGCATGATGTACCACACACACAAAAGGTATGAATTGCATCTTTATATTTAGAACCCAAGCACTTTGTGTGGTATCAATGGTTTTGTTCTTGCAAATCACTTGTCACTTGGACAATTTTCACGGAAGAAATGATAACACACTATGAGGATACAAGGAGCAATACCTTCTTCAGCCAATTGATAAATCTCAAGCAAAAGGGTTTAGTTGTGGAGCATATTGAGAACTTCCAAAGATTGAATATAAAGGTAACGGATATTCCATATGAGCACCCAATTGATGTATTCATAATAACTTTAAAGGATAACATTCAACATGAGGTTTTCCTTTGGGAATCCAAATCATTGGAGAATGCGTTTAGGGTGGCAAGAAATGTTGAAAGTAAAAATATGGATATGGCTACTAGAAGGACCACTCCTAACATCTATCAAGAGAACAATATTCCTTATTTTAAATCACCTCAACCTACAAGGTTGACACCTCAACAATTAGAGGAAAGAAAAGAAAAATGTTTTATGCTTTAATTGTGACAGCAAGTACAGTAAGAGACATAAGTGTGGTGAGAATAAATTATTCTACATAGATTGTGAAGAGGAAGAAGAACAAGAACAAGAACAAGAACCATCTCAAGATGAAAACATAGAAGAGATTTCTTCTAAAGAGTTGACTTCCACCATATCATGTAATGCATTGGCTATAATTAGCACTCATCAAACCCTCAATATCAAAGGATATATAAAAAATAGAAAGGTAATAGTCCTAATTCATTATGGTAGTACTCATAATTTCATTCACTATAATTAGCCAAAGCTCTCAATTTCTTTATATATCTAGCAATAGAGTTTCAAGTAATGATTTCAAATGGAGGATATATCAATTACTCAGGAAAATTCCATAAGATCAATCTTACTATGGGGGAATATGTAATGAATAGTCTAATGATTGTTATACCCATGGGTAGTGTTGATGTCGTACTAGGAGTCCAATGGTTACAATCATTGGGAACAATGGCTTTTAATTTTCAATAACTTTTCATGAAATTTTAATTGGAAGGAAAGGAGATTGAGTTAAGGGGTATCACAGGGAAACCCAGTAAGGTGATAAGCTCTAATTGTATGAAAAAATTATTGAAAAAGGGGCATCAGGGTGTAATTGTATAACTATGCCCACTAGATGTTCATACATCTAAGCCATCTATTCCCCTAGATCTCCAAGGGATCATTGATAAGAATTCCAAAGTATTTGAATATATCCCCATAGGTATTCCACCCACTCAGGATCATTATCATGTTATTCACCTAATTTATAGGAATTTTCCTCCTAACATTAGGCCTTACAGATACTATAATATCCCAAAGGACGAGACCTGTTGTAATCATGTTTTGTAAATCATGTTTTGTAGGCTGGTGAGCCGAGTATTGATAAGATGATAGGCTTATTTGTTTATTAGGATAGAGAGCCTAAGTTTTAAAGGCCAGGAGCCTGATTTTTGTACATGTAGTTATGCACATTATTAATAAAAGATAAGCATCTCTGCGTGTGGACCGACCACGATGAATGAGTGATGGGGGACTAAGATTTCATAAATCCTGGGTAAGGGAGAGGGGGATGAAAGGTTGGAAAGAGGGGATAAGCTTGGGGGCTTAAGCTCTTGGGAATAATAATTTATTATTATTCCAAAATATTGTGAAAATGTATATATATATTATCCTAAGTTCCTGGAAGGGGGAACATGTGGAAAATGGGAAGCATGCAGCCCCAGGGAGATAGGTGTCGACCTGGGTGCATGCATTTAAAACCAGAGGAATAAGCCATGTTGGGGGGTTCTGCATTCCTCCATCTATCACCTGAGTCTAGGGTTTGACCTTCCATTCGCCATCCTCTGTCTGAACTCATTGGTGTCCATGATCGAAATATGTTTTGTGTTTTTTTTCAGATCCCTTACTTGGAAAGTTCAAGCCTATGCATGAGGTCTCTATGCACCCTTACATAGTCCCAAAACCAGAACCAAGAAGCCATCCTGTGTTGCTAGTTGAGAAAACTGAAGTGTCCCATATTTACCGAGCCTAGTTATGTTGTAGTGTCTGTCTATCACCAGTTTGGGAAAGCTCATGTCTGTATTTCTAGTGAACTATTGTGGCCACACAGTGCTTGACTACAGGTGGCTTGCTAGCCAGTGTATGTCCGAGTTGAGCCTCATAGTTTCTTGACTGTGTTGGAACCCGAGTTGAAGGAAATAGGTTGTCTTACCTGTGTGTAACACTCTCTCCAGGTGAGGTAGGTGGTTTTGGTTGAAAAGAACAGGTCATCAAACCTTTGAGTGACTCTCTCCAGGTGAGAGAGTGTGTTGAGGAAGTAAGAACTCCTGGAAGGGGTCTTGTAGTTTCTATAGAACTCTGAGACTTCTGGTCCAGTCTGTTGCTGAAGCCCAAGACAAGGGAGGTTAGCAGCCGAAGGACTGTCTTGGTGACAGTGAAGGTGTATACTCCTAGGGTGGGACATGCATGTGGGGAATGAAAGTCTGTGAGCAGTGGGCATAAGTGGTTCTTGGGAAAAAATCCTTCCTCTGTAACCATATGTCTTCCCATTGACCTTGCCTAGCCTAAGATTCCCTGCCTAGTGGAGCTTAGTCCTAGCTCGGGGGTGACCTACTACTGAGAGTGATGAGAAGCACGGTCTAAGGCTAGGAGCTTTGTGAAAGGTCTGCACGAAGTTGGTGAATTGCATCTAGTTTCAAATATAAGTATTAGTTTCTACTTAATATTATGTTTTGCATGCATGTGATGCTTATATGTTATCATGTATTTTGTTGTGCAAGTATGAATTGGTGTTAAATGTCTTACTTTGATTTAATATGCATCTGATATATATATAAGTATAAGTGTGTTCCATGTAGTAGCGTTGCCCGACCAGTGGGTTGACGGCAGGGACGTTACATATACCCTTATGCCCAGAAGAGTGAAATTGAGCATATGGTTGAAGAAATGTTAGAGGATAGCATTATTATACCTAGTCAAAGTTCTTACTTTGCATCACTAGTAATGGTACTCAAGAAAGAAGGCTCATGGCGTATATGTCCAGATTATAGAGAGCTCAACAAGATCACCATTAAAGATAAGTTTCCCATTCCCATCATTAATGAATTGTTAGATGAACTACATGGAGCAATCTACTTCACAATGTTGGATCTTTGTTGAGGGTATCATCAGATTAGAATGAAGGAAGAAGATATCCCAAAAACAACATTCTGAACTCATGAAGGCCATTATGAATTTTTGGTCATGCCTTTTGGTTTTACAAATGCATCTTCCACATTCCAAGGGTTGATGAATTCTATTTTCAATCACTTCCTTAGAAAATTTGTGTTATTATTTTTTGATGATATATTAATCTATATAAAGTCTTGGGAGGATCATGTTCAACATGTTGATAGGGTTCTACAACTACTAAAGGAGAAAAAACTATATTCCAAACCATCCAAATGTTTCTTTGGGGTGAAGGAGGTAGAGTATTTGGGTCATATTGTATCTCAAGAAGGTGTCAAGGTAGACCCTGACAAGATTAAGGCCAAGATGGACTAGACGATTCCAAAAAAATTGAAGAATCTTAGAGGATTTTTGGGTTTGACAAGTTACTACCGCAAGTTTGTTTAGAACTATGGAAGAATAGCAACATGTTTAATGACATTAACTAAGAAGGATGCATTTTCATGGACTCCAGAGGCAACTAAAGATTTTGAACAACTTAAAGAGGCAATGTGAAAAGCTCCTATCTTGACCACACCAGACTTAAAAAAAACCTTTATTGTGGAATGTGATGCCTTAGGAAATGACATTGGTGTTGTTCTAATGCAAGAAAGAAGGCCCCTTGCTTTTGAAAGTCAGCCACTCAACATAAAGGACTTAAACAAACCCATTTATGAGAAGGAAATGATGGAAATACTACATGCATTGAAACAATGCCAACCTTACCTAATAGGTAGGAACTTCAAGTTCAAAACAAATCATGACATTCTTAAATACTTCTTGGAACAAATACTATCTTCATAAGAACAAAAAAAATTGGTGACCAAGATGTTGGGTTATGAGATGGAAATCATCTACAAAAAAGGGAAGCAAAATGTTGTGCAAGATGCACTCTCAAGAAAGGATGAATATGTTGAGGCCTTTGTCTATGCTATCTCGATCATCCAACCTGATTGGATAACAGAAGCAAGGGACGAATGGAAGAATGATGAAAAAGTGTTGATTCTCATTCAAAGTTTGTAGCAGGATTCCAGTGCATCAGATACATTTACATGGAAACATGATTCACTATGGTACAAAGATCGCTTATATTTATGTAATAACTCCCAACTCAAACAAAATGTACTTTTGGAATTGCACACCTCTTCGGTAGGAGGGCACTTGGGATTTTTTGAAAACCTATCACAAGGTATGTTAGTCACCATTAAATTTTTATTGTGAGAAATCAATATTTCAAAATCTAGCGGAACGCTAAACTGGTTTGGATGCCTGATAAACTAGGAAGAGGGATAAATATGGTAGGGAAGGGATAAATCTGGTAGGAGCGCTGAGTTGATCGGGTTTGAAGTATCGTGGATCGTGATTTTTTGAGATCAACAACCAAGAATGATTTTGGGGGGTGAAGCTGCACGGGGTTTAATTTTGAAGGGCAGTCCTAAAATTTAAACCGTTCCTTGAAGCAATCCAGGCCACCATAGTCCCATATGTTGTCGCAATTGCTTTCCCGTTTCCTGAATTTATAGGTTGGTGCGCCGAACAATATTCCCATGAAGAAAGAGTTGTTGTGAATAAATGAGGGTCTGATGTCTAGTGTAGGGTAGAGAGTCTGTCAATTAGAGAGTCCCTCGGTATATCAAAGTCTTTTTCCACAATTTCTGAACCTTTCAATGAATAAAATATGATTAAGGTATATAGGGAATATCCATCAGAGGTCTGAGATCTATTTTTATAGACAATGATCAAAACTAAATAGTTTTCAAAAAGTCTATCTTTGCCGATGAATGTAAATATAATGGTCATCGAAGTCCAATGGGTCTGCTCCCTATTGAGTCAAATTTTAGGTCTAGACAATGACAAATATGTCGTTGAAGTCATGCTCAGTTTCCTTTTGACCTTTCCTAAGTCAGAGTCTGTTTTGTCAGTCTGTATCATCTTTGATCAATTCCTAGCTGATAATATCCATAAACAACTAGTGAATTTTTTCTCGCTAAGACATTTTAGATACTACACCTATCTGTTGAGAATTTTCTTAGAAACCAAAAAAAGGGAATTCCTTGAAGCAACATTTGTGTCAACTGAATGTAAAAGAATTACATTACTTATATTCATCAACAAAGTCATGTCCATATTTTATAGTTTGATTTTCAATACTAGCCTACCTAGAGTTTTGGATGACATGAGAAGCTATCTACAACCAAATACAGAGAACAGAGTGGGGGATTGGGTACTATTCATGCACACAACAGTAATCTGGGTTTATGGTTGTCATGAATCCCCTTACCTATTTCCTATTTTTCTAACTCCTAGAATCTTTTCCCTTGAATTCATCAGACAAAGAATTATATCTGAGACAAAGCATTTCTTGAAGTTGCACAAAACCTCCAACCTTAAGTTCCCTTTTATCATTGGCCCGTTCATTGTCAAATCTAGATCATGTTTATCTCAAGTTCAAGCGAAGCTCAAAGAGTTTGGTTTTGCATAGTTACATGGAAGAAGGTATGATCCACATCAAATCATATCCAAGAGAACATTGATGAACAAACATGCCCTTTATGAGCATGAACAGGTTGAGGGTTTTGATAAGATGGAAAATCTAGAAGTCTGTGTTGATATGGAAGCAATATTGCAACCAATGCAAACACAACAAGTGGAGGCAACCTTGCAATAAATTCAAACACAACCAGCTCCTCAGAAACTGATAATCAAAGTTCCTAATACAAGTGTTTATTACAAGAGAAGCAGTTCAGAGGCCATGGACATCAGTGACCAAAACAATTCCCCAAAGAAGATGAAAGTTACACAGTTTGCATAGATTGTGGATTTGGAAGAGGAAGAGTCCAAAGACGAAGCTAATCCAAATATGGTGGAAAGTGGTACTAGAGATGTAGAAGTTGAAAAGGAAAGTAAACTCCAAAGTGAAGGCAGCTCCAAAATCTTCAGCAGTAAGAAATACGTCTTTAAAACATCTGAGTCAGCTTATCAATCTAGAGGATATTTGACAAAACAATATGCTGAGAAGGGAAATATAGCTCTGGGTGAGATGAGGGATTTAGTCCCTGAAGTGGAAAAGATCTCTCAGCATAAATATTCTCAGTTCACAATAAGGGATGTTGAAAAGAGGACCTTTAACATTGTTGTTGCCGATGAAGACGAAGTTTCCAAAATAAACATAAAATATGATAGCATAAGTGCTCCAGACAAGGTCAAATTCCATAAGCATGCCAGTGATATGGTGTATTCTGATTACTTGAGCTTAAGTTTAAAGAATTCGAAGCTATCATCTTATGAAATGAAATTCGAAGGGTAGTTAAAGTAGGAAAATGCATCTAGCAGATCTTGGTAGACTCAGGTCAAGAGGTTGGAAGCTAAAGGCCCCAAAGGGTTGAAATATTCATTGGATGAGAACGAAAAATTAATTCAAACTTTGAAGAATAAATTAAAAATGCCTTCTATAGAACATCCAAAAAAAAAATAAATGGTTTCTCTTTAATAGGAGAAGGAAACACTTCATCAAGAGACACTGGGATACAAGGATAGGGTGTTGTAGCTAGAACAAGAAAAGGTGAAATGGTCACAAGAGAATACATAATTTCTAAACAAGGTTGTAGTTGCAGATCCTATTTTAAAAGTTGGGTCAAACAATGAAGGACTTGTCTAGGCTATGTCACAAGTTAGATTGAAATAAGGAGAAATCAAAGGGCTGAAAGGAAGCATAGAGAAATTGAAATAGGAATTGTAGGCAAATGATGAAAAGATAGCTCAATTTCAAAAGGAGAATGGAGCCTTGCAAGAAAGAATAAATAAATTGAAGATAAGGTTAAAGGGAAAAGGTCTGTTTTAGGGGGCCAAGCATATCATCTGGGACTCTATAGCTTCTAAAGTTTCCAAGTTTAGATCATATTTGGATTTCATTAATGATAAGGAAAACATAGCCATTACAACCAGAAATAAATGCACTGCTGTGAATGAAACTTTAGCAAAGAAACCATCAGAATGGGCCGAGAACGTCATAAATCTACTCAACGTTGTTCCTACTGCAGAACTTTAGACTATTGGAGTTAAAGACATAAATACATTGATTATCTCGGGTAGGAGGGTTATTGCTAAACATAACCTATTGAAATCAGTTCAAACCAAAGAAGCACAGATGGAGTAGAGTGTGCAGAAGTTCAAATATTTGTTTGAAGGATTGTTCATCAAACGTATTCCACCATTTTTGGATGGAAAGGGAAAGTTGTATGATAAGGAAGAATACAATGCTCATTTGACTCAGCGTAGAATGGATCATTTTAAGTTTGAAACAATAGAGGAAAATATGAAAGGAGCCACTTTAGTTGAGCATCTGATCACAGACTTTGAAATTCTGAATCAGTTCAAAGAAGTCAAGCTTGGACTGCCAATCATGTCATATGCTTATGTTAGGAACAAAATATCAATATAGCATAGAAAAACCTCAGAATAAGTACTCAAT
>ML785656.1:412800-434003 GCA_009831015.1 Picea engelmannii | reverse complement strand
CAATCAAGGTAAGAGTAAGCTCAAGGACATAAATTCGAGAAAACCTTTAGTAGTCATGTGATAAACCAATGGTTGAGTGTTTTTGGAGAAGTCGATAAAAGATGACTACAGATCAAACGATGAAAGAGGTATTTTCACACTTACAGTTGTGAAAATTAAATCGAGACCAAATTGCAATTGTCGAAAAATGAAACAAATGCCTAGAAGCACAATGCAACGATGATTTGTCATTAATGAGACAAGGGGTGTAGGAAGCGTTTTTTAAGAGCAATTAAAAAAAATGATTGGCTGCCAACAGAATCCTATCTCTATTGAAACACCATTTAGGCAATGGGGCCTTGATTTCATAGGATAAATTCATCCACAATCCTTAGCTCAACATAAGTGGATACTGAAAGCCACATATTACTTCACCAAGTGGATTGAAACAGTCCCCACAAGGCAAGACACCAATACTATTCAACAATATTTTGTCCAAATATGGTTGTCCATTTAAAATCATCATTGATAATGCAACAACATTCAAGTTCAAAAATATTGAGAAATTTTGTAGCGATTACAATATAACTCCTGGCCATTCCACAACTTATTACCCTCAAGGTAATGGGTTGGTTGAGTCATCCAATAAAATTTTGACCATAATTATCAAGAAACTGTTGCAAGATAACAAAAAGGTTTGGCACAAGAAGATTATTTATGCACTATGGGCTAACAGGATCAGTACTAAAAGGTATATTGCCACTTCACCCTTCTAGATTGTGTATGACACATATGCAGTTTTTCCTACTTCATTAGGATTTCCAGTGATGATATTGATATAGGAGCAAGATGTTGAACCAAATGCCACTCAAAGGAGGACAAATGAAATAATCAATGTTCAACAAACAAGATAAAATGTCTTCAACAACTCTCAACTCCACCAAGACATGATTAAAAAAGATTTTGACAGGCATACTAAGGAAGATGATTTCAAAGTGCGAGATTTGGTGTTGAAATGGGATGTCGGGAATGAAGACAGATGAAAGCATGGAAAACTCAACCATCTGTGGCTAGGCCCTTTCAAAATCGTGGCATACTATGGAAATAATTCCTATATTCTATAGAAACATAATGGAGATCTCATTGGCGGGGGACCTTTGAATGGTAGGTTTCTCARGCATTATCTCTCTTAATGAAGTTTTCACCCTTTCCATTTCATTRTATATAACCATTTTTGTTTTTCAGTTGAAGCATTTGAAATCAAATCAACAGAAAATTGAAGCCCTAAGCGAAGGCCCTAAGTTTATGCTGAGTATAATTGGAGTTATGTGAACAAAGTTTTGTGSATAAGTTGTTGATCTATGTAGTTGCACGAGTGAAATAAATAACAATGGACAAACACTTGCTCTRTCATTCTTTGCTACCTCGCTGGGAGGATATCATCCCTAGTTGGAACCCATGTTAGTCACCATTAAATTTTTATTGTGAGAAGTCAAGATTTCATAATCTAGCGGAATGMTAAACCACTTTGGAAGCCTGATAAAATAGGAAGAGAGATAAATATGGAAAGGAAGGGATAAATCTGGAAGGAGCGTTGAACTGATCGAGTCCAAAGTATCATGGATCATGAGTTTTCGAGATCAACGACCAAGAATGATTTTGGGGGCCGACGCTACATGAGGTTTAATTTTTAAGGGTGATCCCGAAACTTAAACCACAATTTTCTCTCAGGGGTATGTGGCATCACCAGGTGTATTTCAAGATGAAAAGCGAGTTGCCTCAAACTACTTTCTCACGCCCTCGCAAAAAGTACACATATAAAAGGACTTTTGGTTATTTATTTTATTTGATTATTATTTGAATGTTGGACCATTAGAACCTTGGCATGACCACTGTCTTCCATCTGCAACTCAACAATACAACAACTGCACACCATTTTCACTCGTTTCTAGGTATTTTTCATCACAACCATGAATCCCATCATAACCTTTGTAAAAAAACAAGGTTCTATGGAAAATGGAGAATCCCTAATTGACCAAGACCAAATGTTTTTTATGTCGAAATCACTATTTATCCTATCTCTGTGTCTAGAAGAAACCTGTCAGATAAAGTAGGAATATGTATACCATTCCTTGAAGTAGTCCAGGCCACCATCGTCCCATATGCTATTGAATTTTTCTTCCCGTTTCCCAAATTTATAGGTTGGTGTGTCACACAATATTCCCATGAAAAGAGAGTTGTTTTTAATAAAGGAGGGTCTGAGGTCTTGTGTAGGGTAGAGAGTCTGTCAATTCGAGACTCCCTCAGTATAACATAGTCTTTTCCCACAATTTCTAAACCTTTCAATGAAGAAAAGTTGATTAGGGTATATAGGGAATGTCCATTAGAGGTACGAGATATGTTTTTATAGACAATTATTAAACCTGAACATTTTTTAGAAATTCTGTCTTTGCCGATGAATGTAAATATAATGGTCATCGAAGTCTAATGGGTATTCTCCCTATTGAGTCAAATTTTAGGACTAGACAATGACAAATGTGTGGTTGAAGTCATGCTCGGTTTCCTTTTGACCTTTTTTAAGTCATAGTCTGGTATGTCAGTCTATTTAAGATTTGATCAATTCCTAGCTGATAATATCCATAAACAACTAGTGAATTTTCATTCCCTAAGACATTTTAGATACTACACCTATCTGTTGAGAATTTTCCTGGAAACCAACAAAAGGGAATTCCCTGAAGCAACATTTGTGTCAAATGAATGTAAAAGAATTACATTACTTATCTTCATCAACAAAGTCATTTCCATAGTTTATAATTTTATTTTCAATACCAGCCTACCTAGAGTTTTGGATGACATGAGAAGCTATCTACATCCAAATATAGAGAACATAGTGGGGGATTGGGTACTATTCATGCACTCAACATTAATTTGGGTTTATGGTTGTCATGAATCCGCTTACCTAATGCCTATTTTTCTGACTCCTAGAATATTTTCCCTTGAATTCATTAGGTGAAGAATTATATCTGAGACAGAGCATTTCCTGAAGTTGCACAAAGCCTCCAACCTCAAGTTCCCTTTTATCATTGGTCCCTTCATTGTCAAATCTAGATCATGTTTATCTCAATTTCAAGAAAACCTCAAAGAGTTTGGGTTTTCACAGTTTCAAGGAAGAAGGCATGATCCACATGAAATCATATCCAAGAGAGTATTGATGAAAAAACAGGCCCCTTATGAACACGGATAGGTTGAGGGTTTTGATAAGCTGGAAAATATAGAAGTCTATGTTGATATGGAAGAAATATTGCAACCAATGCAAACACAACAAGTGGAGGCAACCCTGCAACAAATTCAAACACAACAAGATCCTCAAAAACTGATAATAAAAGTTCCTAAGACAAGATTTTACATCAACAGAAGTAGTTCAGAGGCCAGGGACATTAGTGACCATCAAACTGCCCCAAAGAAGATGAAAGTTACATAGTCTGCATAGATTGTCGATTTGGAAGAGGAAGAGTCCAAAGACCAAGCTAATCTAGATATGGTGGAAAGTGGTAGTAGCAATGTAGAAGTTGAAAAGGAAAGTAAACTCCAAAGTGAAGGCAACTCCAAAATATTTAGCAGTAAGAAATACATCTTTAAAACATCTGATTCATCTTATCAATCTAGAGGAGA
This sequence comes from Picea engelmannii, assembly GCA_009831015.1. Classification (NCBI taxonomy): domain Eukaryota; kingdom Viridiplantae; phylum Streptophyta; class Pinopsida; order Pinales; family Pinaceae; genus Picea; species Picea engelmannii. Next base: position 430,352 of record ML785656.1, on the reverse strand, counting down.
TTTGGCAAAACAATATGCTAAGAAATGTAATATAGCTCTGTGTGAGATGAGGGATTTAGTCCCTGAAGTGGAAAATATCTCTCAACATAAATATTCGTTGTTCACAGTAAGGGATGCTGAAAAGAGGACCTTTAACATTGGTGTTGTAGATGAAGAAAAAGTCTCTAAAATAAAGATAAAATATGATAACATAAGTTCTCCAGACAAGGTCAAATTCCATAAGAATACCAGTGGTATGTTGTATTATGATTACTTGATCTTAAGTTTAAAGAATTTGAAGCTATCATCTTATGCAATGAAATTGGAAGGGAAGTTAAATAAGGAAAAGGCATCTAACAGAGCTTTGCAGAATCAGGTCAAGAGGTTGGAAGATGAAGGCCCCCAAGGGTTGAAATCTTCATTGGATGAGAAGGACAAATTAATTCAAAGTTTGAAGAAGAAATTGAAAATTCCTGCTACAGAACATCCACAAACAATAGAATTGGTTTCTCTATAACAAGAGAAGGAAACACTTCGTCAAGAGACACTGGGCTACAAGTCTAGGGTGTTACATCTAGAACAAGAAAAGGTGAAATGGTCACAATAGAAAACAAAATTGCTAAACAAGGTTGTAGTTGCATCTCCTACTGCAAAAGTTAGGTTAAACACTGAAGGACTTGTCTAGGCTATGTCACAAGTTAGCTTGAAAGAAGGAGAAATCAAAGGGATGAAAGGAAGCATAGAGAAATTGAAGAAGGAATTGTAGGAAAAGGATGAAAAGATAGCTTAATTTCAAAAGGAGAATGGAGACATGAAAGAAAAAATAAATAAATTGAAGATAAGTTTAAGAGACAAATGTTTGTTGCAGGGGGCCAAGCATATCATTTGGGACTCTATAGCTTCTGAAGCTGCCAAGTTCATATCATATTTGAATTTCATTAATGATAAAGATAACATAACCATTACAACCATAAATAAATGCAATTTTGTGAATGAAACTTTAGCAAAGAAACCATCAGAATGGGCCCAGAACGCCATAAATCTAGGCCCAGAACGCGATAAATCTACTCAACGCTATTGCTACTGCATACCTTCATACTATTAGAGTTAAAGACATAATTACATTGATTATCTATTCCAGGAGGGTTTTTGATAAACATAACCTGTTGAAATCAATTCAAACCAAAGCAACACAGATGGAGTAGAGTGTGCAGGAGTTCAACGATTGGATTGTTTACCAAAGGTCTTCCACCATTTTGGGATGGCAAGGGAAAGTTTTATGACCATGAAGAATAAAATGCTCATTTGACTCAGTGTAGAATGGATCTTTCTAAGTTTGAAACACTCGAGGAAAATATGAAAGGAGCCACTTTAGTTGAGCATCTGATCATAGACTTTGAAATTATGAATCGGTTCAAAGCAGTCAATATTGGATTGCCAATCATGTCGTATGATTTTTTCATTGACTTGGAGATTCTGATAAAGGAAATGGCAGATTATGATATCCTTTCTGACTTGCAATGAAAGGAAATAATCAGGTTGGGTAAGACAAAATGTAGTTGTCCAGGGCCCAGTAAATGATGTCCAGATGTCCCTAAAGATGGAATATCATGTGGAAGACCAATGGGGAAGAAGTGGTGAAAAAGGGACAGAAACTCCAGATGAGGCAGAGTCTGGATCAAGAAATGTTTTCTTGCTGATCATTGTAATCGGTTTCAAAACCGAAACGTTCAGTTCTAATCATTACACTTGTTTTCAAAACTGAAACGTTTCTTTATAATCATTGTTATCAGTTTCAAACCGGAGGAACTCAAATTGTATAAATATTAGGAGTTCCAAATGTATTAGTAGTTAGTAGAAGTGAAAGGGCACGGTTTTATCTATTTTGGAACTCGAATGTAATTTTCTGAAGCTGAATAGAATGCACATGCAAATCTCTTGAAATATCCTAGAAATTATTCTAATGGTGGTGGTCTGAGATTTATCTTCTTTCTGTGTATGTATTTCCTGTGTTCTTGATTTCATTTTCATTGTCTTCTATTTAAATTGGATAGTTAAAGTCCTAGAATTCATCTTGTGATGCTCTTGTCTTAAGAAATTTAAATTGTGTTAAGTTCTTCCTAACTAAGTCAAAATTCATTTTATTTAATTCTCTAATGTAGTTATATGTTTTTCCTTTCTTCTCACACTCTGCAAATTAAAATTTATAACTCAGATTCATCGCCACATTTAGCCCTTATCCTTTGGAGAGTTCTATCGACCAACCAGTGCTTTCATTCGTTTTCAGAAGTTTGACTCCATAGACCTAGGTGTCCCTCCCCTTCCTTGCCAACAAAATTATAAAAAACCCTTCAAAGCAACAAAACCTAGCGAGTGACTTGTCAAAGAAAACTCATTTGTTAAAGACCAAGTGATGGGAGAGAGCCCTCTCTGAGCTGAGAAGGATAGTACCCAACTCTAAAATGGTTTTTAGGTTACCTCTGTCATTGTTTTTATCATTCGAACAAATTTACAGAGTGCTAATAGGGTCAAGAAGGAATGTTTTTGGGATGGCCTTAAAACTGATGGTCAAAGGTCTATGGTAGAATGTTTTGTTTTCCAACAAAATAAGGTGGAAAAAATTAAGACCCAGGGTCTTTTACAACCATTATCCATCCCAAGTTAGCGTTGGAAGGAGGTTTCCATGGATTTCATCACAGGGTTACCAAAGTCTGAAGGAAAGAGTGTCATCATGGTGATTATTGATAAACTAACCAAGTATGCACACTTTTGTGCACTTTCTCATCCTTTCAAAGACAGTACACTTTCCACCGCATTCATGGAGAATGTTAGCACTTTGTAAATTTTTTCCGGCTAATAGACAAATGACAGACGTAATTGTTTCAACCTACTTTAGAGCTGGGCACTAGCCTACTCAACTCAAAGAGGGCTCTCTCGTGTCACTTGATATATATTTTTCAGTCAATGGCTAGATTCAAATTGTTTTGGGGGTTTTTATAAAGTTTGTTGGCAAAGAAGGCGAGGAACACTCAAGGCTATGGAGTCAAAATTCTGAAATTGAATGAAAACAATGACTGGCCAGTAGAACTCTCCAGAGGATAAAGGATAAATGAGGCAATGAATCTGAGTTGTTAACTAAGTTTAAGGAGGGTGTAAGAAGAAAGAGAAAAAAAAGAACTGCATCAGAGCATTACTGAAATGAGTTCTGAATTAGTTAAGAGGAAATTCACACAGTTTAAATTGTTTAAGCTGAGAGCATCACAAGATGAATTCTGAGATTTTAACTATCCAATTTAAACAGAAGACAATGCAAATGGAAATAATGAATGCCAATAAATAGATACGATGAGAGAAGACAAAACTCATATCACTACCATTAGAATCTTTTCATAGAGACTTCAAAAGCTTCTGCATATGTATTCAATTCAGATCTAGAAAATTACAATAGATTTTAGAAGCAACAAAAGGGTGCCCTTGCACTTCTGCCAGCGTTAATTCATTCAAAATTTCTAGTACTTATACAATTCGATTACAATGGCTGAAAACGAAACGTTTCATCTTCTAAAACTGACTATAATAATTTCAACTGACAGTCTCGGCATATGAACCGATTTACATTGATTAAACAAAAAATGTTTCATAACTTAGGGATGTATCTCTCTGACTTCTCGGCTTCCTTTGCACCATTTGTCCTGTTGTGATCCTCTACCAAAATTTCCAGTTTGGTGACACCTGGAGGTTACTTACTGGTCCCTGGAAAACTGCATTTCGTCATGCCCAGCCGCACGATATCCTTCCACTGTGAGTCAGAAGGAATATTGCAATCCATAATTTACTTTATCAAAATCTCCAGGTCAATGCAAGTAGCATAAGACATAGCTGGCAGCCTGGTTTTCACTGTCTTGAATTGATTCAAAATCTGAAAGTTTGCGACCAGATATTCCACCAAACTGGGTCCCTTCAAATTCTCTTCCAAGCCTTCAAATTTTGAATGATCCATTATACACTGAGTGAGGAGAGAATTTTATTCCTCTTGATTGTATAATTTACATTTACCATCCCAAAATGGTGTGAGGCCCTTGATAAACAATTGTTCAAATGTATCCCTAAACTCTTGTATACTCTGTTCCATTTGCACAACTTTGGTTTGAACTGATTTGAGCAAATTATGTTTAGCAATGATCCTCCTGGCCCAAATGATCAGTGTTGTTCTGTCCTTTACCCCAATGGTATGAATATTGGAAGTGGGCATAAAATTCAACAAATCAATAGCATTCAGGGCCCATTTCGAGGGTTTTTTCGCCAATGTTTCATTAATAACAATACATCTTCTTCGGGCAGTGATAGCCATGTTGTCTTTGTCATTTATAAAATTAAGATAAACTCTGAATTTAGAAGCTTCAGCAGCAATAACATCCCAGATTACATGTTTATCTCCTTGCAACAATACTTTTCCCTTCAACCTCGTCTTTAGCTTGCTCACCCTCTCTTGCAAATCTTGATTATCCTTTTGAAATTGGGCCATCTTTTCTTCCTTTGTTTTCATCTCTTGCTGCATCTTTTCTATGATCTCCTTAAGGCTCTTGATATCCCCTATCTTTAAGCTTACTTGGGACATAGCCTGAACCAATCCATCAGTGCTTGATCTAGTTTCTGTAGTAGAAGGTACAATGGTATACATGTCTAATTATGTTGCTTGTCCTCGTTCCCAACCCTATTTTTCCTTTTCAAACTGCAATACTTTGGCTTTGTAATTTAGTGCTTCCTGTCTGAATGTATCCTTTTCTTTCTCTAGAGCAACCAACTCTGTTGCATGTGGATGTTCTGTGGCAGACATATTCAGCTTCTTCTTTAGGCTTTGGATCATCTTCTCTTTCTCATCTAAAGTAGCTTTTACCCCTTGAGGGCCTTCAGATTCCAATCTTTTGACCTGGGTCTGCCATGCTTTGCTGGATTCTTTATCCTTCTTCATTTGTCCATCTAATTTAAGTGCATGGGTTTTTAGTCTCGAAACCCTCAGGCCCAGACTCATATAGTCTGAATATAGCATGTCACTAGAATTTCTATGGAACTTTACCTTGTCTGGGGCACCAATATTCTCATAGTGCATCTTTATTTCAGACACTATATCCTCATCTGCCACTGCTATGTTAATTGTCTTTCTTTCCACATCTCTGACTAAGAACATGTAAGCCCTATGATGGGAGATATTTTCTACTTCAGGAAACAAATCTCTTATCTCACTATTGGCCATACTTCCTTTCATAACATATTGATTCGTTAAATCTTCTCTGGATTGGTAAACTACCCCAGGTGTCTTGCTAAAGATATGTTTCTTGCTATTGAAAGTCCTTGAGTTTCTTTCACCTTATGGCATACTCTATGCATTAACTTCTTTGTCTCTATTTTTTTCTTTCCACCATCTCCATGCTCATTTTCTCTTTGGGCTATTCCTCCTCCAGATTTACTACCAGTGGGGACTGTGCGATCTTCACTTTCTTGAAAACATTTTGTTGACCACTAGTGCCCAAAGCCTATTAAATTCTCCTTTTGTTATAAACAATCATCTTGGGAGATTTAATAATCAACCTTGGAGAAGTTTTATGTGTCTGGATATTTTGTAGGGATGACTCTATTTGTTGTGTTTGATTAGGTTGCAAAGTGACTTCCATATCTGCACAGGTTTCCAGATTTTCTAGTTTATCAAATCCTTCAACATGCTCATGCTCATATGGGCCTTGTCTTCTCATTAGTATTCTTTTAGATATGACCTAGTGTGGGTCATATTTCCTCCCTTGTAACTGTGTAAATCTGAATTCACTGAGTTTGACCTGGATCTGAGGCAAACAAGATTTAGTCTTTACCACAACTGGTCATACTAGGAAAGGAAAATTTAAATTAGATGCCTCGTGTGTTTTCAGAAAGTTCTTTGTCTCTGAAATAATTCTTTGTCTGATGAACTCTAGGGAAAAGACTCTGGGAGTCAGGAAGACAGGTAAAAGGTTAGGTCCTTCTTGATAGACATACACCCAAATTACAATAGAATGCATGAACAACATCCAATCTCCTATCATTTTCTCAGGATTGGATTGTAGAAATATTTTCATTTCTTCCAAAACCCTTGGCAGGACGGTGTCGAAGATTAAACTATAAACTATGGACATGATCTTATTTATAAAAATCAGCATTGTGAGCCTTTTGCATTCAGTCAAAATGAATGTAGCTTCAGGGAACTCTGTTTTATTTGTTTCCAGGAACATTCTCAACAAGTGCATGTAGTACCTAAAGTGTTTTAGTGAATTCAAGTTTACTAGCTGTTGGTGCATATTGTCAGCGATGAAATTTTCAAAACTGATACAGACTGACAGACTGGACTCTGACAAAAAAAAGGTCAACAGGAAACCAAACATGACTTCTACCAAAAACTTGTCGTTATCCAATCCTAGAATTTGACTAAGTATGGAGCAGGCCCACTGGACCTTAATAACCATGACGCTTACATTCACATGTAACGACAGACTCTCAAAATGATATTCAGGTTTAACAATGGTCTGAAAAATAGGGTTTTGACTTCGGAGGGACATTCTTTGTAGATTGTGATCAGTTTCTCTTCCTCGAAGGGATATGACACTATGGGGGAAGACTCTGGTATATTGAGGGCATGTCAAATTGATGGGATATCTAATTCGCATAAGACCTCTGACCCTAACTTATTCAAAATGACCCTTTCTTCTTGCGAGTACTGTTCTGCACACCAGCTTATGAACTCTGGAAAAGGGAAGACGACTTCGACGGTGTAAGGTGAAATGGAGGCTTGGGCCACTTCGAGGAAGGGTATTCATTTCCCAACATTGTCTAACAGGTTGGCTCTAGATACGGAAATGGGTGAGACTGTTATTTCTTTGTCAAATACATCAAAATCCATGTCAATTAGGGATTCTTCTTTAGAAGTAGGGTCTTTCTCTATTACAGACAAAATGATAGGATTCAAGGCCATGATGAAAAATACCTATGAATTAGCATAGGATGCATGAGTCTGGTTCACTGTCGAGCTTTTGTTTCGAATGGAGTGTTTGCACCAATTTTCAAATGTTCGAATGATTTGAAATATCATAAAATAATGACTGGGGGCCCTCCTTTTATATGCATTTTTGATATAGAGGGAAAGACAAAATGGGTTTAGGTAGACTGATTTTTTCCCTGATATGCCTCTAGTGGCGCCACATGTCTGCGAAGTGGAACCACGGTATTTTCCCCGGACTGCTCTCGAGTTCTTAACCTTCATGTTAATTCATTGCCTGATATGTCTCCTAATTGTTGATCTGGGTTTCTCAAGATCTACAACCCACTGAGCCCCACTACTTCTCGATATCAAGGACGAGAAAAAATGGTTTTGAGTAGACCACTTTTTTCCCCGATATGCCTCTTGTGGCGACATGTGTCTGCAAAGTGAAACCATGGTATTTTCCCTGACCTTCTCTCACATAATGAAGCCTCATGCTAGTTCTTTGTGCAATATGGTTGCTGACCATTGATCTGTGGTATCTAAGATCCATGTCTTACTGGGTCCCATCACCCTCGCGTCTCTGCTATATTTATCCATATTCCACCATATGTGACCCTATCATTCAAACTATCGTGCCTCCATACTAATGTAGTTCCTCAGTAAATTTGCGAGTCTTGGATCCTATCTGAAAATTGTTATGGTGATAACAGAGAAAATTCAGAAGCTACATGGAATCCAAAATATTATTGTAAGTGAGAGAGATCCAATCTTCACTCAACATTTTTGGACAAAATTGTTTTCTTGTTTGGGTACTCAATTGTCTCATAGCTCATCTTATCATCCTCAATTTGATGGACAAACTGAGATAGTGAACAAATATCTAGAAGGCTACCTTCGTTGCTTTGTCTATGATAAAAAAACACAATGGTTCAAGTGGTTACACTTGGAAGAATGGTTGTATAACACTTCCTTTCATACTACAACAAAAATGACACCATTTATGGCGCTCTATGGATATCACCCATCGCCCATCACTTCTTCTCTAAAATAAAAAGCTAAGGTTAAATAAGTGGAAGATCACATCCAACATCAACAACAAGTTCTACAACTCTTAAAGGACAACTTGACCATGGCAGAAAATCGCATGAAATAGCAAGCAAATCAACATCGTAGTGAAATAAGTTTTGTAGGGGATTGGGTATTTTTAAGACTACAACCATACAAAAATATGTCCCTCGAGCAAGATAATAAGGATAATAAATTATCACCAAAGTACTATAGCCCTTATAAGGTGTTGCAAAATATTGGTACTATGGCATACAAATTGGAGTTGCTTGCATCTTTGCATGTACACCCAGTTTTCCATGTTTTATGCTTAAAGAAGTTTATATGTGACAATATCTCATTTCAAGCTATATTTCAAGAACTTGATGAGGATGGAAAAATCATATTGGATCCTGAAGCTATCATTGACACAATAATTCACTAGCTGAGGAATAGATCAATTTTAGAGTATCTCATTAAGTGGAAGAAACTACCTGCTGAAGGTTCCACTTGGTAAGATGAGTCTTTTATACAGAAGCATCCATAATTACTCAAGCATTGTAGACAACACTTTTCTTAAGGGGAGAGGCATGTTAAGCCCTAAATAGTGGCACATTACCCCTTAATTGGGGCATATTACATTAGTATTGTTATTTTATTTATGTCGGCTTGGGTCCATTAGTTGTAATTCCATTAGTTGTAATTGTACCTCCTAGTCTCCTATATATACCAAGGAGACCTTTTCATTTGGAATCATCTTGTAATTGTGAATTCATATGATGTATAAGGAGGTTTCCCCCTCGAAGAGGCCTATTATCTTAATTTCTCTCTTTGTCAAGGCATTGAGTTCTTATTCTAAGGTTTTTATGCTATTTTGATATTTGGTTCTTAACAAGGCTCTCCATAACTTCTTTAAATTCGATTATATTTTTCATCTTTTCTTCTCTTTGTGACACTAAAACATATAAGGCTTCTTCTCCTCATTCCTATACTTTTTCTTCCACCAATTCTATGTCATCCTCAGTTATTGTGAGCTGAGGGGCCTTCTTCTGTGCCTTCATCTTCTTTCTCTGTTCTCCTATTTGCATTGTTAATTTTCTGTTAATTGGTGTTTTTGTCTGCGTGGGTTTCTTCACCTCTGTCTCAAGGATGTTATCCTTTTTCTGTGCTTCCCCATTTGTTCTTTCTGTGCTGTCATTTCCTAATACTGAGGCCCTCGGTACTGTTTCATTTTTCCTCTTCTTCTTTACTGTCATTACACTTTCGATTGGTTGTGTGTTCTATTATGATTTCCTAGTATTTGTTGCTAGAATACTTGATTACTGCGACATGCCAACTTCTTCTTGTTCTTTTCCCTTTAATCCTTTCTTTACAACCACTGGTACCTTCCACTAATATAACCATTCTTTTATTACCCATTGGACTTATTTTGTTGTAATGAAATATTGCATCTTTAGACAAGTCTTCTTGGGGCCCCTCCTTGCTTGTATCCATACAATATTCCCAGATTCCTTGAATTTTGTTATTCCCTCATCCTCCTTCACCACTTCTAGTGAGATCCTCCATGTGTCTTCTATATTTTCCTTCATTTCTCCAAGATACATGCCAAAAATGCTTGAATTCTCTTTCCTCTACTTAGGATCGTTATTGTGCCACATAGTTTGATATATTTTTGCGTGACACTTTGTCATAGAAGGTTGAATAATTAGGTTCTTCCCATCCTACTAAAGCTATAAAAATAAGCAACCAAGAACAGTGGAACTATGTCCTAGAGTCCTGTGCATCTCTGCAATCTTCTAAAAATAGGTTGAACAAACGTGACGCCCAACTAAGTACTGTCCCCTTCACGCACTGTGCGACCACTACTACAACGCCTGTTGGTGCCTCTTCCTTGCAACAGTTTCTAAGTAAATTATAGACAATCAATTTTGTCATAAATATAGTAGCTAGATCATTTATATTTCTGATAATCATGCCTCTTCTTCACCTGTCAGTGTTGAACGTTTATTTTATTTCCTCTGCAATTGTATTCTCCTTTTTTTATCATATAAATAATACTCATGCTTCACCCCATCTGTTGGAAACTCTATAATCTTCATAATTAAGTCTACATCAATCAAGACAGGTTTTTCCATCCATAAAAACCCTCCATGGAATCTCTCCAGTAGTTTCTTTACGCATGCATTAACATCCTTCCCCATGCCAATGTGAGTGATTTCCAACAAATTCCTGATGCTAGATTTATATATCTCTTTTATCCACTGTTTTGGCTAAAAATGAGGTCTCCAAATGGACCCTTTCACTTTTTCTCCATGTAAACATCCTGCGCAAGATATGGAAATTTAGCTACTTTTGTCATGTCATGGTATGCAGACCTTATATTGGGGACAAACCCCAACATATCCTCTACAAAAATTATTGACTATGGAATATGGGGCAATGACAGTGAGATCTGCATCTGTGTGCACGCTACTATTACGATTGACCTTGTTTTTCTCTTTGATGGACATGCTATCTCTATTTCTTCCTCTACATCTTGATCTTCATCACTATCCTCCTCGACCTTTAGGGGTTCTTCAGTTCTAGGGTTCTTTGCTACCTTAGGTTCATATGATTCAGTTTTTTCATCATTTTATTCATTCTATTCTTACTCTGTGTGCGCCGCCCCTCATTTTTCTTCATTAGCGTTTCCTTATGTACTAGGGTTTTGACCTTCTTCCTAGTTTACATCGATCGTTTCTTCTTCTGGGTTATGTTCCTCGACCAATGTCGGATTGATTGACTCAATATCTATCATCAGGATCTCATCCAAATATACAACTCTGAGTGCATCCTCCATTGTTTTTTTAGTGCTTCTCGTCCTTCTAGTGAATAGGTTGGGTCCTCCAAATTTTGGTGGTGTCCTTGTTCTAAATAGGGAAAAATTTGTTGCAAATCTTGGCATAGATCCTTCACAATATTCACACAAAATTGCAACATGTTCTCTCTTTCACTTCTTTTCTTCTATTTACTCAAAATCACACAAGTTTTTTCCTTTTCCAGGATTTTGCCATTTTATAAACTCTCTCATAAATTCTTTGACGCCCTCTTTCTTTCATTAACTGGTTTACACTTTTCTGATCATTTTCCATCCTGGTACACTGTGTTCACCTTTTTTGTCTCACAATGTTCTCATTTTCTATCATACCTCTTTATAGATTCTGCAATGCACTAGATCTTCCAACTATATGTCTACCACTAATCCATCTACCTACTTCCTTTTGGTTTTTTCTCATTTTTCTACTTTTTTCTTCCTTTTTCTTCTTTTGTTATTTTATTTTATTTTTCCTCTTTTAATTCCTTCTATATACATTATGTACAAGTCTAACTCCTACACTACAACTACTAAGGATTGGTAGGTCGACTATCCCTATACAGTTTCAATCGACTACCATTCACCAATCCTTGCAGTTCCTTGCATATTAAGACTTGTAGATGCAAAACACCTCCATCTATGACATACTTTATCTCATATGGCCCTATCCGATGCATCCTGAACTTCCCTAGGTGCTACAAATATTTTATATCATAGAGGAGAACCAAATATCCTTCCTTAAAGTTCTTCTTCTTAATATGTCTTTCATGCCAAGATTTTTCCTTTTCTTTCTGTACTTCTTGATGGAAACCAGCTACAATTCCATCTTCTTCTAATTCCATGAGTTGAACCAATATTTCCTTCACTACGCCTCTTTCTATCAATTTTTTTATAGCTATAATGCGTAGGCTTGTTATCAAATACTCTAGGGAAACCATTGCTTCCTTTCCATACACCAATCGGAAGGGTGTCTTCCCTATAATATTCTTGCATGTAGTTCTATAATGCCATAATACTGTTGGTACCTTCAAATTCCAATCATCCTTGTTCACATTAAAATTTTTGGTTAATACATTCTCCAATATCTTGTTGAACACTTCCATTGTTCCATTGACTTGGTGATGGTAAGGATTTCTCTTTTGATGATGTATCTCAAATTCTTCTATCATCGCCTGGATTGTACTGTTAATAAAATGAGTCCCCTGATCACTCATAAAAAATCTATGGAGTCCAAATATTGTGACTACATGTTCAAATAAGAAGTGTGATGCAATCTCTGCATTGCACTCCTTCACTAGTGTTTCTTTGTCCCATCTGGTCAAATATTTTGTCACTGTGATTATATACCTTGCTCCCAATATTCTTGTTGGTGGATTAATTGGTCTTACAAAATATACCACCCACTTGTCAAATAATTTCAAAGTTACTTAAGGTCTTAATGGAATCTCATCCCTTCTGGATCGCTTTCCAACTATGACAGACATCATAATTCTGACAATACTCCTTTTCATTCTTGTGAACTATTGTCCACCAAAATCCTACATGTAATATCTTATGCGCAATAGATTTCCCTGCATAATGTCCTCCGACTATTCCTTCTTGTGCTTCTGCTAAGATAATAGGCCTTTCATGCTCCATAACACATATTCTCATAATGTTGTCTACACCAAGTTTGTACAAGTGACCTACAATCAATTGGTAGTCTGCATCTCTAACCACTAGATTTTTCTTTTGTGCAATATTAAATTCCTTTGGTACAAATCCTGTACTCAAAAATTAAATAATGTCAACGGAACATTCATCAACAATCTGTACTGAAAATGGTTGTGCATCTAGAAAATTATCGTCCAAGTTGCTTGGTTCCTCTCCATTAGTTATCCTTGATAGATGATCTGGCCTGGCATTCAATATTCCAGGCTTCACCACAACCTCAAAATCAAAATTTTGAAACAACAATAACCATCTACATATTCTTCCCCTGAACACTGGCTTATTAGCCAAATATCTAAGAGAAAAATGATCTATAAACATCTTAAAGTGTTGTCCTAACATGTAATTTATGAACTTCTATAATGCATATACCATAACCAATCCTTCTCTTTCTATTGTATTGTAGTTATGCTATGAATATGACAAATTCTTGTTTCCAAATGCAATTGGGTGATGTATATCAACTTATCTTGGTCATGTTAATACTTCTCCAAGTGTTGTTGCAGATGCATTCACATGCACATGAAATTCGTTTGACCAGTTTGGAAACAATAAAATCGTAGTTGTCACCATATTCTCCTTCAAAATATATAAACTTTGTTGGCACTCCTCATTCCACTAATACTTGATGTCTTTCTTCAATAATTTCTCAATCGATGCAATAATCTGTGCATATCCCCTTATAAACTTCTTGCAATATCCTATATGGCCAAGTGTACTTTTTAACTGGCACACTGAATTAGGTGGTGGTAAATTCACTATGACAACAATTTTGGCAGGATCAACCAACAGACCCTGTTTACACACCACATGCCCCAAAAATATTCCGAAAGGTGCATTGAAAAATACATTCTGTAATATTCAATGAGATATGACACCGTCTACGCTTGTCTAACATCAATCTTAACACTTCAACATGATCCTTCAGTAAAATAAACATTGTCCAGACATCCCAATATGAACAAAATCCTTAAAGGAATCTACTACTACCCTTGAAGATATTGCAGGTGCATTCTTCAACCCAAAAGGCATCATTGTATACTGATATGATCCCCATTCTGTAGAAAATGTTGTCTTATGTCGATCTTCTGGTGCTATCCTGATCTGATGATATCCTGAAAACCTATTTGTAAATGAATAGGCTTCTTGACCTCCTACATTCTCCAATACTTCATCAACGAATGGGGTAGGGAAAGGAACATGCAGACTGACATCATTCAAATTCCTCAAGTCTACGTAGATCCTGATTCCCCCTTTCTTATTTTCCTGTACTAACATATGGCTAATACATTATGATTCTTCCACAGGTTCTATGACACTAGATTCTAACATCTTATTGATTTCTTCCTTCAATTTATGTTTGTACATTGGATTCAACCTGTAAGGTCTCTGTCTTATTGGTCTAGCATCTGGTTTCAAAGGGATCTTCATCTCTCCAATTTATCCTACCAATCCCTTGATTTCTGAGAACTTTGTTGGAAACAAATCACTATACTCGCACAATAACTCTTTTATTCTTTCTACTGTATGATTGTCTAATATCCAATACTTGCAATATTTGGGTTTTTTGTTGTTCCAATATTTAACTTCTTTATATTCAGTGGGGATGCATAATCTTCTAACTCTAATTGTGGACCTTTTGCCTCTCTTTCCCCTTAAACTTATGGGATCTATATATTGCACAGGTTTTCTTCTATTGGGTCTTCTTCTTCTACGACATGATAATAGTATAGCAACTGTCTGAATGTATGTCTCTTCTGGTTCTGATAATCTGTCACAATCTCTACTTCAGGTTCTTCAAAAATCCTATCTCTTACCACCTTCAATGTTATATCTATTTCTGGACTCTCATGTTCAAATGAAAATGTGATCACAAAATTATGTTGCATTTCTTCCCAATTTGTAGTTTCCCTGAGTTGTTCCAATTCTGTGTACCAGTTCCTTGGAATTCCTTCTAATGTATGAATAAAGTGATGTGGCCATTCTTATGGTGGTACCAATCTCCATTGAATTATACATCTTTCTATGTGTTCTATGGGTTGTCCAATTCCATCATACTTCTCCACATATCGGTTCTCTTTCTCTGCACCAAATATGACATGCAATGTTGGCCCTTGGTTATGGAAGAAAGAGAAGATCGAGGAAGAAAAGGTCAAACATGAACTGCGCGGGAGACACAGTGACTGTCCCTGAGTCGAAGTAAGCAAAAGAGAAGAAAATATGGAGAGAAGTACGAAAAAGCAAGCTATTGAAAGAGGATATCAGGGATGACAGATCAGCAAGAGAAAAGAATCATAGACAAATCAAAAAGTAGAGAGAGCCACCATTGGATTCTTTGGAGCACCACGCGATAAGGGAGGAAAGATAGGCTGGTGAAGCCATGAAAACGTGGGTCAAGTTGACCTAGGGTTTTATACATCTAGGGTTTTGGGTAATTAGTATTTTGACACCTAGGTTTTGACGTAAGGCTGTCGGTGAGGGACTATAATGTATAAATAGAGGTCGAGAGGACCTAAGTTGGGTCGGTACTAGTGTTGGGTATTGATATTGATTGTTGTTGGTTGAGATATTATTGTACTATGGGAGAGAGGAGTGCTGAGAGTGAGAGCCTTCTGGTATTGTAAGATCTTCAGCTGGGTGAGAAGATCAAGTCTTGCAGTTGGGTGCGTAGGAAGTTGGGAGACAGAGAGAAGAAGAGAGAAGATCTGCTGACTAAGAGCACAGATCAGAACTGTAAGATTTAACTTAATATATCATAAGCACAGTTATGTGGACGTAGCCCTAGAGAGAGGGTGAACCACATATATTTTGTGTTGTATGTGTGATTGATGCCTAGATCTTTGTCATTGTTATACTCTTATTTGCATTATTGTGTTAGATCATATGTATATCTGTGCAGAGTAGATCTAGCTAATAAGAGATATATGAATGTTGCATTATTTTTGTATTGGTTCCACTTGATATTCCCCTTGTTGTAGACATCTCTATCCTGCAACCCCCCCCTTAGCTGCTTCGAGTGAGACTGCATCTGCTTTGCAGGTGTTTCCAAAAGGGCCAGTAGCTAGGGCTTGTTGGTGCGCTCTTGGAGTGAACTCTGGGTCTGCCCCTATGCCAACAAATGGTTATGTTGTCGGGACATGAATCTGTTTAAGGGAATGTCAAGGTGGCTCCCATCAAATATCAGTATTCAAAAGTGGATAGAGGATCAAGAGAGGGAATTCACTGAAGCCGAGAACAAGAACCCTAAACTGAGTACTAAATATTGGCTACAAATATACATCTTCACCGACATTCACGAGATCTTCTTTGGGGGAATCCACCAGGAGTTGTTTGAATGGTTGGTGAGGTTAGTGGATACCTAGTTCGAGATTAGATCTAGACCTCCTGTGGTTTGGATGCCGACACTAATCTAGATGTTCAAGAGAGTTGACAACGTTGTATCCAAAGCAATAGATCATTTGTTTGATAGTACCATTGGAGGGTATATCACCGAGTTTGTTTTTGACAGAACATAATCGTATAGCCAAGCCGAGAGATACTTTTTCAAAGGACCTAGAGGAAAACTTTTGCACTTTCTGAAGCTGAGAATCAAGATGCTCTTGTATGAAAACCACATCTTGAAGATACAGTAGATTGGTCAGACCTGAAAAAGATAATGTTCAAGATCTCAGACAACGACAGTGACACAGAAGAAGGACATACACGTAGTGGGAAAGTATTCTGAGGGTTTCACCTTGAGAACTTGTTTAAGAAAAACTATGGAGAAGAGGGTTTCTACAGTGGAGAAGAGGTAGATATAACCGATGAAGAACATTCAGATCCCACCAGAACATAAGAAGGGGAAGCTGAAGAACTTCTCCAAAGCGAGCTAGAAACCTCAGGAATTGTGCAGACTACTGAAGTAACATTAATCTTCCTATTGTCTCAACAATACTTAGCGGTCAGAATAGTCAGAACCACCAAAGTCCTCAGAGCACTGTTACTGGTAGCTTAGCATCTACTTAGACAAGAAGCCTAGTCATCTCTATGGAAGATGAAATGAGGTTCCCTATATTTAGAGGATATGGATCTGAAGATCCACATTAACATTGGTTTATGTGTGAATCCGTATGGAATATTAAAAGTATCACCGACGAAGCCATCAATATAACCCAGTTCAACACTACGCTAAGGGACCACGCACTGAGATGGTACATGAAACTTGTCCAAGGACTGCCATAGCCTAAGCCAATGAACAAGATCAAGAATGTGTTGATTGCAGAGTTTAAGAAACCTAAGTCGTAGTCACAATGTATTACAGAGATAAAAGAGATCAAACAAAAGGTAGCAGAATCTGTTTGGGAGTTCGACTAGAGATTCAAGACCCTAATAGGCCGATTAACTATTCAGATCCCTGATGAAAAAAACAAAGAATGGTTCATCGTTGTGCTGCTACCACACATTATAGTCCCTCTGATGAAGCAGAAGATTGCATCGCAGGCAGAAGCTTTGGAAATCTCCATGAAGCTTGAATCAACACCTATGGGAGAATCGAGATCAGGCATGAGCCAGATCTTGAGTCAGCTAACCAGTTTGTCTTTACAGGTTGAGGATATGAAGAAAGATAAGGGAAAATACAAAAGGGAATATGTTTGGTGTGTGATATGTATATCAAAAGGTCATGATAAGTAACATTGTCACTTATTCCATGAATATTTGGCCTCAGGAGCACCGAGCCCCTTGAAGCAAGTTAACCTGCCCTGGTCTGATGTGTGAAGAAATAGACATCACCCAGGTGAGTGCTATTACATGAAGAAGTATGTTCAGATACCCACAAACTTGTACTGCACATTTTGTAAATCAGTAGGGAACAATGATCGAGATTGTAGAGCTTATGATCTCATACATGAGAGGTCAAGAGACATATACAAGATTCAAGGCAAAGTACATCAAGAAGGAAATACTCTATAGTACAACTCT
>ML785656.1:387648-412700 GCA_009831015.1 Picea engelmannii | reverse complement strand
TTCATCTCATTATTCTATAATTAAGCATGGGTTCTCTTACTCCACAAAGCATCTTCCCGTGAGGGCTTTCACCATAAGGGGACCACTTTGGAGTTCATCCATATTTACTTCTTATCAACCATGACAAAACAATAATGATTCATCTATACATTTTTTCAACAATGCATCATATACCAATGGAACCACATCGATCCATCTTCATCATGTATCAATGACAACTCATTGATCCATCTTAATCTATGCATTCTCATCAAGGACAATACATATTATATTACATCAATCATCAATCAATCCATCCTTTGACATCAATCAATAACTTGACATCAATCAATCAAACCATTGGCATCAATGACAACATGATCCAACACCTGCAGTTATTGTAACTCTTTTAAGCACATCATAGAAGAATGCCTTGTGCTACTGACTAAGCTTCAGGAAAGATGAGGACCCCAACAAAAACCACAAGTACAACTAATATATGATGAACCTCACGAAACTAAACCTAGAGTCACTATCATTACTTAAGGAGGCGATGCTACAAGAGAGGATAGAACAACCCAAAGAAAGATCATAGAAGAGTCAAGTATCAGGAAAGTTGAGGAGAAGACCTAGGCTTTTGATACAAATAAAGAAAGACAAATCTTTGAGGAAGCAAGATAGGAGTTCAAGAGGAACCAGGGATCCTCATCTAGAATGAAACCAGAAGTAAAAGAGTATGGAATGCCTTAGGCATTTTATCAATTGGCTACGCATAAAGAAGGATAAGAGGTAAATACGCTCATCGACTTTTTGTACACTTGTCTTAAATTAATTTAGGATGAGAAAGATATACAAGAGTTACAGAACCTAATTAGGCAGTATGAGCTAGGAAAGGTAGACCCCTTGCTGAATAGGGCAGTACACCAAATTGGTAAGAAGAGAAGAACAAACAAAGAATTACATTTGAATGATCAAATAGGCGAGTATGATATAGACTATGTAGTCCTTGATTTAGGGTTGGAGGTCAACGTCATGATGAAGAAAACTTGGGCACTGATGGGAAAACCTAAGCTGATATATTCTCCTATTAGGCTTCGGATGGCTAATCAACAAGATGTCAGCCCATTTGGACGATTGGAGCATGTCCCTGTGGACATTGACGGAGTTAGAACCTTCGCAGACTTTGAGGTAATTGAAATTGCTGATGATAGTTTCCCTTACCCTGCATTACTAGGAATTGATTAGGCCTTCAACAATTCTAATATGTTTGATTTAAAGAAAATATGCATGACATTTGAAGGAGATGGCCTTAGGGTCATTGCACCCTTAGATCCAGATAAAGGTCCGTGGTATACAAAGCCCATCAAAGAAGAAGACTACACATATGAGATGGAAAACATCTATAAATTAACAACCAGACAACAAGATTAGATTAACCCTACTGTCGATGGGAATCTAAGATGGTGAAGTGATAGTGCGTGTTCATCGAATTCAGAAGCAGCATTAGAGAATTGGTAGAACTAGATGTATGAAGTATCCACAAGGAGATGTGCTCGACTAACCAGAGAAGTTCGTTGGATTGGTACAACAACAAGTAACTTACCTACCTTTGATGGTCTAAATCCTTTAGAATCCTTCTTGATGGACTTTGAAACAATTATACCAGCACAACATAGGCTATTGGCTATGGATGAGTCTCTGAAAGCTATACCATCAAGATGGTGGGGGACACATAAAAGAAATATCACAGACTGGACACAATGTCGAACCTTGATGACAACGTGGTTTTCAGCACAAGTAGGAAGCTGTGAAGTGAGGTACACAGGTCAAAGCTTCCCAAAGGACCATGTACGAAGATGAAAAGAGGTCTGGAGTGACATTCCTTGAGAACAATGGGTACACAAATTCATTAACATGCTAGACACAACCCCTATTAACTGGTACCTTCAAGTAGAGTTGTGCCTTATCACCACCGAGTGGGAAGGTATACTTTAGAATTTTGTAACCACCTTTTTATTTGAAACTGAATTTCCCTCAGTAGATAAAGCATTAAATATTGTGAGGCAGAAAGTATTTAAAGAGCCATCTAGCCTCCCTTTGGAGCAAGAAGAGGGTGAATGGACTATGCCATTCCAAAAATTACAAGGATGTTACAACATTAATGCTGACGAAGATGATGATCAGAGGAAGGTAAACATTGCTGAGACAGAAGGCCACAGGGATGTGGAAGGACCAGGAGTTGAACTACCATTCATTGGAAAGTTGATCAAGATAAAGAAATTTAATATTGGGACAGAGGAGACACTGAATCTTGCCAATGTCGGAGATTACTGGGATGCTTCTACCATTGACAAAATTACAAAATTATTGCACGAGTATCAGGACTTATTTCCAACCAAGTTCATTGATATGAAGGGTATCAAAGGACCCATGGGAGAAATGAGAATAACTTTGAAACTATGTACGAAGCCAGTCAAGCAAAGACCCTATAGATTGAACCCAAAATATAAGGAAAAAGTGAAGATTGAGCTCAACAAAATGCTGGAAGCAGGGATTATTGAACCTGTCGAATAGTCGGAGTGGATCAGCCCTATGGTAGTACAAGACAAGAAGACAAGCAAGATGAGAATATGTGTGGACCTCAGAAAGATGAACAATGCCTGTTTGCATGACCCCTTCCCTACACCTTTCACAGATGAAGTATTGGACAATGTGGGAGGCCAGGAGGTATATTCTTTTACATATGGGTTTTTAGGATACCATAAGATTCGGATTGCCAAGGAGGACTGCCACAAGACCACATTTTCCACAGAATGGGTATCCTACCAATACACAGTGATGCCATTTGGACTAAATAATGCCCCAACCATCTTTTCTAGGGTGGTGGTCAAAGCGTTCAAAGAATTTTTACATAAGTTTTTAGAAGCCTATTTTTATGACTTGATTGTTTTTAGTTTGTTGAAAAATCATGTTGACTGTCTAAGCCTAATGTTGGATAAATGTAGGCAATGTCAAATTGCTTTGAATTTGAAGAAGTGCATCTTCTTCTCACCATTTGGAGTATTATTAGAACATATTGTATGCAAGCAAGGATTGTTGGTGGACCCATCCAAAATTGCAATTATAGTTGATTTGCCACCTCCTACCTTAGTCAAACAACTGTGCATTGTGCTAGGACATATTGTCTATTATACGAAATTTATTAAAGGATATGCTCAGATTATTGCGCCAATGGAGAAGTTATTAAAGAAATATTGTCAGTTTGGTTGGACAGAAGAATGCCAATAGAACTTTGATACATTGAAACAAAAGATGGTAACTGCGCCTATTCTGGTCTTTCCAGATTGGAGCAAGGTATTTCATGTGCATGTTGATGCGTCTTCCATTGCATTAGGAGCAATATTAGCACAACCTAGAGAAGGGGACATTGATCATCCATTAGCATTTTCCAACAGAAATATATCTACAACTGAAATCAATTACACTACTACAGAGAGAGAAGGATTAGCCATGGTGTATACGCTGCAAAAATTCCGCCATTACTTACTAGGAGGACACTTTAAATTTTTTACTAATCACTCTACGCTAAAGTATCTTGTCAACAAGCCAGTGTTGGGTGGGTGAATATGCAAATGGCTTCTCCTGTTTCAAGAATATGATTTTGAGATCATAGTTAAGCCAGGAAGAATGAACAAGGGACATAACCACCTGCCGAGGTTGGAACATGGCGAAGAACCCACCAGTCTAGAGGATACACTATTGGATGCACAACTGCTCTCCATTAGGAATATGGATGACCACTTCACAGGCATAGTCCAATTCCTGTCAACAAGAATGGCTACAAGTGAGTATACAATTTCCCAAAAGAAACAGCTAGTAGCATGCGTTGAAGACTTTTCACTAATAGTTGGTCAACTATATAAGATGGGACCTGATGAGATACTAAGAATATGTGTGATGGAGGTAGAGCACCCAATGATCCTCACAGAAGCTCATGAAGGCCTCGCAAGAGGACATTACGCAGGCAAAGCAACTGCGTAGAAGGTTCTGTGAGCTGGCCTTTGGTAGCCTACTTTACACAAGGATGCTAAAGAGTATACCCGAGCCTGTGATGTATTCCAGAGAGTTGGAAAACCATCCAGAAGAGACAAAATGCCACTAGCACCACAAATGACCCTACAAGCATTTGAAAAATGGGCCATTGACTTTGTGGTACCTATAAACCCACCAGAAAAGCACATAGGAGCAAGGTATATTATCACTGCGACAAAATACCTAACTAGATGGTTCGTAGCAAGATCAGTAAAGGACTATAGTGCAACTACAACCGCGGTTTTCATATTTGATGACATAATAACCAGGTTTGGATTCCCTAAGACCCTTATGAGTGATCAAGGCACTATTTTCATCAACAAGACAGTTGAAGCCCTGACTGAAGAATTTGCAGTCCACCATCAGAAGAGTACACCTTATCATCCACAAGAAAACGGAACGGTTGAAGCATTCAACAAAATCTTGGAGACAACATTGACAAAGATTTGCAGTGTGAACAGGGATGACTGGGATTGAAGAGTACCAACAATACTCTGAACTTATAGAACCACTTGTAAGAAATTAATAACGCAGACCTATTTAAAGTTGGTTTATGGTCTCGAAGCTATTGTCCTGATGGAGTACTTGGTACCGAGATTAAGAATTGTTGCATTTATAGAAATGGATGATACTGGCGTTGTTCATGAAATGATTTCCTAATTGGTTGAACTAGAAGAAGACAGATTTATGGCAGGATTCCATTAGCAGGTACAAAAGGAAAGAGAGAAGGCCTATCATGACAGACACATCAAGAAGAAGGCATTTAAGCCAGGTGATTTAGTACTAGTGTATGATAGTAAATTTATAAGACATCCAGGGAAGTTCAGAATGCATTGGCTTGGACCATATGAGATCGCCTATGTTACAAAAGGAGGAGTTGCGCAACTGAAGACATTGAAGGGAGAATGGAAACAGGGATTCGTAAATGGGAATCGACTGAAGTTGTACTATGACAACCAACTGCCTCACAGGTCTTAGTAAAAGAAAAGGAGAAAACGGTCTAGGTACCAGGTGCAGTTGAAATTGGGTACCAGACAGAGAAAATATAGTTTTCACAAGGATGGGAAGGAGACGTGGAGCAGAAAGCAAAGGCTACACTCCGTAGTCCAAATTCGAAGTGACATGGAAGGATCAGAACTGAAGTTCTTTGGGATGAGTCACAGGTGAGTGTTGGGGGAATGTTGGCCCTTGGTTATGGAAGAAACCAAAAATCGAGGAAGAAAAGGTCAAACACGAACTGCGCGTGAGACACAATGACTGTCCCTAGGTCAAAGTAAGCAAAAGAACAGAAAAGATGGAGCGAAGTACGAAAGAGTGAGCCATTGAAATAGGAGATCAGGGATGACATATCAGCAAGAGAAAATAATCGTAGACAACTCAACAAGTAGAGAAATCCACCATTGGATGCTTTGGAGCACCGCGCGAGAAGGGAGGAAAGACAGGCTAGAGAAGCCTTGAAAATGTGGGTCAAGTTGAGCTAGGGTTTTAGACACCTAGGGTTTTGGGTAATTAGGGTTTTGACACCTAGGTTTCGAACTAAGGCTATCGGTGAGGGACTATAATGTATAAATAGAGGTCGAGAGGACCTAGGTCGGGTCGGTACTAGTGTTGGGTATTGATATTGATTGTCATTGGTTGAGAGATTATTGTACCATGAGAGAGAAGAGTGCTGAGAGTGAAAGCCTTCTAGTATTGTAAGATCTTCAGCTGGGTGCATAGGAAGGTGGGAGATAGAGAGAAGAAGAGAGAATATCTGCTAACTAAGAGCGTAGATCATAACTGTAAGCTTTACCTTAATATATCATAAGAAAAGTTATGTGGACATAGCCCTAGAGAGAGGGTGAACCATGTATATTTTGTGTTGTATGTGTGATTGATGCCTGGATCTTTGTCATTGTTATACTATTATTTTCATTTTTGTGTTAGATCACATGTATAGTTGCGCAGAGTAGATCTAGTTGATAAGAGATATATGAATGTTGCATTATTATTGTATTGGTTCCACTTGATATTCCCCTGGTTGTAGACATCTTTGTCCTGCAACCCCCCTCTTCGTTTCTTTGGGTGAGACTGCATCTGCTTCGCAGGTGTTGTCGAAAGGGCCAGTAGCTAAGGCTTGTTGTTGCGCTCTTGGAGTGAACCCCAAGTCTTCCCCTATGCCAACATACAATAATGTCTTGCATTGATACCAGTTATTGTTCTTCTCCTTATGAGTTCCCCACCATCGGGCAGTTGTTGTTTTCAAGGTGGTAACCTTTGATTTTCCACTATTTCTAACTCAAATTTCATTAAAATTCTTCTAAGTCATTTTGACCATAAAAATTAGGAGGTTCTCTTACCTTTGTACCAAACTATCTTAGCGTCCACATCATTCTTGCACATCTTTTGGTAGATAACTCATGTAATCACTGCTGCCAATTCTCTAGTCCTATGTCAGAGTATGAAGCATAAGAAATAATTCTCCTCCAACTCAACATTCCATCTACAGTTGGGTTGATGTAATCATCTTCGCATGCGATAGTTCTATACAATTGATTTATGTCTTCTGTAATGAAATTTTCTATCGCAGGTTCAACATACCTTACTCATTCTGAAGGATTTAATGGCGCAATCACTCTATTTTCTCCTGATTCAAATATCATCATCCTAGTATTCCAGTTAATAATAAACTTATTATCAAAATCCCAATCCAAAACCAACAATCTTGGATATAGTGAAGTGTTATCTACTATGTCAATCACTTCAAAGTCTTCCATGGTGCGCACACCATCTAGATCTACTGGTATCCCCTTCAATATACCAATTGAAACCACTCTATGTTGATTTGATAACTTCAAATGAGTAGGTGAAAATCCCAATGTAGGTTCTCCCATGGCTTCCCATGTCTTCTTAGGCAAACCATTTACTTCAAACCCTAAGTCTAATATGATATCCCCCATGTTGAAATCACCAATGTTTGCATTCAGCCTAGATTCCCTACTTTCTCATCTCTTCTTATGACCTTGATTGACTCTCTTCTGTTCTAATTTCATCTCTTATCCAAAATTTCATTTTTCTAATAGACTTTGTAATACTTTTAAAGAGATTTTATCATTCAACAACTTTATACAAGACCCCAAAAAGTTTCTCAGATTACTTACTTGTTCTGATGGCTAATATATGCTAGTCTGATCAAACAATGGAGGCATGTCATACACTGGTACATCATCTCCTCGATTTGTACCTAAAGTAGATGCAATATTCTACTTCAAAATATCCTATATAGTCTCCTTGAATGTCTCCTTATCTTTGCGTGCATCAAAAGTATGTTGAGGTGTTGTATTCTTCCTAACCCACTGGCATTGGTCCTAACCCTTCTTTCCTACATTTGTTCCTTTCTTGGATCCACCTCTAGTCACTATATTTATCTTCTCCCCATACTCTTCTCTGTTTTCCACAACAATCCATTGTAAATTATGATTGTTCTGGTTCCTATTATCCTGTATCTTTACCAGAAATTTCAAATAGTCTTCTGTCTCATGGTCTACTGCACAACAATACATACACGTCGTATGTGGATGTGGATAATATCTTACATAGTGTCCAGGTTTATAAAAGTTGTGACAAACTATTGGTCCTCTACCTCCTCCAAATCCTCTTCCTCCATGACCTCCTCCTCTGAAGCCTCCTATGTTTCCCCGATTATCTCCACACAATGTATTATATTGTGGTGCATGATTGTACTGTGGGTGTGAATTATTGTACTATGGTGGCATTGCACACTATTGCATGTTGTTATACTGTGGTGGTGCTCCAAAATGTTGTGTGTTATTATACTGTGGTTTCGCTGCAAATTGTTTCACACTATTGTATTGGGATGACTATGTAGGTTTTTGTATCATTAGTTCATCCTGCACCCTATAAGTATCTGATGTACTCTCCTTCATTATTTCCAAATTTCTGCAATCCTTGTCTTCATGTCCAACTAACTTGCAAAAATTACAAAATGTAGTCTTTGGTGCTATCTGATACTTCTACATCATGGGACAATGATAAGTATCATGTCCATGTGTTCTACATATCTCACACCATGGTCCTCCTGTGGGTAAAGGATTCTACATTCATGTCCCCAAGTATTGCGCAAAGGTTGGGAACTCATTCTTATGATAACCTTTTGTTCTGCAAAATGTGCACCAGACATCCTCCCTGTTTTTTCCTTTCCCTTATTTTTATTTAACAGAAATGTTTGGTTCTTTAGATCTTCTCTAATATATTCCACAACTAGATCTATATGATTATACTGATTTTCCTCTAACTGCAAGGCTTCCTGCAGAGCCTTAGTATGACTCTGGAATTTTTATTGTCTCAAAGGATACTTCAAATGTGGAAATAAAGAGTTAACAAATAAATGTCTATGCTTCATATCGGTAATAGGGTACTTCAACTTACCTTTCAACCTTTTGAACTTTTGTTCAACCTCCCAAACTGAATCACTTGGTTTCTGCTTAATTTATATCATTTCATTCATGAACTAATCCTCTGAACTAGGTCCTTGAAAGTCATTGATTAATTTGTTCTTCACATCTACAACAATTGTAGGCGCTCCCATTGGATTTTTTACTGTGAGACCCATATACCAATCTAATGCATGGTCTTTGAATGTGATTGCCAATTGTGACACTTTTGTATCTTCATCTGTAATTTTCTTATCTTTCCAAATATTCTCACAAATAAACAAGTGCTTCTCTGGGTCATCCGACCCTTCTCCACGAAACTCTGGTAACCGAATAGTTCTGGTCCTTCACCCCTGACTAGTGGTTCATCCAGTGAGTTTGATTCCAAAAATCTCATATCCGCTTCAATAAAAGAGCCTAATGAGTTTCCGATTTCCTTGAATACTTCAACAAACCAGAAATCTATGGGTAAACTAGGTAATTGAACCCAAACTGGAAGGAGAATTGTTTGCTCCAGCCTCACATCAAAGAAGGGGCTCCACATTTTGATAGATAATGGCGTAGGTCCCCCCCACTTGTAGGGGTTGTTCAAAAACATGGGGTGAGGGTCAGTCATAGTGAATCAGTAGCTTGATGGATGGAAAGATTGAAAACCCCTTGTACTGCATCAAAAGGCTACTATCCCTACATAGTACTGTAGTTGTAGTTCGAGAATAGACATGTACGAAACTACTACCGGGCTTCTCGCAGTTCGGTCCTCTTATTCCGGGCTTCTAACGGTTCGGTCTTCTTCCATCCTTTCCTTTCTTGACCCCATCATCGGTGAAGGAGGCATAAAGGAAGATCTAAATACTCCTTCCTCGAACAAGTCGCCTGAACCGAAGAAACATGGATTATGATCTACTCCTGCCATTGTGAAGTTTGTTGTAGTACCCCATCCACACGGTGTAGATACATGATTTCTTCTAGATGAACTTATACTTTTGCTTGAATTTCCACTTGACCCTCATCCTATAAAAATCCTTCTACCACTAATCAGTTGTTGGTTAACTGATATTTCTTCTTTAGATGTATTAGTCGCACATGGGGTTGTGGGTTCCACACTAATTTGGATCTGGAATGGAGAGCCTTCTTCTGTGCTAGAACCCTGACCTATCGTTTTCCTCTCATATGTGGCATGAAATATTTCCTCAATATTCCCCTTCGCACGAAGATCCTCTACCTCTTCCTCATCACTGTCCAAGCCCTCTTGCTCAGCCACTACCCCATTTTTCCTATTGATCTTATACGGGTAGGGTCATTCGCTATGTGTCTCTCCTACTCTACTTAATATCTCATTTGTATGTTCCTCATCCATCATAATGGGGTCCATTTCTTCCTTCTTCTGGCCTCTCTCCAAAGCCCTCTCCATATCTCAAATCTTCCTTACTTCTTCCCCTGGTTCTCCCATCCACACAGAGTGATTTAGCTGTCTAACTCCACTGTCATCACTCCTTTATCATGCAATAATATATTGATCGACATGTAAAGTGAACTAATGTACCTTCCTCTTAGTCCCTTCAGAAAATCCTACTCTGCAGCAGTGTAAGACTTCATAGTATTGACTACAAACTCAGTAACAAACCCAACAACAATATTGTCTAACCATAAATCCATTGTGCATGTGAATTTATTATTGACCCTTTCCAAACGTGCAATGTTCTCAACAGTCCACTCTATCAATCTTGTCAGGTTAGTTGGATGATTATCCTTCAACCTCAATATCCACTCTTGTAACATTTATGTAAAATAATAGAAATATGTTTTATGCAAATAAATAAACACATACCTCTTTAAATAATGACATGGTGTATACCTAGAAATTCTATTGTCTTTCTTCAAAAACTCAAGCTGCATTGTTTCCAACCATCTTTTAATCTCTTGCTTAGTCGGATTCCATGGCCTAAACATCCCTTTTTATCACTTCATCCTGTCCATCAAATCTCCTCCAATATGATCTTCTGAGTT
Organism: Picea engelmannii; assembly: GCA_009831015.1. Classification (NCBI taxonomy): domain Eukaryota; kingdom Viridiplantae; phylum Streptophyta; class Pinopsida; order Pinales; family Pinaceae; genus Picea; species Picea engelmannii. Next base: position 402,189 of record ML785656.1, on the reverse strand, counting down.
TTAACCGGAAAAAAAACCATTTGTTGGATGTATGGGCTAACCCAGTTTCTACCTTATTTCTCCAACAAAACCCTAGAAACCATCGACCCCTCTGCTAAACCAGAAGGAAACATTGTGCACATAGTTCACAATGCAGTCTCACCCGAGATGGCTTATGGGTGATTACAGGACCCAAATGTATGCAGTCATGGAAGGGATGGAACTCATGGGGATGTTAGGCATATTTATATTTCTTTGACTTCAATAATCACTCTACCATACGACCATTCAGATCTACCATTCGTTTAACTTTTAACATTTATTCTACATAAAATAACATATCTAGTCTAGTGCGCACTATAAATTAACTCTAACATGTGCATGTATTCATTCATTAATTCAACATAATAAGAATTTCAACACATAGAAGGAACCATTTCACATAGTGACACAATATTTTACCATGGTTCACCCCCTTGGGCTACATCCACAGAGATCTTATGCTTCTTATTATTCTTCATAAAAATATGGTGCTACATGCATTACATCATAAATTTAGTAATGGTGAGGCTGAATAGCATCACACTAAGCTCCACATATTGTGACCTGACCCTTAGTTACACTCCATGCATATCCAAAACTGATACAATCCGAGCTCGACATTGCTCAACCAAAATAAGTATTGTGACTCAAAAATTATAAAGGTTCTCAAAAGTATCTCCAACTATGCTGAAAATAGATCCTCCCCTATCTACATCATACATCATATATTTATACTATCAAAATGGGTAAAAATCCTTACAACAAGGACCCAAAACCCTAACACTAAGTGGATTAGGCTTGTCCACAAAATAACTTCTTTCGCATGGTTGGTCTTCGATCCAATTGTTTCTTGCTTTAATTCTTCACTTCCTCTCCTTAATTCCCGACATGCTTCTTTCCTTTCCTTCTTTCACATTGTTTTCCCTTCTTTCCTAGTACACACTACTTCCTTTGGTCCATTCCTTATATGTATGCTTTGTTTGCTACGATATACCCCAAAATAGCCTGCTCCAACACCCACCCCCACCCCCCCCCCCTTATTTTCATTTTACTAGTGAACCACAATGAGATACTCTAATATATCTTATATGTTCCCTATAATGATTCTCAAATTGATTTCATGCTCTATCTTAATCAGATCTTTTCAAAATAATAGGTAAATAGTGTGTTTTCTTATTTACTAATGTTGAAACCTGCAAGTCTTGTAGGATAGTCCTCTTTATGCATGTTCTAACCATTGAAGGGTGTCCATTCCTTGTCATATTAGATTCTTTCCAAAAACTACACTTAATATGCAATCCGCGACCTGTGAACGATTTTTTTCTCAAAAACCTGTGTTCTAAAAAAGCTCATTGTCCATATCTTTTCCCACCTGTGGTTGCGTTGAAATTTAATGCAATAATGATTTGATCGGTTGTATGGTATGCTATTTCTAATTAGGGAATACAAATTTATGAGTATTAAGATTTTAAGATTGAAGGATAAAGACATTAACATACATAGTTATTTGTTAAATTCAACGATATGTGTATTTCATAAGCTGTATGAAACTTAGAACATTGTGAATCCTACAGGTTTATGGAATGAAATATATTTAAATATTCAATATGCAAAGGAATAACAACACCACCTACTATCTCGAATCAAATGGATAGACCAGATGGAGTCACCATATCAAATACCATCCATGACATTGGACTCTAGGGATGTCATAATTGGGAGGACATATACAATATGTTTGGTGAAGGATATTTCCTAGAAGATGACCCAGACATCGAGATGTACTGGAACATAAATAAAAGTGGTATTCATGTTGTTTTTTATCGTCCCATGATCATGCCATACAATTAGGTAGTCAGGTGGGAGTATGAAAATGCAAATGCATAGGATCAGATGATTACCAACCAAAAATGGATTCCAATATCATCATTGACTACCGATAGTTATCATTAGATATATCAACTACCAAAGAACGATGTATTTTTCAATAAGGAATTCGTGGAATCATTTTCCAAGGATAATCCAGAACTAGTATAATTTATCCAAGATTGGTGGGAATAAGATAGACCCTTTTTCACCAAAATCAACATGATATATAATACCCACTTCTTCAGGATGACATATCAATTGTTGATTTCCATGATATGAAGGCTATATGGGGAGTAAATTTGTGTACATTTTAAGCTCAAGTGGATGGCCATGGTGCACTTAGTGGTGGAAAAGGGACTGCCTTTCAATTGGTCACAAATGCTATCAACCAATATTGACATCAATGTCCAAGATACACATGCAAGTGTTGGACAATAAGTGTGGAGATAGTATTAAGGAAAATCATAAGTATGGAAGAGGTGCACAGTAGAAGAAGAAGAAGAAGAAGAAAAAGGAAGGAAAGGTAGGATTGAGAGTGTGAAATCAAGGCACATTCAGGAGTACAATGCATAGCTGAGGAATAAAATAGAGGAATAAAGTTGAGGAATAAAACAACAAAATAAAGAAGAGAATAAAGAAAGAAAAGAACACAAGTGAAAATGAAGGATGACATCTAGATGTGCTAAAGATAGAAGGATGCACAGAAGAAGGAAGAACAACAGTTAGAGTGCAAAAGAAGCATGTAGATGGAAAGACGGGTAAAGCATCTTGAACAATAAGTCAACTTGAGTTATCATGAATTGTAATAGGGTTTTGGGATGAACAAAGTAGGGTTTTAAGCCCTAGAATTTATGTCTAAATATGTAATGGGTTGGGAGAATAGGTGTTCTTCTCAAGAGGTAATGTGGAGCATGTTCCAAGCTAATGATAGTTCATGTTAGTAAAGGGAGTGATAGAATAGGCTGAGAAGGAAAGAGTCTATGTCATAATTTTAAGGAGATGTTGTAGAGAGACATGATTTCACTACAAAGCGGCTAGGCTAGAAGAAAGAAAATATATCATGATGTATCTTTGTAAGCACAGTGTGCAAGCCTGATAAAATTATAGAATGAATAATAAAGAAGCCAATCGTTGTGGATGTAGCCCAAAGTTGGGTGAACCACGTTAACTACTATGTTTACTTGTATTTTATGTGATTGAACATGGATACTTTCTTAATGCATGTTAGACTAGATTTGTCTTCTATGTGATCATTGTTCAATGGTTAGGAATGTTACGATACTTGGTTCTATTATAATATGAAGTATAATGGTAATACATAACTGAATTTACTATGTAACCTAAGGAGAGAAAATACTAAATAACGCACCCAGAACATACAAGTAAGAATGACAAGGATGATCACCTCCCATCCCCTCACTACTGTAGAAACTTGATTCATATAGCCCCAGTAGATGCCTCAGGTGAGAATTCACTTGCATATAGTTGATGCAAAAAGGGACGGTGTCTGAAGGGTTTTGTTGGTCAAGATAAATTTAAACTAGGGTATTACAAATGTGCGCATGCCAACAAATGGTTCTGCACGCCAAAAAATGGTAATCACAACCACACAAAAATGTGCAGAGGGGATCCAAATGAATTGGGCCACATTATTAATGAATCAATTTTTGACAGACTACATAGAGGCCCAAGAAAAAGGAACATAGTTTCATTATTCTTGGCTTCGTATTTTGATTGCACTGGTAGGATGGTAGGAGCCAGGTTATTACCAACATATGAGAACAACCAGTAGAGGCAATGCAATTGCATGGTATGCTAACTTATCACATGCACCAAACAAAAGGAGGAAAATAGACAACAATGTTACATTTTATGTATACTTTGAAGCGATTAAATACATCATAGAACATACACCACACATCATAGATGAGATGGTAGAAACCTACCGGGATATTGTGTGATTCAAAGAAGGGAAGCACCACATGTATGTGTAAGGAAAAAGGCCCCCTACATGTCAGTTGATTCCAACCAGATATAGGTTGAAAATGGATGAAGTATGCCTAATTTATAATGATTGGGAAGCCGAGTGGAAAATCCCATCAAAACAGATTGGCCACCTGGAGCATGAAGAAGAAAAATACAAGGATGACGAAGAACTAGTTGAGGGGCAAGGAAATGACCAGAAAAATGGCGTATGAAATATGCCAAGACCATCAACAGAAGAAGCACATTCCCCGTGCCCTACAATAGGAGTAAAACAAAAAGACAAGGGGAAGGATCTAGTAGGAGGTGCATGCAAGAAGACAAAAATGCATAAGGTACCCCTAGTCTATAATCTGACCAATGAAAACATGGAAAGAATCAACTACCAAGTAAAGGATGTTGCATAAGAAACCATTGAGGAAGCTACAAGGAAACAAGAAAAATAACACCAGAAGGTGCAGGCTCATTTTGTAACATTGCAACATCTCTTGGAAGTAGCCTGAATAACACCAGAGAACAGATAAGGGGGAGGACCATCCAGAATTCCCATGGAGGAAGCAGAGGCTGCTAATCCAGTCTTGATCAAGCTAGAATCTAGGCGCATATAGTTACAAATCGAGACATATGCAATTGAGTTCCCAATGCCCGAACTACATGAACATATGAAAACACTGAGCCATTTGAACATAGTGGTGTCACAGATACCTATACACATACTACAAAGATTGCAAATAGGTATTTTGCATGATATTAGGCTCCATGCAGATGAAGCAAACCGAGAAATGAAAAAAGTGATGGATGAAAGGGCTCAATTGCAACAACACTACACCACTGCTATATAGAAAAGGAGTGAAGTTGAAGGAAAAGTTGAAGCAACAATGAAGGAAAATAATGAGGCTGAGGAAATGGCCAGGAAATCTCTAAAAGAAAAGGACGGAGCTGAGATAATGGTGCAGAAGACACAAGCAACTGTCCAAAATTAATATAAGGTTTTGGGCATAGACCTATTTTGATAAGAGACCTATTATTGGAAAGGAAGACAAAATTTTGGAGCATGAACAACAGTTGGAAAGAAAGAAGCATGCGGAAAAAAGAAGGAAAAGCAACAGGCAAGAAGAAAATCCATGTGGCAAGGAGGTAGATAAGCCTAACCATGATAGGGTTAGGGTTTTTGATAAGGATTCTAATGGATGTAATCCTATAAAATAATATAAATAAGAACCTAGGAGGTCTAGGTTAGGGGTTCGATTATGGTTGGTTAAGTGGCAAAAGCTTGTGGATAATTGTGGTAAAAAGTTGTTGAAGTGTAGAAGAGTCGAGTAAGGTAGTTTTTGAGGGTTAGATCACGGGAAGAGGAGAATCGTGTGATCTAGTCTGCCTCACAAAGGTTCCTTAACCTCATCATGATTGTATGATTAAATATGTAATGCACGCAACACCATATTTTGCAGCAGACTAAATAAAATAGAAGAGAAGCCAAATATTTGTGGACGTAGCCCAAGAGGGGGTGAACCACGGTAAAAATTGTGTTCTGTGTGATGGTTCTCGAATGTTTACTTTCTGTCAATGATTATTTTATGAATGAATGAATAACTAGATGTATTAGCATGCATGCATGAGGATAAAGATGAATGAATCTTAGGAATACTCGAATCAGTAAGAAGTTTAATGCATAAGTAAAGATAGAATACACTCCCAGATCCCCACTCATTCCTAGACTGCAAACACCTGGTTATTTCAGTCACCCATAGAGATATCTTGGGTGAGACTGCGTTGTGCACCCTATGTACAACGTTGCCTTTTGTTTTACTAGGAGGGTTGATAGTTTTAGCAGGTTTTGTTGGAAACCTGTTCAAATATGAACCTGGATCAACCCAAGAAGAAGTAAGAAGTCACAGATCTAATCAATAAATGGTTTTGTCTCTAGCTGGAACTGCATAGGATTGAGTGGATGGGATCCATGGAAGAAACACATGGAGAATGAAGGTATAGAAGGGAATGCTCAGGTCATGGAATCCAACAAAGGGGGAGATAGAAAGATGGTTGAACATGAAAGAACTTGAGTTTGCGCAGAAGGACAACATAAACCCTAAACTAACACCACATAAATATATCGACAAATATGTGTTTAGCGACCTGCATGAGGTATTTTTCTGTGATTTCTTGCATTTGTTGCAGGAGTGGTTATTAAGGTTAAAATACAACCACCCTACAAATTGAATCAAACAGTTGGAGTGGAATCATGTGGAGATCACGTAGTTACAACAAGTTGATAGCAAATTTACATGTGTAGTATATTTATAGTTAAACAGTATTGTTGCAGGGTTTATCATCGAATTTGCAATAGATATAGTGAAGTCTTACACCACAGTAGATCAAGATTTTCTAAAGGGACCCAGAGGTAGGTACATCTTATCATTGTATACTTCGATCAAGATTTTATTGTATAACAATGTTGTGATAACTATGGAATCAGACAACTAAACTTCCCTGATGCATAGGGAAAGAAATGAAAGGAGGTTGAGAAATGAAGGAAGAGATGGATAATGGAAATAAGAAGGAGGCCATAGACCCAATTATGATGGAGGAAGATCAGATAAAGAAGACAATGGAAAAATATGGAAAGAAGCATAGTGGAGTACTCTACCAATATAAGATGAATAACAAGAAGATATCCATAGTTGATAGATAGGGCTTGGCAAGAAATGAGTAAAAGGTAGAGGATCTTTGGGATGTGGAGCATATTGAGGAAATCCTACACACAAAATATGAAAGGAAAACATGAGGTCCAAGGGAAGAAATAGAAGGTAAAACTCCAATCTAGATCACTGTCGGTGTGGAACCTACAACCCCATGTGTGAATAACACACTATAAATAACACCAACGTTTAGACAACCAAATTTTAGTGGAAGAAAGACAACAAAAAATGCATCCAAGCAAGGAGAAACAACTGGAGGATCCAATTTCAGAAGTAACAGTCAAATATATACACCGCGGGGCAGTAGTAGTTCAACACAGTTTAAAATGACAGAACATGAACAACGATCAGGTTACCATAATTTCAGGGAGAGGCATCAGAGGACCTTGAAAAGAACTTATTCATCCATGAGAATATATGGGAAGAAAAGTAGATCACAGATGAGGATTCAAAACTTGCACACTTAGATATCACGCTAAGAGACCATGCATTGGACGAGTATATGAGCCTAGATGTAAACAATCCATTAGGAGTAACAAGGACTAATACAGATGTGAAAAAACTATTGATAAACAAATTTCAAAAGCCTAGCTCATAAGACCAATATATGAATGAAATGATTGAAATCGGGAAAAAAACAGGTGAGTTTGTTTGGGTGATTGATCATAGGTTTAAGCGTCTAAATGGTAAGTTGAAATATGAAATGATTGATATGCAACATAGGCATCTATTTGTGAACTCACTGTTACCACATTTGAAATACCCATTAAGACAACAGAAGTTCCAAATTAAGGCAGAGGCTTTGCAGGTAGAATTACAACTAGAAGAGAACCAGGATCAATAAACAGATCCAACAATAGAGGAGTTGAAGGAGGATTTGAATAATATAACATTTAAACTTAGCCAAAATAAGAGTAAAGAGAAAAGATAAGTTTTTTGGTGTACCTTATAAAGGATAGAAGGACACCATAAGAATGGATGTCCAACTTTGCATAGTATATGAAGACAAGGGTGTCAAACCCATTACCAATAGGAGGACCATGGTTCGAGAATTGCAAGAAACATGGACATGATCCATATCATTGACCAATGATGCAAAAGTATAAGACAATACCCAAAAGTTCATATTGCAATTTTTGCAAGTTAGTGGGTCATGATGATAAGGATTGTAGGACAATGGAGCTGATGAGAGAAAGAACTTCAGATACTTATAGGGTGCAACCAGAAATGATGATAGGACAAGCTACACCTCATTTCAACCATGTACGACCACCATACAATAATGTGCAACAACAATACAATAATGCACAACCACAATATAACCCCACATAGTATAACTAGGTACCTCAGTACAACGTGCCATGAGGAGATTGAGGTGGATATAGAATGGAGGATGAGGAAGAGGAGGATTTGGATGAGGTAGAGGACCAATAGTGTTCCATAACTTCCAAAAACCAGGACATTATGCAAGGGATTTTCCACTCCCACCAGTGACATGTATGTATTGTACCGCAACAAATCATGACACAGAAGATTGTCCGACACTTTTTGGGAAGATCCAAGAAAAAAGGAACCAGAAAAACCAAAATGTCCAGTGGAAATCTGCAGAAGCCAGGGATGAGGGGAGAAAATTCAACATAGTCACTCGATGAGGATCCAAGACAAGAACTGACATAGTAAAACAAGATCCAACGCAACACCAATGGATTAATAAGAATATTGGACCACAAAAGCAATTTGATGCACAAAAAGAAAAGGAAACATTCAAGGAAGCTAGACATGAGTTTCTCAAGAATTTGTTTTTGTCTACATCATCCACGTAGAAAAATCAAAACTCACGAATGTACGAGATTCCCTCCTTAATGGACCATACCAGTAAAGGAAAACCTTTAGAGCAAGTACGTACCATAAAAAAATTTCTGCAATCTTATTTTAAGCTATTGAATGACCCATCATTTGTTAAGGTGTTACAAAATATGCTAGAAAGATGTAACATAGGGGAGGAAGGGAAGTTGGAATAGAAAACAATCAATCATCTCCATACTAGAAGAAGGACAAGTAGAGAACTTAGACTAAATGCTAATATTGGAGATTTCAATATGGGAGATATTATACTGGACTTAGGCTCTGAAGTAAATGTATTACCTAAGAAGACATGGAAGTGTATGGGAGAACCCACACTAGGCTATTCACTTGTCTAACTGAAACTAGCAAATCAACACAGAGTATTCTAATTGGAAGGATTAAAGGTGTGACATTAGATTTGGATGGAGTGTGCACTATAGCAGATTTTGAAGTAATAGAGATAGTAGATGGCACAACACCTTACCCAACATTGCTTGGAATGGATTGGGAGTTTGATCACCAGACTATAATCAACCTAAAGACAAGGAAAATGACATTTGAATTATGTGAATATAGAGTCATTTCACCATTGGATCCATCAGAAGGAGAAAGGTTTGTAGAACCCACTTGTTTGGATCTGGAGGAAATAAACCAGTTGTACAAAACCACCACGTGAGAAGAGGATTATGTGAACCCAACTACAGATGGGGTAATCAACTGGAGAAGCATTACATTATGTGCTTCTAACTCATACACAGGGTTGGAGAATTGGCAACAGATATTACATGAAGTTTCCACAAGAAGGTGCGCAAGAATAGACTACACAGTAAGATGGGTTGGTACAAAGATAAGAGAACCTCCCAGTTTTCATGGGTTAAATGAATTAGAGGAATTATTGACAAAATATGAATATGAAGTGCTAGAAAATAAGAGTCTCTTAGACCTAGATATTTCACTCAAGGCCACACCTACAATATGGTGGGGTGCACACAAAGAAACAATTCAGGATTGGTATCAGTGTAAACGACTAGTGCATATTAGATTTAGCACAGAGTAGGGGATAAATAAAATGCAGAGGTATGATGGATAGGGAAAACCAGTGGAACACTTGGAAAAGTGCAGGTCATAATGAAGGATGACACCACCAGAGGAATGGACTCATCACTTTATCCATACATTGGAAGGAATCTTAGGGAACTGGTATATAGACCAAGAGATGTGTAGAGGCATTACAGAATGAACAGGATTACAACAGAATTTCGTAATAAACTTCTCATTTGAACATGAGAAACCCAACATGGATTTAGCACCGAGGCTGATACAGGGAATGGCATTTACTAATGAACCAGAAGTTGAAATCATGAAAGAATATCAACAACAAAACAAATAGACAATCAAAGAGTTACTCACATGCTATCATGTTGAAGAGGAAGCACCGGATGAATATGATCCACACAACATTCAAATTACAGAGATTGAGGGAGAAAGAGAGGTGGAAGTTCCATCTGTGGAGTCAGAAGTATTTGTTGCACCAATCAAAGTTAAGAAAGTCAACATTGGGACACATGACAATCCTAAAATGGCAAGTATTGGAGACAATTGGGATGAGCAAACAGTAGAAAGAATAACAGAGTTACTATGTGAATAGAGTGACCTGTTTCCAAAAACCTTCACAGAGATGAAAGACATAGAATGGGAGCTAGGTGAGATGAAGATACCTCTCAAACCTGAGGATAGACCTATCAGGAAAAGATCCTATAGAGTGAATCCAGTGTATAAGCAGAAAGTGAAAGTAAAAATTGACAGAATGTTGGAAGTTGGTATCATAGAACCAGTAGAGGAATCTGAATGGATCATTCCTATGGTCGTCCAAGAAAAGAAACAAGGGGGTATAAGGATTTGTGTAGATATGAGGAAACTTGATGATGCTTTCTTACATGACCCTTTCCCTACCACTTTTACATATGAGGTCTTAGAGAATGTGGGAGGCGAGGAAGCATATTTATTTACAAATGGATTCTCAGGTTACCATCAAATCAAAATAGTTCTAGAACATAGGTATAAGACTACTTTTTATACAAAATGGGGATCCTACCAATATATAGTCATGCCATTTGGGTTGAAGAATGCATTAGCCATATTTTCAAGAGTAGTCATAGCTGCTTTTAAGGAATTCATACATCCATTTCTAGAAGTATATCTAGATGACTGGACTGTATACAATCTATTAAAGGACCATGTGGAAGTATTAAGACTAATGTTGGAAAGATGCAGGCAATGCCAGATATCATTGAATATCAAGGACTGAATTTTTGGTACACCTTTTGGAATATTGTTGGGACATATAGTGTGTAAACAAGGTTTACTAGTGGACCCTGATAAGATTGAATTCATTGTCAATTTACCACCACCAAATTCAATGTGCCAGTTAAGAGAAACACTGAGACATATAGGCTATTACATGAAGTTTAAAAAGGGGTATGAACAAATTACTGCACCAATGGAAAAATTGTTGAAGAAGGGCACCATATTTCATTGGAATGAGGATTGTCAACAAGGATTGGACACTTTAAAATAAAAGATGGTCACAACACCTATCCTAGTATTCCCAAACTCAGAAAAGACATTTCATGTGCATGTAGATGCATCATCCATATCACTTAGAGAAATTCTAGCGCATCCAGGAACATGGGACTTAAACCATCCTATAGCATTTGCAAGAAGAAATTTTTCAGAATCAGAGCATAATTACAACACCACAGAAAGAGAAGACCTAGCCATGGTATATGCACTTCAGAAGTCCAGGCACTACTTACTGGGTAAACACTTTAAAATGTTCATAGGCCATTCTGCCCTCAAATATCTAGTCAACAAGGCAGTGTTTGGGGGAAGGATCTATAGATGGCTATTATTGTTCCAATAATTTAATTTTGAAGTGATATTCAAACGAGGGAAGTTGAATGTAGGACTTGATCACCTTTCAAGGGTAACTAATGGAGAAGAACCTACTAACTTGGAAGAAAACTTCCCTGATGCACAACTATTTTTAGTACATGTAGTTGATGAATACTTTGTTGATATTATTGAATACATAAGTACAGGGGTTGCACCACAAGAGTTTAGCACTTCATAGAAGAAAAATACGGTAGTCAGAGCTGCATACTATCAACTTATTACAAGACATTTATACAAAATGGGCACAGATAACATTTTGAGAAGGTGTGTCTTGGAACATGAAAGGCCCAGAATTTTAATAGAAGCTCATGAAGGTATAGCTGGAGGAAACTACATAGGTAAAGCTACTGCACAGAAGGTATTGCACGTGGGCCTATGGTGGCTAACAATCCATACAGATGCCAAGGAATATTGCCATAAATGTGATGTTTGTTAGAGGGTTGGCAAACCCAATAGAAGGGATGAGATGGCTCTAAGACCACAATTGACTTCGCAGGTATTTGACAAATGGGCAATAGATTTGGTGGGACCTATTAATCCACCAACAAAAAGGTTAGGATCTAGATATATTATTACTACGACTAAATACTTAACAAGATGGGAAGAAGCAACACCATTTGAAGACTGTCGCACAGATACAACAACACACTTCTTGTTTGAGCAAGTGATCACCAGATTTGGATGTCCCAGGATTCTGATTCATTTTGTCAATGATACCATCATGGTTATTACTGAGGAGTTTGACGTTTACCACTAGAAGAGTACACCATATCATCCTCAAAAAAATGAAACAGTGGAAGCTTTCAATAAGATCTTGGAAAATTCTCTAACTAAAATTTGCAATCTCAACCATAGAAAATTTTAGGGGTGAAATTTAGCTCATGGGAGAAATTAGGGGGTTTGAAATTTTGGTTGGGCGAATTATTTACATAGAATATTTTGAGAGGTTTTCTTATATATAACCCTAAATTTATTTTCCAAAAATTATATATGAAAATTATATATACAATCATGCAATTTGATATACAGTTTTAAGTGATTGTATTGGTTTCAAGATATACTATTCATGCTCTCACCCATTTTGTTCAATGTGTCTTCCCTAATTTCCTTTCACGGTTCACCTGTTTTGTTTAATGTGTCTTCTCTAATTTCTTAGACTGGTGAATGGTGTGTCTACCCTAATATCATAACATAATATGGATGATAGTATTTTTATGTTGTGATTTGTGGCCCTATCGTACTAATACCCAATTCCACGGAGATGTAAAACGGGTTGATTTCCAGGTCATGCCATAAAATTAATTGGTATATTGCAATGAATTGAATTGGATTGGACTGGACAAGAGTTGTAGAGTAGATTTTACACTGTACAACACCTAGTACTCCTTTGGTCTCCTAACATTCAATTATTTCAATTTGAGAACATAGTTGTTTTGACATTTATTTATTTTGTATGAGGAATCGATAAATAATTTTATGACAAGTGAATAAGCACTTTGCATTATCTAGTCGAAACTTCAAATTTCTATATCTTTCAATGCAGTAATTTTAGTGAATATGGTAGGAATTTCAATTACATATCTTAAAGTTTTGTGAATATTTTGAATATTTTCACCAAATACTATTAAAACACTTGCTAACAAGGCGTAGGTTCATTGGTGATTTCATTCGAGTGTTGAGTTGTCCACCAATGTTCCATTCTCACTGTTGGTTGTGCCACCTATAGACCAAGAGCTTCAAAGTGACGAGGCCTGGTGCAAACCTTGTATGATTGTTTTGGAATAGCTTCCCCTTGGAAGTAGAACCTAAGCAAAAGAGTTCCACTCTTAGTGATTTGGAATAACTTTCCCTTAGGCTTGGCCCTTAATCCAAAGGAGTTCCACTCTTAACGGTTTGGAATAGTTTCCCCTTATAATTGGCCCCTAAGCCAAAGAATTTTCACTCTTAGTGGTTCAAATTTCAATTCCTAGGGGCATCTTTCTTTGAAGAATTTCTGAAAAAGGAAGTGAAACATTTGTTAAAAATAGTTAATTGGAAAAAACAAATAAGTGTATGTGTGTGCATGTATGAGGAAGAGAACACATTTCTTTGAATTAGAGTATCTTGGTGAATTTATGCCCACGTTGTCTTCCTCCTTGTCTTATTTCAAATGATCTCTCTTTTCAAATATTAGGGTAGATTGGATCCCATAGAAACACACGTGAAACGTGATAAGAGGGGAATTGGTGCAGAGAAGAAATTAAATCCAATGATCAATTCAACACCATATGAAAATGATTGGTAAGTTCTTTTATCATATAAATTTTTTGACATTATAGACCATTTTCCAGTTCACTTATTAAATCCAATGATCAATTCAACACCATATGAAAATGATTGGTAAGTTCTTTTATCATATAAAATTTTTGACATTATAGACCATTTTCCAGTTCACTTTTACTGGTTGATTTCCATGTTTTTGACTAAGATTGTTCTCTTATCAGAAGCAAGAAAAAATAACTCAATAGAAGTTGAAAACGTTATCTAAGAGGTTGAGAAAGTTGCAAGTCGAAGAGAAGCAGACACAATAAAAGGAATTTGGGTGAGCCTTTTTAATGGAGTTTTGCCAGAAAATGTATGCACTAACGTTTGGGACTGTACCTTTATGGAAGAGTTTGGACCTAGGGCTCTTACAAGACAGGTTTGTTGTGCCCTTAAATCTATATTACAACTATGGGCATATGCAAACCATTAAGAAAGACCACTTTTCCATGCTGACTTATTCCCATGATATTTGTGGACATATAATGTTGCCTCTCCATTTCACTTAATGTGGTCCTATCATATTGTGGTGAAAAATCATGTGGAAGGGATGAACCGACTAAACATTTTATTTTACAGTTGACTATCTCAGCTTATTTCAGATGTATAAAGAATATAACACATGTATTCACCAGTCATACATCAACAAAATTTCCTTTGAATGGGGTGATATCTTAATTTGTGCAATCATTTGACAATCAATTCATGTACAAAGAATGCACAATATCTTTCCTTATTCATTTGGATTGAGTGAGCCCAGTAGAATAGATATTGTTATATGTTGTATTTAGTACTTTTCTATTTGTTTTTCATTATGAGCTCCTGTTCTTTGTGAATCCTAAGTTCTAATTGTTTATGTTTAGTTCAT
>ML785656.1:354379-374549 GCA_009831015.1 Picea engelmannii | reverse complement strand
GTTTTCTCTAGCACCCACTAGAAGGAAGCACCAACTCCCTGGTTTCTCTAGCACCAACTAGAAGGAAGCACCAACTCCCTGAGTGTTTCCAGCACCAATTGGATGGAAGCACCAACTTCCAATCATACAGGCACCAACCTGTACAATAGAGAACAAGAGTTATCCCTTGCACCACCCTACCACCACGGTTTCTTTGGCTGCAACCAGATGGAAGATACAACTCCCTGTGTTCAAGCACCCACTTGAAATTCTGAGGACAACAGTCCTCCCGAGCACCTCCCAACCACCCTTAAATATAAATCTTTGCTCCTAAAACTTATTAAAGTGATAAGACGTTCAATAATGGCTTACTAGACTCATCACTGTTCTGCTTCATTTTGTTACTCTGTCTGCCTCATTGCCTTCCTGCACACATGACTTGCTCTATCTGTTCTTCTTCTTTTTATGCTCTGTGCGCCATGTCAATTCACTGCACAGTTCCTCTTCTGTGCATTTCTACTTCTGCGCTCTGCCTCCTTGCTCACACTTCAATCCTTCTACACAGCGACCACAACAACTCCAACAACAACAATAACCTCATCTCTTCTCTGTACCGTGTATTTATAGATTCTGTGCACCTTGTGCATGCAATGTTCGCAATGCCTTTGCATGCTGACTCCGCGCCGTTATCCTCCACCTCTCGAGTGCTCTATCTGATCATCATCGTGACTCTTCAGCTTCTATGGTGGTTTTCCCCGCATCCCCAGCATCACTGTACGTTATACTGAGATTCCTCAGCCTCTCTGGCAGTTTGAGACTCTTCGTCTTCTCTGTGACAGTCGAACTCACCTTCTCTGTTTCAGTTATGGGCCTCAATTCTCATCAGCTGTCAATTGCCTCCATGAACATCTTCATCCCTCTCAGAGACTCTTCACCTCCTCTACCAGTCATACTGTAGTGTCTTCGAGTCCTCTGGCAGAACCCATCAGCGGTTTCTGGCAGTTACATTGTATCGTGCTACAGTTGCCCTCCGATCTTGTTCAAATTCATCTGCACCGTTGGATATGCAGTGAGAAAATATGGACGGCCAGAATTTGTGCTCCCAGATCTATGGTCGGGATTCGATTCCGGAGCCCCCTTGCCATTCTATCTTTAAGCGGAGGGGGGGGGTCCGGAATTGGGCGCACATCTCTCAAGCGGTCAGGATTAAAGCACCTAGATCAACGATGCTCAAGCGATTCCGGACCCCCCTTGCCTTTCTGTCTTTAATACGGGGAGGGGGGGGGTCTGGAATGGTGGAGTATTGATGAAGGGCCCCACTCCTGTCATGTCACCTTCTGTATCATTCTCCACCTGATCGTGCGACAAGGCTCGACTCCTCCTTGTCCTATGACATCTGTCCATCTCTCGCTGATGTGACCAAGGGCTATGACCACAGCCTTATGCATAAGGTGCTTTCGCGATTTCGCATTTCGCGAGTCTGGAGATGAGGCATCTCGACTCTCCAAGTCGCGATCCCCGATACCCCGAAACGGCATGGGATCAACGGTCCCGATTAACGCTTGGTCTAACGACTCAGATCATTTCGCGATTTCGACATTCCTGTAGTGAATGTTCTTGTCACTTCCAAATCCCGATCCATGAAACCCCGTGAAGAATTCAGATCAACGGTCCAGATCACTTCTTCATCTGATGGTTGCAAATACATCGTGATATCGCATATCGCGATTTCGACATTTCTGTTGCACTGTTTACTTGCCTCTCGATGTCGCGATCCGCAAAACTTCGATATGGAGTCCATCTGCTGACGTCACATGTGGATTGACACGTGTTGAATACTGCCACGTGTCACTCTGATTCATGACTTATATGTGCCTGAAATGTTGAATCAGTCTGACACTTGTCATTACCTGATTATGCCACGTGTCCCTAGTTGACGTGGTCTACTGTCATGAGTTGGGTCGACGGTCTAGATCATATCTTGATCTGACGGTTTAGGTTCAGTCGGGATTTCACACATCGCGATTTCGGGGTTCCTGATGTCAATAAACTTTGACATGTCCAACTCTTGATCCCCGAAACTCCGACAAGAACTGGGATCAACGGTCCATATTTGTCCTCGATCCAACGGTCGAGATTATATCGGGGTATCGCATATCGCGATTTCGCGAGTCCTGTGGTTATTATTCTTTGACTTCTTCAACTTGCGATCCTCGAAACCCCGACAAGGAGTCGGATCAACGGTCCACATAACTCCTTGAGATGGACGGTCCTCCTTCTTTCGGGATTTTGTGAGCCCATTTTCTCCTTGCACTTTAAACACCGTGTAGGTTTTCCCCGATCCAACGGTGGTCGGATCCTGCACTCAGATCTAACGCCTGAGATCTATCCTCCTCTTCCGCGCACGCTCTTCTTGATTTTATTCAGATCTGATGACCCTCATGTTGTCGAGAATTTTGGATGGGATCCAATGATCAACGATGCTTCTCCTCCAAGCTTACACATCCCTTTTACTTGGAAGAATTTCGACTCTGTGCTAATTCCTCCTGAGCCTACGTTGTTCCTGTTTGTCCATCGATGCACACTCTAATCCTGCCATCTTCACTGTTGTACTTGCCATCGATGACAATCTTATGCTGCCTGTAAAGCATACCAAACATCCTCTACACTATCTCTTCTGATCTTATCGAGGTTGCTCTCCAGCTTCATCGAGGTTCCTCTGCAACTTCTTCCCAAAATACTTATGGTGCCCATCTATTACATTCTTCCTGTATTCATGCCATCTTCATTGCTGTACTTGCCATCAATGACAAGCATATGCTACCTGTTAAACATTTTCCAACAAAGACTCAATGATATTCCATAGTACTTTCAAAACCTTGTACATTTTTCATATATTTGTGAATTATATGATTGATCTTTTAATTAATAACTAGATCTCAGTCTTATTTATGCACATTTATTGCAAATATAGGTTTTTGGTATCTAGGTTCCTGCATCGGAATTAATGTCTTAAGGCTAAATTTCATTCTAGGAATAATAGGTTGTGGAATATTGTCTCTTGTTGTAGGTTGCAAATCTCTGTAACTCTTTACTTGACTAGGTTCCTCAATGTGAGTAGTGTAGAATGGATGGAATATCTAGGATAGCTTAAGAGTTTGGAAAATTTGGCTATTAATAACTATAGGACTTTTAGAGAAGGTGATCTAGCAAATTTGGGGTATGGTTGGAGGAAACTAAAAATTCTTCAATTCAAGGTTGATGTGAATTACAGGTAAATGAAATTATATGGAACTTTAGTAGTTGAAAGATGGCACAAACAATGGGTATCATGGTCTAGAGGATTTGAGTCTTATAAATTGCATCATCAACCTAGGTAGAGGAATTTCTTGTGTGCTTAGGAAATGTCAATATTTTCAAAATATCCATATTGATGAATGTTGGGGTAAGATATGCTATCAATCAAATTACATTCACATTTTAAGTTTTAGGTCCCATTTTTTTCACATTTTCTTGATAAGCAAGTTTGAAAAAAAAATAATTACATAGTTTCTGCTAATAATGCACATGTTATGGAGAGTTTCATGTAACTAATAAAGATGTATGTTTATTGATGCTTGTATCACATGGAAAAAATGGCTTTCTATACAATTTATGATCATTTATTTCTTCATTACTTTTCTGCAACTCAATTTTGGGAATCAATATGTAGTAGGATCCAAGTGACAGACATTGCATGTGCTACCCTTAATGGGATTAAAATAGGTGATAGGATTTGATTGTGCATCATGCTATTACCAAGTATAGATATACACAATGGCTTAATATCCCTTAATCTACATCTCTTATTTTTCATGCTTAATTACGGTAGTCTAACTAAGACTATCTGTTTTTCTAAGGCCTAATCTATGACCAACATTTATTAAAAAATTATGAGTCCCTTTATTTTTTTATAAGACACTAAAAATATAAGGGATAAAAGAGATCTCTCTTCCTTAGAAAGGGGTCCTTTTTTAGTAAAAATGGACGATTGGAGAGGAAGTCATGCATGGAATGTGATCTATCAATATTTTTATACTTTTGGAGTTATTTATAGATAGAATTATGTGCTCTCCTATTTAAGACCATCCTATGATGAAATTTTTTGAAGGGTGTTGGAAGCTGGCTGAAGTGGAAAGAAGGATGGCCGAAGTGGAAAGAAGGATGATTGTGGGGAATGAAAGCGTGCATAAACTGAAGTAACAGCTGGAGGAAAACATAGCACACGCGCATGCAAGAAAGTGTGCACAAGGAAAGCGACAACTGGAAGGAAGAACAAGACACGTGCATGGGAGGAAGACCTAACATCGGTAGGGTTAGGGTTTTGGTAATATATTGTATATGGTTGAAGAGCCCAAAATATATAAATATAGATACATAGGTATCATAGGGGGTTCCTTGTTAGTTTGTTTTAGTATTGTTCCATCATAGATATGTACGAGTTGATGCGATATGTAATGTGGTTATGAACTATTTTGTAAGGTTTTGAGCTAGAGGAGAGGAGAGATGGAAGGTCCGAGGATTAGATCGCAGGCTAACGATCCTGGTGCAATCTAGTTCGCCTCATATAGATCTTACCCATTTGAGGAGAATTGTAAGTGCGCAACGTTGGAGATGCAGAACTACCATAATAAAAGAGCCAAGAGCCAAATCTTTATGGATGTAGCCCAGGAGGGGGTGAACCACGGTAATATGTATGTAATGCAATGAATGCATGTATATCGTTGTCTTCTTTTAGCAGTTACTTGTTGTGTTTAATGAATGAATGAGTTATTATATTGTTATGAAATATGGTTGTGTTGTTAAGGGAATAAATTGTGGAAGATAATGCATAATCGTGAATAATAGTAGATTGCAATCACAATTTATAGTAGATGGCTCTGAGAAATGATATCCTATATCATACATAATCCTGGGCTGTAAACACCTGAATCTTACAGCCACCCATTTAAAGCTATCTCGGGTGAGACTACGCAACACATTCTGTGTGTTGTGTTGCCTTCTGGTTTACGAGGAGGGCCAATAGTTTTAGAGGCTTTGTTGGAGACCCAAAAGAAATGAACCCTAGGTCAATAAATCAGATAGTAAGAAAGGAAGAATAAATACCAACAAATGGTTCCGTTGTCGCGTTAGTAGGAATAACAGAGGACTGAGTAGAAGAGATAGATTGAGCGAGAAAAGAATGAAGAAAAGAAGAGAGAAATGAGCCATTAGAAGGGAATGTTGAGACCGTGGAACCCTATGAAAGCAAAAATTGAAGGATGGTTGAGAACCAAAGAGCTAGAATTTGCAAAGAAAGAAAATAAAACCCTAGAATCACACCTTGCAAATATCTGGACAAATACGTGTTTACTAATGTACACAAAGTCTTTTTCTGTGATTTTCCGCATCTACTGCAAGAGTGGATACTAAGGTTGAAGGATAACCACGTGACGAACTGGATTCGATAGCTAGATTGGACCCCACTACAGATTGAGCAGTTACAACAGGTGAACAACAAATTCACCCATGCAGTGGAATTTTGGCTTGACAGTATTGTGGAAGGCTTCATAATAGGGTTTGCAGTGGTCACAACGAAGTCATACAGTGAAACAGAGAAAGAATTTCAATGCGGACCTCGAGGAAGGTACATTCGATCAATTTATACTTATATTAAGATATTGTTATATAACAAAGGGGTAATTACAATGGAATCAGATAGCTAAAATTCCCTGCATGCATGGGGGAAGGGGGGAAGTACTAATAGAGTGAGGATAAATGGAAGGAGGGAAGGATAAAGGCAAGAAGGAGAAGGAACCCTTGAACCTGATCATGATGAACAATGACTAGATCAAGTGGATCTTAGCGTCAACAGGAAAGACGCATAGCAAATTACCCTACCAATATAAGGTGAATACCAAGAAGAGAGACGTATCCATGAGGGAAGGCTTGGCGAGTTATGAGGAAAAGGTAGAGGATCTCTGGGCTATGGAGAAGATTGTGGAAATATTGTGTGCAACATATGAGAGGAAAACAAGAGATCCAAGAACGGGAGGAGAAGGAAGCCATCCTATCCATATTAATGTCAGTGTGGAACCCATAAACCCATGTGTGACTAATACACCAAAGAGAACACCACTGTTTAGACAACCGAAGTTCGGAGGAAGTCCGACAGTAGGAAGTACATCGACACAAGGAGAAACAACTGGAGGAGTCAGTTCAGGTAGCACTAGTCAAGTATCTACACCATGCAGAGGAGGTAGTAGTTAAGTATTCAGAATGGTAGGACACGATCCCACCATTAGATTACCAAAATTTCGAGGATAAGCAGCATAAGACCCTGAGAAGCACTTGTTCATTTGTGCAAAGATCTAGGAAGAAAAACAGATCACTGATGAAGATACCAAACTCACGCAGCTAAAGATTATGCTAAGAGACCATGCACTAGACTGGTACATGAGTCTAGACACAAAAAGTGCCTCTGGAACAACAAGGACACTGGACGACATTAAGAAGTTACTGATTAATGATTTCTAGAAACCGAGCTCAGAGGATCAATACATGAACGAGATGATCGAAATAAGACAGAAACCAGGAGAATCGGTATGGGAGATTGATAAGAGATTCAAGCGACTAAAGGGAAAGTTAAAATACATTATGACCGATATGCAACATCAACACCTATTTGTCAACTCACTAATCCCACACTTAAAATACCCCTTATGACAACATAAATTTCAGATGCAGGCAGAGGATCTGCAGGCATCCTTGCAACTAGAAGAGAACCAATACCAATAGACGAACCCAACTATCGAAGAATTGAAGGAGGATTTGAAGAATCTAACATTTCAGTTGAACCAGAGTAAGAATAAGGACAAACAAGAAGTCGTTTGGTGTACCACATGCAAGACGAAAGGACACCACAAGAACGAATAACCAACGTTCGCGTAGTATATGGCAGCAGGTATGCCAAATCCATTACCACTAGGAGGACTATGGTGTGAAATATGCAAGAAACCAGGTCACGACCCTTATCAATGCACAATGATGAAGAAATACCAGATAGCTCCAAAGAGTTCATATTGCACCTTTTTCAAGTTAGTGGGCCACGATGATAAAGATTGCAGAAATATGGAATTGATGCGAGAAATAACATCAGATGCATATAGAGTACAGGCTGAAATGATGACTGGGCAAGCAACACTGAAATTCAATCCAATCCCAGTGCCATACAACACTGCACAACAATAGTATAATACTACGCAACAACCATACAATAACGTGCAACCGCAGCACAACCCAACACAACCCTAGTACAATATCGTGTAGTATAATCAGACTCCTTAGTATAATGCACCGAGAGGTGATCAAACATGCTATAGAGGAGGATGACGCACCAGAGGAGGTTTCGAATGAGGAAGAGGACTAGTCACATGTCACAATTGTCAGAAACTGGGACATTATGCAAGGGAATGTCCACTTCCACCAACAACTTGTATGTATTGTCGCACATTGGACCACGATATAGAAGAATTTCTGACACTACTAGTGAAGATTTAGGAAACGAGGAACTAGAACAATTAGAATGTTCAGTGGATTTCATCCAAAGCAAGGGATGAAGGATGAAATATCAACATAGTTACCCATGAAGGAGCTAAAACAAGAACTGACATAGTTAGACAGGAACCAACACATAAACAATGGGTAAAGAAGAACATGGAGCCAAGGAAGAAGTTCAATGCGCAAAAGGAAAAGGAGATATTTAAGGAGGCCAGACAAGAATTTCAGAACGAGGACACAACATCGACTCCAACTGTGCAACAACACCAGGAAGCACCAGAATATGAGATGCCACCATCACTGGATCATACCAACGGGATGCAACCCATGGGACAAGTAAGTACAATCAAAGGATTTTTGCAATCATGTGTGAAAGTATTAATTGATCCATCATCTGTGAATATATTGCAAAACATACTAGAGAAATGTAGCAATGAGACGAAAGAAAAGATAGAACCAAAAACAGTTAATCACCTACACACAAGAAGAACAACAAGTCGGGAATTTAGACTGAATGCTAACATTGGGGATTTAAATATGGGAGAGATTATACTGGATTTAGGATCTGAAGTGAATGTATTGCCAAAGAAGAGATGTAAATGCATGGGAGAGACAACCTTAGGATACTTACCTGTTCTATTAAAACTAGCAAATCAACACAGATTCCTACCAATAGGTAGACTAAAAGGAGTGATTGTAGATCTTGATGGAGTGCACACTAAATCATATTTCGAAGTCATTGAAATAGTGGATGGCACAACACCTTACCCGACATTGCTTGGTCTGGATTGGGCGTTTGAGAACTAGGCCATAATCAATTTCAAGACCAGGAAAATGACATTTGAGTCCGGAGAATATAGGGTCATCACACCTTTAGACCCATCAGAAGGGGAGAGGTCTGTAGAACCTAATTTCCTAGACTTAGAGGAAACCGACCAGTTGTACAAAAAAACTGCGCGTGATGAGGATTACGTAAACCCAAATGTAGATGGGGTACTTAGTTGGCGGAGCATTACTTCATGTGAAATAGACTCAAACACCGTGTTAGAAAACTGGCAACAAAGGCTGCATGAAATATTCATGAGAAGATGTGCACAAATAGACCACGCAGTAAGATGGATAGGCACAGAAATCAAAGAACCACCCAGTTTCCATGGAATAAATGATTTGGAAACATTATTGACATAGTACGAAGACGTAGTGTTAGGAAACCAGAGACTGTTATCACTTTTCTTAGCACTAAAGGATACACTGACAAGATGGGGCGCACACAAAGAGACAATCATAGACTGGTACCAATGTAAGCAGTTACTGCGCATAAAGTTCGACACAGAACAAAAAAACAACAAACAACAGAAATATGAAGGACACATAGCAACAACGAAACACTTCGAGGCATGTAGAACGATGTGGAAACTGACACCAACAGAGGAATGGCCTCACCACTTCATACATATTCTAGAGGGCATACCAATGAATTGGTATACGAACCAGGAATTGTGCAAAGGAACTATGACATGGACGACATTGCGATAGAATTTCACAGTCACTTTCTCATTCGAGCATGAGAGCCCCAACATAGATACAACCCTCAAATGGATCAGAGGAGTAATATTCATCAGAGAACTAGAAATATAATTTATCAAAGAAGAGAAGCAACGAAATAAATAGACAGTCAAGGAATTGTTTTCATGTTACCATGTACATGAGGAAGCAGTAGACGAAGATGATCCGCGTGATATTCAGATTGAAGAAGTAGAAGGGGAAAGAGATGTGGAGGGCCCAAACATCGAATCAGAAGTCATTTCTGCACCAATTAAGGTAAATAAAGTTAACATCGGGACAACTGACCAGCCCAAAATGGCCAGCATTGGAGATTACTGGGATGAGAAAACAATAGAACATATCACAGAGTTGTTACGCGAATATAGTGACCTCTTTCCCACAACATTAACATAGATGAAGTGTATAGCCAGAGAACTGGGATAAATTAATATACCAATCAGACTTGAAGCGAGACCTATTAGATAGCGACCCTACAGACTGAACCCCATATATAAACAAAAAGTTAAAGATGATATCAACAGGATGCTCGAAGACAGCATCATAGAACCATTTGAGGAGTCAGAATGGATAAGCCTGATGGTAGTATAGGACAAGAAATAAGGAAGAGGGATCAATATATGCGTCGACTCGAGGAATTTGAATGATGCATGCCTAGACGACCCGTTCCCTACACCATTCACAGATGAAGTGTTAGAGAACGTGGGAGGACATGAAGCTTACTCATTCACTAATGGATTCTTGGGCTACCATCACATTAAGATAGCATAGGAGGACAGACACAAGACCACATTTGCGACATAATGGGGATAATATTAGTACAAAGTCATGTCGTTTGGACTGAAGAATGCACCAGGAATATTCTCTAGAGTGGTCATTGCAGCCTTCAAGGAATTCATCCATCAATATATTGAACTATACCTGGATGATTGGACAGTCTATAGTCTGTTGAAAAACCATGTGGAAGTTTTACGGTCGATGTTAGAAAGATGAAGACAGTGCCAGATATCACTCAATATCAAAAAATTCATATTTGGAACATCATTTGGGATACTATTGAGCCACATAGTGTGTAAACGAGGTTTATTAGTAGATCTGGCAAAGATCGCAGTCATTGTTAACTTGCCAACACCAAAAACCGTTCGTCAGCTAAGAGAAATGTTAGGACAGACGGTATAATATACCAGATATAAAATGTATGAAGAACAAAAATAAAATGCTATTAATGGCAGAATAACAACAATATAACCAGAACATTCACCACAATAACACTAAAATGATATAAGAATAACAACAAAAATAACACTTGAATCTGAAACTAATGTTCACGGGCCTCTTCGAGGGGGAAACCTCTAGTTGAGAAAACATCTATTACAATAATATCCAAGCTAGGGTTCTCATACCCTCGAATCTTATTTATACTAAAAAGAATCATCTAGAGGAAGATCCTTCTAGAAGCGGAAGCTTCTATTAGGTCTTCTTACATCTGTCTTATTCTATTGTATTGAAAGGCCTTATTAATATTGACCTTTATTACATCCGAATATATTGTTCTACATATGTGCAGGTTAGGACCCTAACATGTCCACCCCCTTAAAAACAACCTTGTCCTCAAGGCTTGAGATGAGGAAATTGTTGTAGAATGGTAGCTAGTTCCCAAGTGGCGTCTGTTGGAGTTGTATATTTCCACTGGACTAGCAGTTCCTTGATGGTTCTCTAACATGGGTGACACTCATGCTGGTCCAAAGTTTCTTCTAGATGTAGCCAAATGGATCCTTCTTCAGCTAACTCTGGAAGGTTGGTTTGAATTTTCCACTTAGCTCCAATCGCCTTCTTTAAGCATGAAACATGAAAAACATGATGTAGCTTCGAATGGCTGGGCAAAGATAACTGATAGGCGACTTGTCCCACATGCTTGAGCATGGTATAAGGACCATAAAATTTGGGCACGAGCTTCTGACAGTGTTCGGCCTTGAGGGAAGTTTTCTTGTAAGGTTGTAGTCGAAGAAACACCTGATCCCCTTCTGCAAATTGATGTTCAAAGCGACCTTGATTTGCTTGTTGCTTCATGTGATTCTGTGCCATGACCAAATTACCTTTGAGGGTATGGAGAATATCCTCTTGAGATGTAAGTGTTAGGTTAATTGCCTGGACCTTTGAGGCACCCGACAAGTATGAGAGAACTAAAGGTGGCTTCTGTCCATATACCGCTTCAAAAGAAGTAATGCGTGTAATTGTATGGTATGAAGTGTTGTACCACCATTCAGCTAGGGGTAACCATTGAGCCCACTAATTTTTCTTTTCCAAGGAAAAGAACCTCAAATATGTTTCCAAACACTTGTTGACAACTTCCATTTGTCCATCAGTATGGGGATGATAAGTTGTGCTAAGATGCAATTCGGTGCCTTGTATCTTAAACAATTATTGCCAAAAATTTCTTGTGAAAGTTGGGTCACAATCAGAAGAAATAGAGTGTGGCATGCCATGAATCTTGAAGACCTGATCCATAAATATTTGAGCCACTGTGGATGCTATAAACGGGTGTTGAAGGGCACATAAATGAGCATACTTGGAAATGCGATCAACAACCACCATGATGATGGATTTATTTCCTGATTTGGGTAAGACGGTAATAAAATCCATAGAGATATCCTTCCAAATAGCAGGTGGAATCAGGAGCGGTTGTAGTGTGCCCGTCGATTTGATTGTTTCTCCCTTGTTGCATTGAGACACATCACATTCAGCTACAAAATTATGAATGTCCTATTTCATACCATCCCAAAAAAAGGAACGTTTGAGCTTGTCATAGGTTTTGGTGAACCCGGAGTGCCCTGCTGTGGGTGTAGCATGAAGCTCAGAAAGTACCATGGATTTAAGATTTGATTGTTTACATAAATACAAATGGCCTTTGTATCGAATTTCCTCATGGAGCTAAGAGTACCTTGGGGAAGCTGGAGCATTGGACTGCAATTGCTAGATCAACTGCAAACTTTTGGGATCTTGTAGCCATTTCTGGCGAACGACTTGGAGCCAATCTGGTACAATGAATGAAAGAGAAAAAATGGATCCTTCATCTTCTTATTTTCAGGAAAGTGCATCCGCAACCACATTGTCTTTTTATTTCTTATAAATGATCTCATAATCATATCCAAAGAGTTTAGTCACCCATTTTTGTTGTTTTGGGGAGGAAATGCGTTGTTCCAGAAAATACTTGAGGCTTTGATGGTTTGTCTTAATTTGGAACCATTGCCTCAATAGATAAGGACACCGCAGATCCACGGCATGAAGAATAGCCAACATTTCCTTTTCATAGATGGATTTGCCCAGATTTATTTCATATAGTTGCTTGCTGGTAAAGGCCAAAGGTCGACCCTCTTTCATAAGGACAACACCAATTCCTTTCCCTGAGGCATCACATTCCAACACAAAGGTCTTTGTGAAATCAGGAAGGGTGAGGACTGGAGTGGTTCACATGGTCATCTTCAAGGTTTGAAAAGCTTGAGCAACAGCTGGAGTCCAAGTGAAAGAGTTATTTTTGAGGAGAGCAGTGAAAGGTGCTGCAATCTTCCCATAATTCTAAACAAACTTGCGATAACACCCTGTTAAGCCGAGAAATCCATGCAAGCTCTTAAGAGTCTTTAGGTGAGGCCAGTCTTGCATAGCTTCAATCTTTTTAGGATCCACCCTGACGCCATATTTTCCAACCAGATGACCCAAGTATTCTACTTTTGAGGTGCCAAAAGCACATTTAGACTGTTTCAGGAAAAGTTGGTGCTAAGAGAGTATATGGAGAACTCGATCCACATGAGAAAGATGGTATGTCTAGGATTTTCTATAGGTGAGGATATCATCAAAGAAAACTAAGACAAAATGGTGGAGAAAAGGATGGAATACATGATTCATGAGGCTTTGGAAGGTGGAGGGGGTATTACATAAGCCAAAGGGCATGACCAAAAACTCATAGTGGCCCTCATGAGTTCTAAAGGAAGTCTTGGGAATATCTGCCTCTTTCATATGTATCTGGTGGTAGCCCGAACGAAGATCCAGTTTAGTGAAGAATTGGGTGCCACTCAATTCATCCAGGAGGTAATCAATGATAGGAATAGGGGATTTGTCTTTGATGGTAAGTTTGTTGAGGGAACAAAAGTCAGGACACATTCACCAAGAACCTTTTTTCTTCAGGACCATGATCACAGGAGATGAATAGGGGATCATACTAGGGTGGATAGCGCCTGCATTAAAGAGTTCCTGGACCATTTTCTCAATTTCATTTTTTTGGGAAAAGGGGTGACGATATGGACGGATATTGGGAGGAAGGATTCTGGGTACAAGGGGAATGGAATGATCATGAACACCATGGGAAGGAGGGAGGCCTTGGGGAGTGGAAAATATTAATTGATGTTTAGAAAGGATGGCTTGGAGGTCTTGCGGTACCAAGGATGTCTTTGTTGCTTGTATGGCATGGAGTTGGGCAATAACACCCAAATGAACCTTTTTGAGCATCTTTTCCATGCGATGGGAACTAATGATCTCAGATGAACCGACGTTGATGCCTTGGAACTTATATTGGTGGCCCTCCTGGTCGAATTGCATGGTTAAGTCTTTAAAATCCATGAGAATGGGACCCAAAGTCCTTATCCAGTCTACACCCAGCACAATGCCACAACCTCCCATGTCGATAGAAAACATATGGGATTTCAGGTGGTAGTCACCAATTTCTAGACGCACATTTTCACAATGCCCTCCACATTCCATGGAACCACCATTGGCAATCATGATTTGAAAATTATTGATGGCATGGATGTAGCAATGAGTTTCTTGGAAAATGCGGCGATGAATAAAATTATGGGTGCTGCCACTATCAACCAGAATGATGACCTTCCGATGCTTGATGTAACCGATTAGCTTGAGGGTTTGGGGAGCGGATAAGCTAGTGAGAGCATTGAGGGAAATGACTAATTCTACATCGGGAGGGTATGAGGGAGGGTTTATGTCAGTGGATTTAGGTGACTCAGACATAGAGGGAGTTTCTTCATCTTCTTCTGAAATCTCCTCGGATATGGCCATAAAAAGATTTTGTTCTTTACACTTGTGGCCCGAGAAATATTTTTCATCCTAGTTATACCAAAGGCCTTTGAGTTGACGTTCAACCATTTCAGCCCTGGTCAATTTTTGGATCTTTAGTGGAGCAGAGGGAGTAGCAGGATTTACTGGTTTAAGGAGAGGGATAAAGGAGGGTTTTCGGTTTTGAGAAGATACAACCTGTTGTGCCCCTTTATCTCTTTTGGTATCCTCCACCCAAATCTCAGGCCGAGCCATGAGGACATGGGCCCTAATTTCAAACTTGAGGCCACTGATAAAACACTCTCAGAAAAAGGCATCAGACATGCCCTCTGTTCTAAAATCCAGGCCCTCAAAGGCAGTTATAAATTCTTCCACTGTTCCTAATTGTTTAAGCTTTGTCAAACAAAACAAATGATTGGTGTCAGTGTCAAAGCGTTCATAAATCTTTGCCACAAATTGTGTCCAAGAAATATACCCTTGACGAGAATTTTTTCTCCATTTCCACCATTGCCAACGTTCTTGATTTAGATGGAGAACACCATACTAGAGTTTGGCCAAGTCATCTGTAATGCTATATAAAGAGAAGTAATGTTCCATTTGGGTTACCCAAACAACGGGGTCTGAGCCATTAAATTTGGTCACATCCACCCGTGGAAGGCGTAGGTCACGTTGAAAGTGATGGTTCTGCAAGGTATGGGAATGAGAGGAATGGTCACCTTCAGTATGTGGGGGTGAGGAAGAGGAAGGGTTATCTATAGGGATATGCAGTTTGGTGCAGAGTACCGAAAAGACTGATTCAAGCTAGGTGGTGAGGTCTTGTTTGATTTCGCCCATTGAGTAATGCATGGTTGTATTGATGGTGGCCACATTGGCACTGAGTTGTTTCACTTCTTGTTGGGTCTCAATGAGACCATATTGCAAGGTGTTGAAGTGAGCTTCCAAGTCTTGGCTAAGAGTATGGGCCATGAGGATGGGGGAACTAAAAAGGGGCGGGTGGGGTAAAAAATATTTTTCCAAAAAAATGATATGGATGAATGTGATAAGGGCGAAGAGATGAATCCAATGGAATAGGTCTCAAATAATGGTGAAAAAAAATTCATTTTTATTTATTTATTTTACGGAGTTATACTCCAGTCTAAAGAATACTACAGAGAGGTAATGCCCAAATGCTTAACTAGAAAGAAATGTGTATTTACTTGGCAAAACGAACACAATTGTGCAGCAAGAGATCTTGTATGTTTTAATTTGTTTATGTTTTTGTCCCCAAGGGTTAGGTATTCAAGGGTTCTACAGACAAGGGTTTTCCCTATGCTATAGCTCTTTGATATATGTGTGAGTTCCAATAGTAGTACTCAACCCAATATCTCAAGGCACTAACTAAGGAGGATAGACCATACCCTTAGCCATACTCCTGACTACCCAGGTACTAGAGAGTATCTTCTCGAGTGTTGTTCTCAGTGACACTATAGCAGTCAGGCGGCCGATTAGTTTATCTAAAGAGGGCTTCAGGTAATCTAGGCCGATCCGTACACATGTGTTGTCTGATGCGCTGCCACTCGAAGGGGTACCAATAGGGGTTACAAGGGTGGCCAACAAATGTGCGCTTAAGTACCACTTGTATTTCCTGCGTGTATGAATCCCTCAAACACGGGCTTATGTGCTTAATGACAGATCTTTGTGGATTAAAGATGTCAGAATATGTCTCTACCCGGAAAAAAAAATTAACCCACACTTTATGGCGAGGAAAGTGCTCTGATACCACTTGTAATATACCATATATAAAATGTATGCAGAACATAAATAAAATGCTAGTAATGGCAAAATAACAACAATATAACCATAAAATTCACCACAATAATACTAAACTGATATAAGAATAACAACAAAAATAACACTTGAATCTGAAAGCAATGTTCAGAGGCCCCTTCAAGGGGGAAACCTCCAGTTGAGTAGAGCTCTATTACAATAATATCCAAGATAGGGTTCTCATACCCTCGACTCCTATTTATACTAAAAGGAAGCATCTAGAGGAAGATCCTTCTAGAAGCGGAAGCTTTTATTAGGTCTTCTTACATCTACCTTATTCTATTTTATTGAAAGGCCTTATTAATATTGACCTTTATTACATCCGAATATATTGTTCTACCTATGTGCAGGTTAGGACCCTGACCCATGGGATATTACAGGAAATCCATCAAAGGATATGCACAGATCACAACACCAATGGAATTTTTTTTAAGGAAGGATACAAAGTTTCAGTGGAATGACGAGTGTCAACACGGTCTGGATACCTTGAAGGAAAACATGGTTACCACAACGATATTAGTATTTCCAGACTGGGAAAAGACATTCCATGTGCATTTATATGCATCAACAATAGTACTCAGAGCTATCTTGGCACAACCAGGAGAGGGAGACTTGGATCACCCGATAGTGTTTGCAAGAAGAAAGTTATCAGACTAAGAACAAAATTATAACATGACAAAAAGATAAGGCCTAGACATGGTCTATGCACTGCAAAATTTCAAGCATTACTTATTGGGAAAACACTTTAAGATGTTCACAGATCACTCAGCTCTGAAATACCTAGTCGACAAGCCAGTGTCGGGGGGGAGAATTTGTCGATGGTCACTGCTATTTCAAGAATTTGACTTTGAAGTAATAGTTAAACCAAGAAAATTAAATGCAATACTTGACCACCTATCAAGGGTCACAAATGGAGAAGAACCTACGAATCTAGAAGACAACTTTCCAGATGCACAATTATTCTCAGTACAAATTGTTGATGAATACTTCACAGATATCATTCAGTACTTGAGTACAGGTACTGTGCTGCAAGAATATACCACCGCATAGAAGAATAACCTAGTAGTCTGCTGATCTGAAAATAGGGGAATAACTTGTTTTTCTATGCAAGCAACCTCTACTCCATTAAAATAAACTTTTTAGGAACTTTCTCAATGTCTTAATTATGCAAGAGGTTTTATGTGTCAAGTTCATGCTTCTTTAAAATGTTTATGTGTGAGGTATTTAAAAATTTAAATATGTGTTTTAAAAAAATACACAATAAACATAACTTGCAACAAATAAACCAACAAAACTCACAACAATAACAAGATGATAAAGGAGTTCACCTCCAACTAGGCTACATCTCCTTGAGCCTCCATCAATTGACTAGGCTCTCTGGGATTAGTTTTTCAAAGATTCTTTTACAATCTTATGATCAACTCCAATGGATTTATTGACTGTACCATTGGGTTCATAATACATAAAACCCCCAAAAATGACTAATAGAACTCTGAAAACGGATCATGGCTCATCCAAGCATGACCTCTTCTACATGTGGCCTTGAGCTTCCCTGAGCTTCCTTGTGGCATAAAAACCTGTAAAAGTCCTCAAATGCCTCTGAAACCTATCCCAATGTGTTCATAGCATAACAATTAGCTAAAAATGACTATTCAGTCACAAAAAACAGACTTGGGATCTTCTGATCATGGCCTCCATCAATGAGGGCCCTAAGCTTCCTGGAGCTATTGAAACTTCAAGGTAGAAAAACCTGAAAAAGAAGTCTCCAAATGGCTTTGAAAATAGTTCCAATGGATTCAGAACATCCAAAAAACCCTAGCTAGGATTTTTCGGCACCTCATTTGGCCAAAAAATGAAGAAGATAGGCCTCCTTCCATTTTCCTCTTTTAAGCTTGTTGTCTCTGATTCGCCAAATGCACCTCTGTGCGTCCAACCTAGTGTTAGTGATTTTTCTTGTAAAGGGGGGTAAAATGCAAAAGGGATGGGTTAAGAACCCACTTACCCTAAGTTTGGGATGCAAAATTCACCTGTGGTTAAGCGGCAAGCAATTCTGGATGGCAGGGATCCGCGCGCCCAGATCAACCGCGCACATCGGATTCCGGAGCCCCCCCGCCTTTCTACCTTTAAGCGGAGGGGGCGGGGGTCCAGAATCAAGGGAGAATCTCTCCAACGGCTATGATTATAGCACCCAGATAAATGGCGCACGAAAAATCCATACATCCTCTGTCTTTTTGCGTTTAACCAACGTGGGCCCCTTTCCTGTCGTGTAACCTTTTGTGTCATCCTTCCCCTTGCCATCTGCTCTCCTCCTGGCCATGTGATGAGGCTCACTCCCTTTTTCCCTTACTCATCCTCCGATGCCTATCCACCTCCACTTTTATGGTCCAGGTGGTCCCTTCCCCCATCTCATCATCCACTCACCACCCTCCATGTGTCCCGCTCACTCCCACTTCAGCCTTATGTGCCTATTACATTTCATTTCCTACCTCCTCCGCTTACTGTCTTCCACCATGCATCTTCCCCTGTCACCTCTCTCGCGCCTCATCACTTTTTATTTCACCCTCATGGTTTTGGCGCCACCACTCCCATTATGCGCCCCATCCTTCGCGCTGGCCTCCACGCATATTCATCAAGCCGTTCAGCTAATCTAGGTGGCAGTACAAGGAGCTTTCCATGTCCCAAAAGTGCTGAGTCTGCCAGGCCATTCACAATCCCAATGAAGAAGTTATTGACATAGTTGGTGGTGGTTAAATATCGCCTCTGCCATAATGGGAAAGTCCGGCGAAGAATTAAAGGCACGTCGATTCGCCCACGGAACTGTCAGGAGTTTGATTGCGTCTGCCATAGGTGCACGATCATTCAGAGACTGCAGGTGCAGATTGTCAGAAGCCATGCAGACGCAAAGTTTTAATGCAACGCCTTCATCTTGTTGTTGTGTTGTTTTGAGTATATGTAGGCATTTTCACCATTTTTGTATCTATCGATGGTAGAGCAAAGCTCCCGACTGTAAAGTTTTAACAACCACTCTAGTTTCCTGGTTCTGCATCTGTATCTGAGATTTCTTGTTTTATGAAAAATAGTTTCCTTACTCCGTCTATGTTTTCGTCTCATACCAGAGAGTTCATGATCGAATGATTCGCATGAATTGTTACAGTTATGTTATTATAAAGGATTTGTCGTTGCATTATTGTATTCCCTGGTCTTCTGTGTTTGAATATAAGAGGATCTTGTGTTTGGACGCTTTCTTCTCCAGTTTGTTAGGAACCTGATGTTTATGACAGACCCTCTCACTCTTCTCATACAAGTCTTCCCCCTTCTCACCCTTATTACAACTCATTGTTTGAAGTTTATCTAAGACCTCACTTGCTCAGGCATGCCTGGCCTAGTTTCAGAGTTGAGACGATATTGTTCTGAGTTTACTTCCATCTGATCATCCCTTTATAAAAAAATTGTGACATTAAACTGATGGGTGTCGGGCTCTGCTCCTGCAAGCAATCCAGGAGTGACTTCTGACACTAACATTTCTGGTGCCGTTGCCAGGGAACGAAGTTGAATTTTTTTTTTTTCCCCAGGATTGAACGACAACGATTAATTGATTCTGAAGGTGCATCAGATATCAGAATTATCAAGATTTCTACTGTGCACCTGGCGACTCCACTTTGACGACTCTACTGAGACGAACCTATTGGGTTAGTTGTGGCTTCCAGCGGTAGACACACGCGGTCCCATCCACAACTGCCTATGGCCACACCTGAAGAAGATCCAGAGGTGATTATCAGAAAAGGGAAGCCCTCTCAAGGAGAAAGCTTCGCTGTTGAACCAGGTATTTCCCCACCTCCTTCCGTAAAAAATCTATTTTCTTATTCTCAGCTTCGTAGCCAACCCTCTTCAGAAATTTCCCATTTCCTGAATTTTGGGAGTGTTCCTGCTGAGTTTTCCCCTCCTGGTCTGGGATTGGAGGGAGAAATCCTTGTCACTCCTCTCTCCTCTGAAGCCGTTCCTCGGCATAGACCTGGGACTACAAAAGATTCCCCCACTCTTGCACAAAGAGGAGTGCCTGCTGACTTGAGCTCGTTAGTCTTCTCCTTAAACCCTCTCTTGTTTCCCACTCCACTTCAAGACTCATTTCCCACAACCCCTTCTCCTCCAAGTTCTCCTCCACCTAATATTCCTATGGCTG
>ML785656.1:318127-335362 GCA_009831015.1 Picea engelmannii | reverse complement strand
AATCTTGTCAACAACTTACCATCTCTCGTGAGCAGCCCACAATATTTCAAGTTAAGATCCGGATGAATATGTTCAAGCCTTTAAAGCTGGCCCTTCTTCTTCATCATTATCCTGATGACTGTTATGAATATCTCCCTTGGTTTTCTAGAGAGAATCAAGCTTCAGTTGAGAGACACGTGGAAACTTTTTGGATTTTGTTGATCGTTTTCATCTTGGTCATGAAGATGTGATCATGAGATTTTTCTCAAAGTCTCTGATCAAAGATGTTGCTACATGGTTTAAAAGTCTGAGAGCTGATTCAATTGGCTCTTGGACTGAATTCTCTAATGTTTTCCTGAAGTATTGGGGCAAGTACAAATATTTAGATTCCTACCTTGCTGATTTATATGCTTTGAAACGAGAGTAGGATGAAGCCCTACTTGTTTTCAACAGAAGTTTTTACCGTGTTTATCATGACATGCCTTTGGAGGTTAGGCCTACAGAGACAACTTCCATGATATATTATGTCATGGGTCTTCATTCAGATCTTGTCCTTCTTCTGCTAGAACGAGAGTCTTCATCCCTGACCCAGTTGTTTGAAGATGCTCAAGAAGTCGAGGAAAACATTCATCTTTCCCAAAGGATCCGAGATCGAGATTTCTTGGAAAATTTGCAAGTGCATGAGCAAGCAGAATGTCAGTATACTTCAGATTCTGAGCACGAGAGTTATGAGCTTGATACAGTTTTGGAACAACAACGAGCATATGGTTTTATTTCAGATTCAGGTCAGGACTTTTCAATATTTGTTTAGTCCTCCAAATATAGTTTCGGATTTGCATCAAATGCTAATGGCAGCCATCAACTTTCAGATTTGCAGGAACTGAAAGTTTGCAGCAGATTCAAAGAGAGTGATGGTGAAGAAGAGCAGAAAGGTTCAGATCGGAATTTCAGTTTTTATTTTTCCCCAACAAAGATCAAGCAATCTACATTCAACATTGAGTTTTGTGAAGGAAAAGAAGAGTAGCAGTTCAGTTCTCAGTTGGGACAACAAGGAAGACATTTGTCTACAAACAGAGAGCCGGTCATGGAAGGGGAGCCTTTTTTCATAAATCATAATGTTTTTGATCATGATTTTAGAGACCCGGTGGGTGATTTGATAGAATTATATATCTCAGACCCTCTACAAGTTCTAGATCTCATTCATTCATCAATATTTGTGGGTGAGTATGACTTTCTGATATGTTTTAGTTATTTTCTATTAAGAAGTGATAGAGATAAAGTCATCACAGTTTTGAAGTTGCTCAGATGGTTGTTATGGAAGTCAACATTTACTTAACGTGATTGCAGATCTGGTTAGAGTAGAATAGTGTAGGAAATAAGCACTAGTGTAGGAAATAAGCTCGTTGCTCGAGCATTTCATTCTTCATTGTGCAGAAATAACAGTCATTTGTGTGAATAAAGATAGCAAATTTGATTCTATCATGGTCAAAGTATATCTACGAGCCTTGGAAGGCTATCTGCACACATCAGAGGTCGAGAAAGATGAAGACTCTTAAAAAATACAAGATTGATCTTAATTTAGGATCATCTTCTATTATTTTGGATCTATTTTTGACTATCTGCATTGGATCAAAATATTATGTCATGATACCATTGTACACATCCCACATCATATTTCACATAAGATTCCAAGTTCCAGCTCGTGGCTAGCTCATGAATACTTGAGATTATACATGGCAACATAAAATGTTTATTTCTGTGCTATTTGACCAAGACAGAACTTTCACCAGCACAGAAGGTGAAATTATAACCAGTTAGCTGGTGAAAAGCAGAACTTTCACCAGCTAACTAGCAGATCATAAAGTGAATTAGTTGGTGAAACCTGAAACAGGGCAGAACGCTACAAATTTTGCACAGATCCAATTTTTCTTAATTTGACTGCCATGAGAAGGTTTCCTAACGATAGATGATAATTAATGGCATTATTATCAAGTTTCATTTCTAATTTTGAAGGTGTCTAGCAAGGTGGAAAGATTGAATTGGTTACCTGTTTTTTGGCAAAAAAAGGTTGTCTTTCTACTAATAGTGG
Source organism: Picea engelmannii (assembly GCA_009831015.1). Lineage (NCBI taxonomy): Eukaryota > Viridiplantae > Streptophyta > Pinopsida > Pinales > Pinaceae > Picea > Picea engelmannii. Next base: position 333,294 of record ML785656.1, on the reverse strand, counting down.
CAAACTCGATTCTTCATATAGCCTATGGAGATCTACTACAACTGTCGAAGATTTTGAAGACCAGGAAGATTTATTTATTTTTTTAGATAAGAGCATGGTTCTTTGATGAAAATGCTTGCGGCACACCTTCGCCTCCTTCAGAACAAGGGGCTTCAATTGGTGTTGTTGTTGTGGTTTCAGTAGCAGTTCCACCTGATGGAAAGAAGATCGTGACATTTGCATTAGCATGGGACAGTCCGGAAGTCAGATTTCCTAGTGGAAAATCATATAAAAGACGCTATACCAAATTTTATGAATCAGATGGGCATTTGCCTTGTATATGAGAGGATGAGCTTCTAATTTTTCCACAACCTGTGTCTTTGGGTAGAAGTTGATGAATCTTAAAGCTTCAATGCCTTGGAATCTTATAGCTCATCAAATTCAGAACATCAATCATGCATCCGAGACAAGTGGTAGTAAATACACAGGTGGAAATCAGAGTTAAATGAATTCCAGATTTCAAGGAGTTTTATCAGGCAGTCAAAAGCATGTGGTAGTTAATCAACAAATAAAGATCATATCTAGATTTAAAGGGAGATTCGACATCAGCAAACTCATCCATTCGACAACCTTTACAACTACTTTTGTTTTAGTTTATGTCTTAGGATTCAAATGAATCTCCTTTTCAATAAGCCAGGACATTTTGTTTTGTTATTTAAAACAAGTCAATGATGCAATTGCCCCGGCAAAGGAAAGTCCAGTGCTAGATCTTTCATAGATTTTTGCTGATGTGTATGTAAAAGGGTTTGGGATCGAAGCATTTGGTCCAGATAGGAAGGAGCTGAAAGGTTCATTACCTTGATTTAATTCCATGCTTGGATCGAAACCTTATTTATCATCTCGAGCTCAAATTAAATTTGGGGGTCATGAATCCATATGAAAGACATTGTCCATTTGAATTGCTCACTGTTCCAGGTGTAGAATTGATTCGCTTCAGAGGGATGGTATATTTCTGCTAGATTTGTACAGGTTACTGAAGCCAAGGGTCAATTTTGCCTACTCTTCACCTGAAGCATATATGAAAGATGAGGAATATCTTCAGATATGGAATGCCATGAATTACCTTGTCAAACACATGTGCTGGAAGATTGCATCAAAGAGAGATTAGATCTGTGAATTTGAGATGCTTGCACGTTGCTTGTGCATTTTACTTGTTTCTATCAGCCTGGGAGAAGAAATTAAACAAGGCAGATCTTTCACTAGTGCACAAGGCAATTTTACAACCAGTTAGATGGTGAAAGGTTGTGCTTTCACCAGCTAACCAGCGAATCATAAGGTGAGTTAGCTGGTGAAAGCACAAAAAGAATTTTGAAAGATAAGGATGGCGCAGATACCTTAGTGGGAAGTGAAATATCTCATTCTATTGCAAATTTAGAGGCCATAGCCAAGCCTAGTTCCTTGGTTGAAAACATTGAATTTTGTGGACTTGCGACTGATGGTCATCATATTGTGAAATTTCCAACTGGCAAAGGTATGGAAGAGCAAAGTGAAATGGTTGTGCATTTTGGTGATTCTTCAAGTGGTAAAAACTCAGATAAATCACATGCAGAAATAGGAGATGATACATTATAAAGGCTGAATGAGTCCATGCCCAATACTAAAGGCACAAGGTCTGCTAGGTTCTTGGATACCTCACAGGGAGGTATCCATCCCAGCTGGAGCCAGATGTTAGCGATAAAAAATGCACTGGCATTTTTGAAAGAATGATGCCTAATCTTGTAGGTAATTTTTGACTAGCTTCCCTGACTCTAAATGTATATTTGAAAGCACCATTGGAAAGATTAGGATTTGTAGATGTCAATCGACTATTTAAGTATGCAAAACGGACTCTCTATGACTGAGAAATTTGATTTTGAAACAATTTGCGCTTTCACCAGTGCAAAAGGCAGAATTATAACTAGTTAGCTGGTGAAAGCTCTGCCTTTCACCAGCTAAGGAGCAAATTTTCAGGTAAATTAGCTGGTGAAAGCGTGTCACAGCCAGAATAGCCGAATTTTTTCCCAGATCGAGATTTTTCTGGTTTGAATGGTTTGAAATCTTCTTCAATAAGCTGGTTATGAATTATCAAATCAAAATATGAAGGCCATTCTTGGAGATGAAATTCAAAAGGGAATTTTTTGACTAGATTTGGTCATTTTCAAGGGCAACATGATAGGGATCAAATGACACATCACCCAATTCTAATTTTATCTTTGGAGGACCAAATCAAACAGCCTTGGGAGGCTAAAACTGCACTTCATCAACAATCTTCTATTTTTAGAAATCATTAAATAGGACCTTTCCTATTTTGTTTTGATTTTCCATTCTAGATCCATTTTTATAGGATCTCATCCTACACTTGTCATATCTATTTTGATTTGACTATTTTTAGTAAATCTGATCCATCTTTCAAGGATCTAGATTTCATCTAGTAAGGCTATAAAGCCAAAGACATTTGGAGCACTAGGGGGGTTCCATTTTCGATACAATTTGGCATATGTACTAAGAATCTTATATTGATATGAATGACAATCTTCTTTGCTACCATTGTCAGATTTTCTCATGTGTTACATTGCTCTGTAATTTGATTCAATTTAGCTCATCTATTAAGAACTGTCATCTTCTTATTTATCTCATAAATTTGAATTGAATGATCTCTTACTATCTTGTATGACCCTGCATGTTAATGTACTTGGTTATCTAGAATAGTGTTCTTCATATCTCATTTCAATTACTGTATCTGATTATTGGTTTCTAAAAGCACTGGCTCATTTGGATGCATGATAAGTTGTTCTTTTCATTAAGCCCTTGAGTTATCCCATTGGTCCACATACTTTGCTTATCAATTTCTTAAGTTACCAAGCATTCTTAGCCTACAACCCTAAGGAGTTTCTTGGAGTGATAATAAAGGGGGCATTACGCAAGCCAAAGGGCATGACCAAAAAATCATAGTGGCCCTCATGAGTGAAAAAGGTTGTCTTGGGAATGTCTGCCTCTTTCATACATATATGGTGATAGCCCGAGCGAAGATCAAGTTTAGTAAAGAATTGGGTGCCACTCAATTCATCAAGGAGGTCATCAATGTCAAGAATGGGAAATTTGTCTTTAATGGTCAGTTTTTTGAGGGCACGAAAGTCAGGACACATTTTCCAAGAACCTTCTTTCTTTAGGACCATGACTACAGGAGAAGAGTAAGGGATCGTACTAGGGTAGATAATGCCTGAATTAAGGAGTTCCTGGACTATTTTCTCAATTTCACTTTTTTGTTAAAAGGGGTGGCGATATGGACAAATATTGGGAGGAAGGCTTCCAGGTACAAGGGGAATGGAATGATCATGAACGCCGCGGGAAGGAGGGAGTCCTTGGGGAGTGGAAAATACCATTTGATGTTTAGAAAGGAGGGTTTGGAGGTCATGCGGCACCGGGGGTGTCTTTGTTGCTTGTATGGCATGGAGTTGGGCAATGACACCAGAATGACCTTTTTTGAGTAGTTTTTCCATGCGATGGGAACTAATGACCTCAGGTGAACCAACAATGATGCCTTGGAATTTATATTGGTGGCCTTCCTAGTCGAATTGCATGGTTAATGCCATAAAATCCATGACAATGGGACCCAAAGTTCTTATCCAGTCTGCACCCAACACAATGTCACAACCACCCATGTCGATAGAAAACATATGGGATTTTAGGTGGTAGTCACTGATTTGGAGACACACATTTTCATAGCGCCCTCCACATTTCATGGAACCACCATTGGCAATCATGATTTGGAAATTGTTGACAGCATGGATGTAGCAATGAGTTTCTTGGGAAATGCGGTGATGAATAAAATTATGGGTGCTTCCACTATCAACCAGAATGATGAACTTATGATGCTTGATGTAACCGATTAACTTGAGGTTTTGGGGAGCGGAGAAGCCAGTGAGATCATTGAGGGAAATGACAAGTTATACTTCGGGAGGGTCTGAGGGAGGGGTTATGTCAGTGATTTCAGGTGACTCGGACACAAGGGGAGTTTCAACATCCTCTTCCAAAATATCCTCAGAGATGGCCATAAAAATCTTTTGTTCCTTACACTTGTGGCCTGGGAAATATTTGTCATCACAATTATAAATAAGGCCTTTGAGTTGGCATTCAACCATTTCAGCCCTAGTCAATTTTTGGATATTTAATGGGGCAGAGGTAGTAGTGGGAGTGACGGGTTTAGGGTGAGGGATAAAGGAGGGTTTTCGGCTTTGAGAGGATACAACCTATTGTGCTTCTTTATCTATTTTAGTATCCTCCACCCAAATCGAGGGTCGATCCATGAGGACATGGGCCCGAATCTCCTCCTTGAGGCCACTGATAAAACACTCTCGAAAGAAGGCATCAGTCATGCCCTCTGTTCGAAGAGCCAGGTGCTCAAAGGCAGCTATGAAGTCTTCTACTGTTCCTGATTTTTTCAACTTTGTCAAACGACCCAAATGGTTGGTGTCTGCGTCAAAGCGTTCATAAAGCTCAGTCACAAATTGGGTCCAAGCAATATATCCTTGACGAGAAGTTTTTCTCCATTGCCACCATTACCAACGTTCTTGACATGATTTAGAACACCATACCGGAGTTTGGCCAATTCATATGTAATGCCATATAAAGAGAAATAATATTCCATTTGGGTTACCCAACCAGTGGGGTCCGAGCCATCAAATTTGGTCACATCCACCCGCGAAAGGCCTAGGTCAAGTTGAAAGTGATGGGGCTGTAAGGTATGGGAATGGGAGGAATGTTCGCCTTCGGTCTTTGGAGATGCTTTAGAGAAATGGTCATTTGTAGGGATCTTCATTTTGGTGCAGAGTGATGCAAAGACAGATTCAAGCTAGGTGGTTAGTTCTTGTTTGACTTCCTCCATTAAGGACTGCATGGTTGTATTTATGGTTGTATTGATGGATGAATCGATGGAGGCAATAGTACCACTGAGTTGTTTCACTTCTTTTTGGTTCTCGAGGAAACCAGTTTGCAAGGTGTTGAAGCGAGTTTCCAGATCTTGGCTACGGGTATGGGCCATGAGGATGGGTGAACTAAACAGGGGCGGGTGGGGTAAAAACTTTTGCCAAAAAATGATATGGATGAATGTGATAAGGGAGAATATATGAATCCAATGGAATAGGTCTAAAATAATGGTGAAAAAATTTCCATAATTTTTTACACCTGCGGAGTTATACTCCAGTCTGAAGAATACTACAGTGATGAAATCCCCAAATGATTAACCAGAAAGAAATGTGTATTTACTTGTCAACCCAAACACAGTTGCGCGATAATAGATCTTGTCTGTTTTAATTTGTTTATGTTTCTGTCCCCCGAGGGTTAGGTATTCAAGGGTTTTTCCTATGCTATAGCTCTCTGATATACGTGCGGGGTCCAACAGTAGTACTCGGCCCAATATATCAGGGCACTAACTAAGGAGGATAGACCGTACCCTTAGCCATACTACCCGACTACCCAAGTACTAGAGAGTATTTTCCCAAGTGTTGTTCTCGGTGACACTATAGCAGTCCAACGACCGATAGGTTTATCTAAAGAGGGATTCAAGAAATCTAGACCGATCCATACATAGGTGTTGTCTGATGCGCTACCACTCGAAGGGGTACCAACAAGGGTTACAAGGGTGGCCAACAAATGTGTGCTTAAGAAGCACTTGTATTTCCTGCGTGTATGAATCCCTCAACCGTGGGTTTATGCACATAACGATAGATCTCTATGGCTTAAAAACGCTGGAATACGTCTCTAACCTGAAAACAAATTCCCACAATTTCTGCCAAGGAAAGTGCTCTGATACCACTTGCAAGATACCAGATATAATAAATATGCAGAATAGAAATAAAATGCTAGAAATGGAAAAATAACAGTAATATAACCAGCATAATCTCCACAATAACACAGAAATGATATAAGAACAACAACATAAATAGCACTTTGACTCAGAAAGCAATGTTCACGGGCCTCTTCGAGGGGGCAACCTCCAATCGAGCAACACTCTATTACAATAATCTCCAAGATATGGTTTTCATACCCTCGACCCTTATTTATACTAAATATGTCTATCAAGAGAAGCATCTAGAGGAAGACCCTTCTAGAAGCGAAAGCTTCTATTAGGTCTTCTTACATCCTCCTTATTCTATTTTATTGAAAGGCCTTATTAATGTTGACCTTTATTACATCCAAATATATTGATCTACCTATGTGTGGGTTAGGACCCTAACAGTTAGAGCACGAAAGACCAATAATTTTAGCAGAAGCCCATGAGGGAATAGGAGGAAACTATGTAGGTAAATCTATCGCACAAAAGGTATTACGCACAGGACTATGGTGGCCAACGATTCAAAAAGACTTGAAGGAGTACTATCAAAGATGCAATGTCTGTCAAAGGGTAGGCAAACCCAATAGAAAAGAAAAGATGCCACTACGACCAGAAGTAACATTACAGGCATTTGAAAAATGGGCAATATACTTTGTGGGACCAATTAACCCACCAACCAAAAGAACATGGGCAAGGTACATCATCACCGTGACAAAATATTTAACAAGATGAGTGGAATATGCACTAGTAAAAGATTGCAGCGTAGAGACAACAACACACTTTTTGTTTGAATAAGTAATCACTAGATTTGGGTGCCCAATAGTTTTGATGAGCAACCAAGGCACGCACTTCATAAACAACACCATCCATGCGATGACTAAAGAGTTTGAATTCCATCACTAGAAGAGCACACCGTTTCATCCACAAGAAAATGGCACAGGTCAAAAAAATTATGGAGAACGCACTGACAAAGATTTGTAATGTCAACAAAGACGAATGGGAGCTCAAAGTACCAACAGTATTATGGGCATACAAGACTACATGAAAAAATTTGGCAGGGCACATGTTACCCATGATTTTGGTTATCATGATGATGTATTGATGTTGGTGTACCCAGGCTTCTCATAAGAACTTTCTCCTGAGAAAAGTGATATTCATCTCTTCCCAAAAAACTCACTTTTGAAGAGAGTTCGCAGGTTTCTAGTATCCCAGGGTGCGAGAATGACCCATTCTAGCAGGATGCCTTAAGCTAGGGTGTGAACTTCTCGCACTATGTTACATAGCTAGGGTGTGAACCTTCTCTAAAGCTCTGAAAAAGATGGATTCTCGATGGTTCTAGAAGGGAATCTTCTAGAAGAATGGGTTGGAATTCGAATGGTTATCCTTGTACTGGATTCCGTGATATTGTGGGATCATTCTTATCTAAGTAACCATCTCATTCTCTCCTATATATTGATGGAATTCTCATGGAAAAGGTTAAACAAGATTCATTGGAGAATTGGTGAAAGAATTGTGTGAAGGACTTAGCTTGAACAGGAGCTTGGAGACTCTAGAAAGTCTATCAAGAGGATTTGATCTTCTTCATACAAGGATTGAGAAAGTGTGTGTGTTGGAGCCAAGAGCCACTGAAAGGAAGCTTGCGACATCAAGGCGATCAGGTTGTAATCTTTACTTTCAATTAATATGATACAGGGGCATGTCCCTTTCCCATAAAGCTATTCTCACTTTATTGTGTAATTCCTTGATCATACACATAAGTTGACAGTTGAATATATTTTGCTATCTTCACTTTGGTTGGTTTGTGTTTTCTTGGTCTTGACCTCATGAGAGCACCGGAGCGAAGAGGGAGCAACAGAGATCCTAGGAAGCGATACAAAGGTATGTTACTTGTTCCTTCCTACTAGCTAATTCAATGGTCAAAAATTAGGGAAAGAGTCATGTCTAGGGATAATTTTAGGGGCTAAATTTCGCTCATGGGTTAATTTTCCATGTTTTTTCCCAAAAAACGATTCGCTATTCTCAAAATGATTCGCCCAAATTCTATAGGATCAAATTATTTTACCTTAAAAATCACCAAAATTTTATACAAACTATATAAAATCTTTATAAATTTGAATATTTTTACAAAAATATCGCCAAACATTTATAGTTTGCATATGAAGGATTAGTAAGATTCACCAAGGTTTCTACATTTTAAAATAAATTTACATCCTTAAAATCATCCCTGGTCATGTCCTGTCCTGTTTTGTTCTAGATCTAGGTGGATCTAGGGAGATCTGTTAGTGTCTGCACATACCGATTAGTCCGATAACAGCACATGCCATTTAAACTGGTTTATGGCCAAGAAGCAGTAGTGTCATTAGAGTTTCTAGTACCTAGCTTGTGCGTAGCATCTCTCACATGAATGACAGAACGAGGCGCAGTACAACAGAGACTGAATCAATTATTGACCATGGAGGAAGACTGAATCTTTGCAGGATTCCATAAACAAGTGCAGAAAGAAAGAGACAAAGCTTGGCATGATCGACACATCAAGAAGAAAACGTTCAAGGAAGGAGATCTAGTATTGATGTATGAAAATAAATTGTTTCAGCACCCGGGAAAACTTTGAATGCATTGGTTAGTACCATACAAAGTAAAATTTGTTATAGACGAAGGAGCTATATAGTTAAGAGATTTAGCAAGTGCATAACTCAGAGGAATGATCAATGGGATCCAACTGAAGTTGTATAAGGAAAGTCGACCACCCACCGCATAGTAAAAAAAGTAAAAATAAAAATCGAAACAAGAACAAAAAGGAAACAAAACTAAAGAAGGCACAATACACCAGAGATAGAAAGGCCACATGAAGTTAGAAACATGAATTCAAAAAAGGCAAGGAAAATGATTATATACAAAGGGAAACAAGAGGGAAAAGGAAATTCGGAAAAAGCAGGATGACAGGACAACACTAAGCGGAATTAAAGGACGATAAGGACCGATGGGACATCACATTAATCGCGCCAATTGGAGATGACAAAGAAAGAGTAATGGAAAGTATGAAAGTTCCACATATGCATTGAACCCATAGTTAGGGTGCATTAAAACCATAATGGAGGAAGCGTCCTCGACAAGCTTCATGGCAAGCCGATACATCACACAAGCATGGGAGAAACTAGTCTATTCACGAAAGGAGAACATATAGAGAGTAATAGCAGCTAGAATGCACAGAGCGAGGCTACAAAGAGCACATAAGGCATTTGAACCTAGTAAACATTCGACAGTCACTAATATGGCACCACCGAAGCTAGTAGAAGCAAGCCAAAGTGCCAGACTGACCAGGGTTCAAACTAGGTCACGAGGACCGTTGGAATAGAATGAACAACAGCAGCCGGAGATCGTCGATATTGATGAAATCCCATCCCTAGAGATGATACTGGTGAATTCTACATTGATACTGGAATAAATTCAATAGCCAGAAGTAGAGGCCATGAAAGTAGATATGTCAACAGCGGTGCAGCAACCTCAGAGCGAGGAAGTAGAAACCCCAAAGGAGGTGCAACCAGAGAGCACTGAAGTAACCCTGGAAGTTAATGGAATGACACAAAATCTAGAAGCAACAGTGGAGCCAGATGAGTCTCAAATGACCATCTTAGAACACCCAATAGGGGGACCAATGAATATGTCTCGGCTTGGGCAGAATGGCTTATGGAGGAGAAACCAAAAGATGTTGGAACTTCGAGCTAGCCACCGCAACAGAAAGATAAAATACAGATACCAAGCTCACCCCAAAAGAAACCTGGAGCACAAATGTTTCTACCACACATACCAGATGGGCTACAGGTAGGACCAAAGCTACTAGGTCATGTCGGGAAGCTCAAATATTTAGACCATGATGTAGAAGACGAATCCAAGTTCCTATAACTTACACATAGGTTCTTTATATAGACCATAGGCACAACTCATCTTGGAGAAATGATTAACCAACCATACTAGTGGGCAACTGGGCTGGAGAAAACGAGAATCTTAGGTCTGTTGAACCTACCAAATTTTTGAAGAGGCAAGAATGAAACAACATGCGTCAAGCATATGTTATCATTCACACATGGAGGGGACATATGGTTGGACAAACCTGTCCCCATAGCTGTTGAGATTATTGCGCAAATAACAGGCTTACCAATTCGGGGTATGGATCCCGCATTGGTTCTAGACAAAAAATCCAAGGAGAAAGCGTTGGCGGAATAAAAGAAGAAGAAGTATGGCACCACTAGGGGGACAAGAGGGATCATCATCAAATAGATAAAAAATGAATCCACACAACTGGGCACGGAAATCGTAGCCTACAAGTTGCTAATAAAATACCGCAAAGAAGAAGTACCAGTTGGAGTCATTGCAGTTGCAGCATAGTGCGTAGAAGGCACCTCAATGAGATGGGTGCCATAATTATTGAACTTATTCCAAGAGGATTGCAAGGATTCACAGAACCTAGGCACAAAGTTCCATTACTCATGGTTGATTACCTTAATAGCCTTCATGGGATGGCGAGAACCAGGGTATGTAGTTTTTTATACCAGACCACAACCAATGGGAGCGAGGTATCTATTGCTGAGAGCCAGGTCGAATGTCAGGCATAAGAGGGAGAATGGGATCATATTTGAAGCATACCTATGAGACATACATGAAGCCATCAACCGATCATGGAGAATAACACCAGAGGCTGTCGCGTGATATGTGGACATTGCCAATTTTTGGGCCACGTGACAAACAATGTGGATATAGGCAAGGACGGATCTGGCTAGAAATTGGCTACCGATGTGCTACTACATCACAGAGGGTGATATCAACATGGTCATCAACAAATGGCCCGATGAATGGAGGATCCCAGCCATTACCCAGGAAGTACCACACAGAACAACAGAGGAAGAGGCAGAGCAAGGAGAAACTTAGCCTCTGGAAATCCAATTTCCCAAGAGACCAAGAATGGGCCAAAGCAAGCCAACATAGACAGACGAAGGGCCAAATAAGATAGGAACCCAGAAGGGGAAGAAGGAGAATACACAATCGACCATCAAACAACATAAATAGGTTGAGGGAGCACAGGAGACCACCCTAAATCCCAACACATAGGAACTAGGGGGAAATAAGAGACTAGTCGTGCAGGCAGGAGGCACGTGCAAGAAGTCAAACCCACAACGAACATCACCAGACTATACGATCAAGGAGAACGATGGGGAAATGATCGCCAGAATGGTTCAGGATTGTCTAGCATAGGACTTCGACCATGCAACACATCACAAGGACAAACTGCAAAAAGAGCTGGCGAAAATGGGATAGTTCCTTAAGAAATTCAGGGAAGTATAGATAGCAAGTAGAAACAGGAGCATAGATCCATTGGCACCACAGACCGACGAAAGGGTATAGGTAGAAGAACAATATCTATTCCACTCATTACCCCATGCAAACAAAATGGTCTACATCACACCTAGCATGCTACGCATGGATGGAATCATGGGGCAAACACCCTTGAAGGATTTAAACCACATCCAATTGGTCTTGATGCAGATTCCATCAAGGGCACTACACAAGTTGTAGGTTATCATCAACCATGAGGTACAGTCTCATGCACACAAAGACTTAGTCGAGTTATAGCAAGCAACAAAGAAGAGGGAGGCATTGGAAAATTTTGTGAGCAGGCCAAGTTCAAAAATCAGGAGGAAAGAGAATGCAGGAATGAACTGGAATCAAGAGTAGGAGGCATTTTTTAGAAACTTCCAAACACTGTGCAAGGGAATGAACTTCTAGTAGCAGAAAAGATTGATCAGATTGCACAGGCCATCGAGTAATATCAGAAGGAGATAGAGAATCTCTGAGAATAGCTCATACTCACCACTCCACCAGCAGTGAAGGAGAAAAGGAAGTAGGAAGAAACAACACAGTTGTAGGAGATAAAGCAATAGGTTAGCAAAATAGTTGACTTGTTCGATAAAGTAGAACATCTTCGGACAAGGTTGAAGGAGGATCCACATTTCCAACAGTGGGACAAGGAAGAGGAAAGGATCAATGTAGTGATCCAAGAGCTCAAGTAGAAGAAGAATACCATACCAATCCTAGAACGAGTCAAAGGGACACAAGAGATGAAGAAGATGAAGGTAGAACTTATCACTGCACAAACAAAGAAACATGAGCGTCAAGCTCAAATATATCCATTCGAGGAATGGGTAGGAGAAGTACTCACACAAGCATAGGTAGTTAAGACACAGATAACACAGACCCAGGCAGAATCTGCAGGATTGATCAATGATGAAGTGGCAGTCCAGTTCGTGGGCACAATCAAGGAGAAGACCACGCAGACACTGACACAAGCAACAGAGCTCAAGGAAAAGTTTTAGATGATAACCAAGGAGATCTAGGAAGCTCAGAAGGATTATTTGGCTCAGGACGAGCCACATGTCAATGTTGGCGGCCTGTTGGCAGCAAGCCAAAGTTGAAAGAAGGATGGCCAAAGTGGAAAGAAGGTTGGTTGAGGTGGAAAGAAGGATAATCGTGGGGAAAGAAAGCGTGCAGAAACTGAAGTAACAGTTGGAGAAAAACATAGCACGCGAACATGCAAGAAAGTGTGCACAAGGAAAGCGACAACTAGAAGGAAGAACAACACGTGTGCATGCGAGGAAGACCTAACGTCAGTAGGGTTAGGTTTTGGGTAATGTATTGTAAACAAATGAAGAGCCCGAAATATATAAATATAGATACATATGTATCATAGGGGGTTCCTTGTTAGTTCAGTTTTTTATTGTTCCATCATAGATATGTACGAGTTGATGCGATAGGTAATGTGGTTATGAACTATTTTGTAAGTTGTTGAGCTAGAGGAGAGGAGAGAAGGAAGGTCTGAGGATTAGATCGCAGGCCGAGGAGCCTGGTGCGATCTTACCCATCTGAGGAGAATCGTAAGCGCGCGACATTGGATATGCATAACTACCATAATAAAAGAGCCAAGAGACAAATCTTTGTGGATGTAGCCCAGGAGGGGGTGAACCATAGTAATATCTGTGTAATGTGATGATTGCATGTATATCGTTTTCTTCTTTCAGTAGTTACTTGTTGCGTTTAATGAATGAATGAGTTATTATATTGTTATGAAATATGGTTGTGTTGTTAAGGGAATAAACTGTGGAAGATAATGCATAATCGCAAATAATAGTAGATTTCAATCACAATTTATAATAGATGGCTTTGAGTAACGATCTCCTATCTCATACTCAATCCTAGGTTGTAAACACCTGAGTCTTACAACCACCCATTTAAAGCTATCTCAAGTGAGACTATGCAACGCATTCTGTGCGATGTGTTGCCTTATGGTTTACCAGGAGGACCGATAGTTTTAGAGGCTTTGTTTTAAACCTGAAAGACAAGAACCCTGGGTCAATAAATCAGATGGTAATAAAGGAAGAGTAAAGACCAACAGAGGGTCCTTTGATAATAGATGAATCAATAATAAAGAATCCATAAAAAAAGTGGTAGAGAAAATATTAATATATCTCAAGCTTGATAGAAGTTGTGGCCAGGATCAACACATATGAATTTTGTGCTGAAATATCATCAAAACTAATAGAGGGATATGCAATAGTGTACATTGATAACCTTGACAAACATAGCCCCTAATTCTTGCAACATTGTCTAGAGGATGGAAAAATTATGTTTCTTTTTCCAAATATGTAAAATGAGTATATTACAATTTAATAAATACATTTTCCTATTATTATATATGGTTTTATACTTTGTCAAAAAATTCATCAAGGTTTTATAATTTAGTGAAATATTTGCTAACAATTTATAATTCAGTGAAAGATTCACCAAGATTTTACAAGATTATATATTTGACTAAAAGATTCGCCAAATACATACATACATACATACATACATACATACATACATACATACATATATATATATATATATATATATATATATATATATATATATATATATATATATATATATATTAATTATATTATTGATAAAATAGCCTTCAATTTTTCCTATGTATCATGGGGATTCACCCATTTATTATACATATAAATTTAAGGGGTTTCTTAAAATCACCCCTGCCTCAAAGTATATATTGTGTACCTTATCCAAAATCTCTTTAGATGATGAACATTTTCCAACTTTGTATTTTATTGGATCAGATAATCCTTCCAATATGAAATCCATTGCTAATTTGTTGTTTCTTCTTAATTCTTTCTTTGCTACAGTCTTCAGAGGTTTCTTTTTTATGGTGTATCCTATAATAACTGATTTACAAACATCATACCCTTGTGTCTTGTAAAACAAATGTCATCCTGATACTCCACATCTCATAGGTTTCACCATTGTGACCATTAAAATGTGATATTCTATTCTTATATTCCTTATAGCTCTCCATGATCTACCTTCCAGTGGTTAAATTGTTTTCTTGAAGGACCTTCTCTGATACCAATTGTTGGAATACTGAGACAGGGGGGGTGAATCACTATGATATATATATATATATATATATATATATATATATATATATATATGTCTGTGTGTGTGACAACTTTATCAACACTATATCATCAATATATCATGAGCATATAAACATAAGAAACATCAAGTACACAGTACAACAGAAGTTATGCGGAAACCCAAATGGGAGAAAACCACATAATTCTTTCTTATATATCAAAGAATATGTTCATTGTAAGCACCAAATTCCCAATTCTCCAACTACAAATGGAAGGAGGCTATGACCCCCTAATTACAGGCTCCAATCTGAAGGAAGGTACAACTCCTTGAATTCTTTGGCTCCAAGCAGAAGGAGGATACAACCCCCTGATTCTTAGGATCCAACCTAAAGGAATATCCAAGTCCCTGTGTTCTCCGACACCAATCAGAAGGAGTCTAAAACCTCCTTTCCTTGCCCCATCCTGTCACCATGAAATATAAGTGTAGACCAACTCTCACTACCAAAATTACTACCACTATCACTTCCATTGTCACATCAACTTGTAACCTGTCAACCTGTCACTGTATCAAACCTATCACACTCAAACTATCATTGTATCCAACCTATCACTGATCAACCTGTCCAACCTGTCACCGTCACCAAAACTCAACTAGTTCCTCTCACATGTATCATATACCAAGGACACCTCTCAAATAGATGTCCAACATTCTCTCTTGGATCAACAACTTGGAATCACACGTTTTGACCCTATCTATATAGCGGTTGCCCTAGAGCAGGAGAGCCATATTATTTATATTATGACTTTCGTGATCGAGCTTCAGATCCAGACCTCCGTGAGCGAGATCCATC
>ML785656.1:292214-317323 GCA_009831015.1 Picea engelmannii | reverse complement strand
TTTCGATTCACCACCAATAGTTTCGTGATTCAGATCCATTTCATCACCAACACATGCCTCTACCAGGAATGTAGCAAGATCACCAACATGCCATCGCAAGATATGTGTCTCGACCACGTACCAAATCATGTACCAAACCATCAAATCTGTATGACAACCTGTACCACAACAAGTGCATCAACCTTTCATCAACACTTGTACCAAACTATGCATCAACCATGCACCAACACCTAGACCAAATCATGCATCAACCATGCACCACAACAATCCTATATGCCTCAACCCTCAACCATGTACATCAACACCATACCAAGTATCAGGCATGTACCATACCATGTATCGACCATGTACATCAATATTGCACATCAACATATGTACCATACCATGTACCATCAATGTATATCAACCATATACCATATCAATCAATCATTCCATACACCATATACCATAGGAAATACTAATAAATTACTATCAACGATGTATCTCAAAAAAGTACCAACATTGCCAAGAAATGTATCTCATACATGTGTTATCATATACCAAGTGTAGTCCTCAACAATGTATCAATATAAATGACAACCATACACCATGTTCCAATGCTTAAAAAATATACCAGAATAAGCCTCAAGCATGTATCATAGCATAATCACCATGTAACCAAAATAGATACCAAGATACCGATACAACCAGTATGTACTACTACTCAATGTACCATACCAATATCACCAAGATGTACCATGCATCAACAAAACATGCCTCTCATGCATTTACCATATCATCACCAAGCATAACATATAATCACATAAGAATACATGTAACCTGTAGCTGACCTATTGTGCTATAACACTGACCTATAACTCTTTCAAAACATTCAGCAGCCTAGTACCAACATTTCCCCCAAATTTTCCTTAGCCTCACATATCTAAGACTCCTTGTCACGTAGGGCCTCGCGTGGCGTCACTTAGGCAACCCGCAGGGTGCTTCACATGACACCCTCAAGCTGACCTATGAGGGTCTATACAATTAGGGTTACAAAAAAACCCTGGCACTCTGTAGCTTCGAAACTTTCGCTCTTTCCTTGCAGTTTCTCCGTTACCTTAGAATTGTCCTCATATTCTGCAATAGATCAAAATATTAGACCATAGCATTCATAAGATAGATATTCAATGTAAGTGTGTGTGTATCAAATGAATGTCTCATGATGTGTATTTATACTTTTGTTAGGTAACCTCTTTCCTTATTCTTAGGTATTCTTGACTTTCTTGTTACAACCACTTTACCCATTAATTAATTGACTTGTAACTTCTTAGGGGCTTCTTGACCATTCTTTGGGGCTTCCAACTTCACAAGGACATATCTCCCTAATCGTAAGGAACCATGTGGCATACCACCTATCATCAGAAACAACATGACAAGGACTATTCATCTATGAGTGTCTTACCTGCATTTACACTGTCCTTCATGTCCATATTCCTCAACCAAATTTGGGTACCATAACCACACCTATGGGGATTCTTGTAGACTTCATCAAATGCACCCATCACATCTGTTGACATCAAGCACTCCATCAATGAAAACTAACTCACCATAAATCTCAACCATATATCTAGGGTTTCTGGACTTCTCCAAGGGTTGACAACAATGAAAACCAATTTTCTGAACCAACTGTCCAACATAATGTTTTACTATGATCCGCTATGAATATATTCCAAAAAATAAAAAAGATGACACAAAATGACAAAGATTCACAAATTAAAAAAATGTGCAACTTTAAAAGTATGTAATTGAATGTGTATAAATGACTAAAATAACTTATGTAATTGAAAACATACAACTCAATCTTGACATTTAATATATGCTTGCATGAATGGGATGTTAGTTGGGGTCATGATACTCGGAGGAACATCAAATACCCTATTTTCCATAGGTTTGTTGTTTCTTCTAACAATGATGTTAAAGCATTAGCATTATACCAACTCCCTACCCTTCTCAATGATTTCATGAACAATGGTGTTGAAGCATTAACATTGTGTTAAGGAATTACACTTCTAAATTCCTTCATTTAAGTAGATATTTCATTCCTAAGTGAATTTCTAATAGTCATAGAGGCTTTGAAAGTAATCAATGTCCTCTACACTTCATCCATCACCAAGATCCTCCACAAATCTAGCCTCCTCCATAATAATTTATAGAAAGAATTCATTTTCCATGTCCTATAGAGAAAAAATGCATGATACTGATGAAAAATGGAATCAAGGAACCACCCTTATTAAATGAAATATTATGGTGACCAAGGATGGGTTCACCCGAAGCACGTCAATGCCACACAGATAAATATGCAAAAACAAATTATAAGTGGTTTCTAAGGGGGGCCTCCTCCCCACCCATTGATTAAATTGCCAATTTAATGCATGGGGGAGGTGGCATAAATCCCCACCCACTTGCCAAATCCCCTTGTCCTTGTGCATGCACCTGGATGAAGTGGAGGGAAACAACACTTCCTCCTCTCCCTTCGTGGGTCTCCCAAATCTATTCCAAAGGTGTCTTGACTGTGAATTTTAACATGGTTTAATTATCCCATTATCACTATCTCTACTTCTTCTAGAGTAACTCGAGACTCAGTGTGTTGAGTACACAACACACCCTAAAATTCTGAATTTTTGGGTACCAACCTTTTCCCTTATTTTTTGTAAGGATATTTCATATATTTTGAGTTTATTAATTTTTATGCATCTCATATAGGTTGGAAATTGTTTTTCACCCAAAAAATATTAAAACCATAAAATAAACCAAGTTTGGTGTGATTAAAATGATATCGATGAAGTATAGAAAACCTTTAAAAATAATTGACAGACCATTTTGTAGGTTATCGATGTAAAGCATATCATTTTGGAGATCACCGATGGGCACATGTTTTTGTTAAGTCGTTGATGAAAAAGGAATCTTTTTTCAAACCGTTGAAAAACATTTTTTGGAACTTACCGAAAGCACTTTTCTTCAAATCACTGATGAAAAGATGTTTTTCCATAGGTACCAAAAGGTTGGATCAAAAGATTTCCCTGATATATGAAAGATTAATGACTACCTTTTTGGAGACCATCGAAAGACATCTAGTAGTATTGTTCTAGAGTGTCGAAAGAACATAAAATATGTTTTTTGAAGTTGCTAATAAAACTTTTTAAAAATCGCCGAAACATGTTTTTGGCAAACCATCGGTAGAAAAAATTAGATTTTCTTTAACATGTCAATACGAGTTTTTTTTCAACCATCGAAAAACATTTTCCCTGACATATTGACATGAGGTTTTTGGCAAGAACTGATATGTCAATTAGATATTTTTTAGAAAGAACTAAAAGGTGGGTCAAGAGTTTTTTTGGAGAGCTCACTTACATGAAAACTTAGATGAAAAATTATTTATGAACATCATGGGATCTCGCTTTTTTTTTTCTTTTCTACAAAAAAATTTACTTTATATTCATATAGTAAATATAAATTGTTCATTACAAGATATCATCAGCCGAATAGACCCTATTACAACTAAGGAAGTAGAAACAAGACTTGTAAGGACTATTATCCATCGAGACAAAAGTCAAAATAACAAAACTAGCCTAGCTTGGAAACTATAATCCAAGACAACCAATATGCCGAGGAGATTACCACCTCACCTATGAACATCAAAACAGACTCCAAACAATAAAAATAGGATTTAAAATAGTTCTAAATACTATTTTAAATCCCTCTTTGTATTTTTTGTTGGCATGTTTACAAGAAGCGTGTGCTTGTCAATGATGGCAAGAACAAGAACAATGATGACAAACAGGAAGACAAGGAAGATCAGCAGACAGGAAGACAAGGAAGAAAAGAAGTGATCGAAAGGCAAGATTGAAGCATTGATCAGACTCCATTTTGGAGTTTCGGCTATTGGGATTTCGGATACCGGGAGTTGGGGATGTCAAAAACGCTTACTACAGGAGTCCCGAAGTCGCGAAACCCGAAGTCGCTAAATGCAAAATTGTGAAATGTCAAAGACTCCATACCAGAGGTTCAGATACCGAGAGTTGGAGATGTCAAGGATTCTCACGACAGGAATCCCAAAGATGCGAAGTGCGAAAATCCAAAAAGTTGAGCTGACTCCATTTCGGAGTTTTGCAGACCGGGAGGTGGAGTTGTCAAGAATTCTCATGTCAAGAATGTTGAAATCGTGATGTGAGAAATCACAAAGAGATATGGATCATCGAATCATCTAGAGTGTGAACTGTTTAACCAACTCCATTTTGGAGCTTTGGATACCGGGAGTTGGAAGAGTCAAGTGATGATACTCTTCATCAAAAGAGTCCCGAAGCGGTGAAATGCGAAACGTCGAAATCCCAAATCAAGCACAAGGAAGTCCCATGAAGAGTCGAATTCATGACAAGATTTGGATTGTTGGGTCCATAGGACACGTTACGACAGATCGTCATTTCTCCGACTGTAAAGTCAAAGGAACGGGGTTCCCTAACCTCTCGAACTTGTAGTAGGAATTCGCGACATGAAAAATCGCGAAAGGCCGAAATGCGAAATGTCAAAATGATCGGAGCTAGTGCAACCAAGCTCCATTTCGGAGCTTCGGATACCGGGACATGGAGTATCAAGAATTCGTCGCCACAAGAACGTCGAAGTGTCAAAAAGCGAAATCACGAAAGCACTATATGGATAAGTGCTCAGTCACCTCTCATAGTCACATGGTCGAAGATATGTAGAGAAAATCTTGAAGCGACAAGCTACTTTTTTAGAGTTTCGGAGATCATGACTTGGAGAGTCGAGATGCCACACAATAGGATTGCCGAAATGCTGAAATGAGAAACACGTTTTCGCTCACCCTGTGGTCAAATCCATTGGTCACATCGACGGAAGCTGGAGGAAGGAGCTAGTGTAGACAAGCTCCATTTCAGAGTTTTGGGGATCGAAACATGGAGAGTAACAAAATATTTACCATGAGGATCCCGAAATGCCAAAGTACAAAATGGAAAAATGAACGCAAGATTCAATTAAGTCAATTCAACGGTGCATATGAATTTGAATAAGATCAGAGGGCTACTGTTGAAATTCACAATGTAACTACTAGAAACAAATGATGGTTTGTTCCAGAGGATGATCTTGTCTATGACAGAGAATACGAAGAGTATCAACTGCTAGAGAAGCTGAGGAATCTCGATATAACACCCAGTGATGATGGATGCATGGGTGAAACTACTAGAGAAGCTGAAGAGTTTCCATGATGATCAAGCAAAGCACTCACAATGGGCAGGAGATGCAGAACAAAGTGAGACAACATGGCACACAGGAGATGGGATAACTGTGGAAGAGTGAAGTGGAGAAAACACCCTAATGTGGAGGAGATTGGGGTGGAGAGGATGCAAGTGAAAGAAGTAGATTGCATGCACAAGGTGCACAGAGACTATAAGAATGCTAAACATAGAAGAAATGGGGTGGTTTTTGGGTGTGACTGAGGTGTGAAAAAGGAGGCAGAGTGTAGCAGCAAAAATGTACAGAAGGGGAATGGTGCATTGAAGGGACATGGCGCAGAGAGCATAAAAGGAAAAAGAACAGAAAGCGCAAGGATTGTGCAGAAGACACTGATGCAAACATAGCAACATAGTGTAGCAGAACAATGATGAGACCGATAATCCATTTAAGAACTTTATATCACTGTAATAAGTCATAATAGAAAAGATTTATATTTTAGGGTGCTAGGGAGGACTGTTGTCCTCAGAGGTTTAAGTGGGTGCTTGAACAAAGGGAGTTGTAGCTTCCATCTGGTTGCAACCAGAGAAACCAGGGTGGCAGGGTGGTGTAAGGGAGAACTGTTGTTCTCTGTTATATAGGTTGGTGCCTGTGTGACTGGAAGTTGGTGCTTCCATCCAGTTGGTGTTGGAACACTTAGGGAGTTGGTGCTAGAGAAACCAGGGAGTTGGTTCTTCCTTCTAGTTGGTGCTAGAGAATGCAGAGAGTTGGTGCTCTAAGCAAGTAGCAGCTTGCAAAACAGAGGTTGTATCCTCATTATGAGATGGTTCTCATATGTATGATAATGTAAAGAATGTATAGATTACTTATCATATAAAGAAGAAGATGTTTTTAACCTTTATGGGTTTCCTCAGGAAATATCTGTCTCTATGTATCTCATATGTGTGAATGATGCTAAATGGTCTATTGCTTACTTCCCTACATTATTGTGATTGTCATTGAGTGATCTGGAAAGAGTTTAAAATAAGTATTATTGTTTAAGAAAGGTTACAACTGATTCACCCCCCCTCCCTCTCAGTTGTCCAACAATTGGTATCAGAGCCAACCCCTTTTATCTAAGAGTAGATCCTAGAGCTTAAACATGTCAAGCCATGAAGAAATTCAACCAATAAGGCCCCTCTGTTCAATGAAACAAAGTTTTCCTTCTGGAAAGTTAGAATGAGAACCTACATAATGGATTTAGGTGTAGATGTCTGGGATGTGGTAGATACTAGTTATGTAAAGCCAATTGTACTAGCTAATAAGGATGACAAGCTAGAATTTAGCTTCAACGCTAAGGCTATGAATACTATCTTGAGTGGGCTTGCAGAAGCAGAATTCGTAAAAGTTATGCACCTAGGAACTGCCAAAGAAATGTGGGACAAACTCATCAGTAGTTATGAAGGTAATGAGAAGGTAAAGGATGCCAAGCTTCAAACCTACAGAATACAGTTTGAACAGATGAAGATGAAATAAGATGAAACTGTTGGAAAATACTTTATGAGAGTAGAAGAAATGGTAAATGCAAAGAAAGAACTTGGTGAAAAATTGAGGAACCTTATTTAGTTCAGAAAATCTTGAGATCTCTCCCAGATAGGTTCAATCCGAAGGTCTCTTCTATAGAAGAAATTCATGATATAAAAACCTTGGAGTTTGATCAACTTCTAGGAACATTGATTTCATATGAAATGAGAATAGTTAAAGATAAACCCACCTCCAGAGAAGCATCATTTAAGGCAGACAAGAATGAGGATTCTAAGCTCGATGAAATTGAAGAAAAATTTATGAAGAGACTGAAGAAGGGATCAGACAAATACAAAGGTAAACTGCCTTTCAAATGTTTCAACTGTGGTAGGATAGGTCATTTTGCAAATAAATGTCCCCACAAAAGAAAGGATCAGACATGTGATGATGAGGAGAAGCACAAACACATAAATTTGTTTAAAGAGAATAAATTTAAGAAGAAAATTCTTTACATAAACAATGATGATGATCCTTCTGATGATGAAGACAATGACTCCTCTATTTAAGATAAACTAAATGAATTCATACTTATGGCCAAAGAGGATTATGATAATAAAATCATAGGAAGTGATKCTAATGAAGAAGAAGTTGTGGTTGACATGGAAGGAGAATTGATTAGTGCACTGGAAGAGATTGATAAAATAAGAATTAAGAACAGAAAGCAAAGACAATTGTTGATACAGTTCAAGAAAGATAGTAAAGAACCTRATGAATACCTTGTCCTACTAAAAGTGGAATTAGAAGAGGCAAAGAAAATCGAAGACATTCTGAAATTACAGTTATCAGAAAAGAAGGCAAGATGTGAAGCCTTAGAACAAGAAGTAGTGAAAACTAGGAAAGAGATGGAGAAGTTTCAAGCCTTGTATAATTAGAATCTATCAAGTATCAAAGCCTCAGAAGGATTAGCCACCATTCTGAATCAGCAAAGGAATCCAAAGCTGAAAATTGGTTTGGGTTATGAAGAGGGATCAAGTAGTGGTAAGCCAAGAAATGAAGAACCAAACAAGTTTGTCAAATATACCATCAATGACAACAACAAACCTACAGAAACAAAGGAAGGCAACCAGTCGCCCAGGACAAGTAAAGAAAAAGGTGCCAGGACTAAATCGGTAGAACAAAGAAATAGTGCGCTCCCTGCTAAAAGACATCATCAGCATGGAAGAAATCGATTTTCTCAAAGAAGACCACCATTTTCCATGTACAAAGAATTTTTCTATGGCTATTGTTTCTACAGTTCTAACTTTGGTCACAAAGATGTAAATTGTTCCTTAAGACTTAGACATGAGCAATTAAGGTTTCAAAGGAATAAATACTTTCCACAACAAAGAATGATACAACCAAGTAACAAACCTTCACAGATTGCAAATTGCCAAATTAAGTTTAGAGACATGCAACTAAGGAGGTCAAGAAATAATCAAAAGTCAATAAGTAGACAACGCTGCAACAATAATTTTGACATAATGAACAATGAGATTGAATGCTACATATGTCATAACTATGGACATAAATCTGTTGACTATCAATTAAGGAACTATGAACCAAATTTGAATTCCCCTGCTGAAAATGTCAAGGTGTGGAAGAAGAAAGAAAGTGACAAGTGTGGATTAGTGTTGTCAACTCAAAGAAAACTTAACCCTTTGTATATAGACAGTGGATGCTCCAAACATATGATGGGAGACAAAGGTAAGTTTCTATCTCTAAGTGAAAGCAAATTAGGAAACACAACCTTTGAAAATGATGCTCCAGGTAAAATAAAGGGTAAAGGGATGGTGAGTTTAAGTAATGGAAAAGGAAAATACCAAGATGTTCTACTTGTAGATGGGCTGAAACATAATCTACTCAGTGTAATTCAAATGTGTGACAAAGGATGTGAAGTGGTGTTCACGTCCAAGGACTGCAAGATAAAGTCTGTAAACTCATGACAAGTGGTGGCCAAAGGCATAAGGACAGAAAATAATGTATATGTGTTGAAAGAAAATAGAGAAGAGTGTCATCTAAGAAAACATGATGAAATATGGTTATGGCATACGAGACTTGGACATATAAACTTTGACCACTTAATCAAACTCAAAAATCTTGAGGCAGTAAAAGATCTTTCAAGAATTTCAAGCCCCAAGATTCAATGTGTAAACCCTGCAAAGTAGGAAAGCTAACCAGGACACAGTTTAAGTCCAAGAGCTTTACTTCAACAAAGAAACCACTCCAACTAGTTCATATGGATTTATGTGGACCATCAAGACAGGAAGGCACAGGGAAACAAAACTACTTCATGTTGATTATTGATGATTACTCCATATTTACTTGGGTTTCCTTTCTCAAGGAAAAAGATGAAGATTTTGAGAAGTTTAAAATATTTAAGGCTTTAAATAAGACTCAAACATGCAAGAGGTTAAAGGCAGTAAGATGAGACTGAGGAGGAGATTTTATGTCAAGTGACTTCAAGGAATTATGTGATAAGCATGGGATCAAGAGAGAATACACCATCCCAAGAACTCCTCAACAAAATGGAGTAGTTGAGAGGCAAAACATAACAGTGCGGGAAATGGCCAGGTCAATGATGAATGAGAAGAACATTGGTCAAACCTACTAGGTAGAAGAAATACACATAGCATTCCATGTTCTTAACAAATCACACCTCAAACGACAAAGTGACAAGACACCTTATGAACTATGGTATGGAATACCTTCTTCAATTAAACACTTCAAAGTCTTTGGGAGTAAATGTTACATAAAGAATAATGATGAAAAACTTGGAAAATATGATGACAGGGCTGATGAAGGTATCTTCTTATGGTATGCTACAAACAACAAAGGATATAGATGCTATAATAAGGGGCTGCATAAAATGGTTGATTCTATTGACGTAAAAGTTGATGAGGGAATCCTAGCAAGAGAGGTGTATAGTAATGAGTCTTCTATAGAAGACACAACTAAAGATGCACATGAACAGGTCCAAGAATCAGAAAATGAAGATTCTGAATCAGATGAAGACACATAAACTCAGACAGACTCAAATCAGCAGGCTTCTTCAAATTCCTCCTCTAGAATCACTCAAAAGAATCATCCTACAAGTCAGATAATTGGTGAAAAAGACAAAGGTGTACAAACCAGGAGAAAGATAATAAAAAATACCAAGCAATCACATATATCTTTCATATCCATGCTGGAACCCAAGAATTTTAATGAAGCTAGCAAAGATGACCATTGGGTTAAAGCAATGAATGATGAACTTGATCAKATTGAGAAAAACAATACATGGGAGATGGTTCATAGACCTGAAGGTAAAAATATCATTGGTTCCAAATGTATCTTTAAGAATAAGTTGAAAGAGAAGGGACAAGTTGTCAAGAACAAAGAAAGATTGGTTTGTAAAGGATATGCATAGATAGAAGGACTATATTTTGAGGAAACATTTGCGCCCATAGAAATATTAGAAGCTATCATAATGTTTCTTGCCTATGCTTGTTATAAAAGGTTTAAAGTCTATCAAATCGATGCCAAGTCATCTTTTCTAAATGGAGATTTAAGTGAAGAAGTCTATATGGAACAACCAGAGGGTTTCAAACTGTCTGATAATCCTGACTTAGTATGCAAGATGAAGAAAGATTTATATGGGTTAAAAAAATCCCCTCGAGCCTGGTATCATAGACTGGATACATATCTCAAAGAAAAAGGGTTCAAGAGAGGAACAGTTGATAACAATCTATATTTCAAAATAGAGGATAGTGATCTTCTCATCATATTGGTCTATGTCGATGACACCATCTTCGGATGTAATAAGGATTCATTGGTACAATGGTTTTCTTCTGCCATGGAGTCTAAGTTTGAAATGTCTATGATAGGTGAACTGTCATTTTTTCTTGGTCTGCAAATTACTCAGAGGTCTGAAGGGATGTTCATTTCTCAAGAAAAATTTCTAAGAGAAATGTTGAAAAGATTTCAAATGGAAGACTCTAAACTTGTGGGCACACCTATGGTTACTGGATGCAAATTAAGTAAGGATGATGACTCACCTGATGTTGATCAAAGTTCATATAGATCAATGATCGATAGCCTGTTGTACATCACAACATCTCGCCCAGACATAATGCATGTTGTTGGAATGGTAGGAAGATATCAGTCTACACCTAAACAAAGTCATTTGCTAGCTGTCAAAAAGATATTCAGGTATTTGAAAGAAACAATGACTTATGGTCTGTGGTATCCAAGAAATCATAATTTTCAGTTAACAGCTTATTCAGATGCAGTTTGGGAAAACTGTGTTGATGAGAGAAAAAGCACCAGTGGAGGAACATTCTTCCTGGGTGACTCATTAGTAGCATGGCTTAGTAAAAAGCAAGGTTCCATTTCTTTATCAATTATAGAGGAAGAGTACATTGTTGTTTCTACCTATTGCACTCAGATATTATGGATGATTCAGACACTTGAAGACTTGGAGGTAAAGTATGCTGCACCAATCCCAATCCATTGTGATAACACTAGTGCCATTAGTGTGTCCAAAAATCCTGTATTCCACTCCAAGACCAAGCATATTCCCATAAAATACCATTTTCTGAGAGAGCAAGTCACCAATCAGATTGTTCAAGTCCATTACATTCCAACCACAGAACAAATTGCAAACATCTTTACTAAACCCCTAGCCAAGACACCATTTAAATATCTCCAACAGAAGTTGGGTGTCATCCCATCTCACATCCAATAAAGTCCATCCTGTTAGGGGGAGTTTGTATTGGTTGAACATCTGATACCTCCTAAACATACGACAACAACTCAGGGGGAGCGTGTTTTCTTTGACATTGATGTCAAAGGCGGAGAAAAGGAGTGGTCCGGACTGGATGCTATAGTTGGAGGTCCAAACAGATGAGCACAGTTGTTTGGGGTTTCCATCAATGCCAAAGGGGGATATTGTTGGCATGTTTACAAGAAGTGCGTGCCTGTCATTGATGGAAGGAACAACAGTAACGATGAAAAACAAGAAGACAAGGAAGATCAACAGATAGGTAGGCAAGGAATAACAACAATGATTGAAAGGAAAGATCGAAGCGTTTATCAGACTCCATTTTGGAGTTTTGGCTACCGGGATTTTGAATACCGGGAGTTGGGGATGTCAAGAACGCTTACTACAGGAGTCCTGAAGTCGCGAAACTTAAAGTCGTGAAATGAGAAATCGCGAAATGTCAAAGACTCCATACCGGAGATTCGGATACCGAGAGTTGGAGATGTCAAGGACTCTCACGACAGGAATCCCGAAGTTGCGAAGTGAAAAAAGCTAGAAAGTTGAGCTGACTCTGTTATAACCCTACAATTTATAGGATCGATTGGTGACTGAAAATTTTACCCATTTGTTGTTTTGGTTGTCAAATGATTTGAGAAAAAGAAAAATAAAAGAACAAGAATAAAAGAGGGCATAAAAGAATTTGGATAAATCCACATGCAATAACAATGACTTGGTTCATACAGTTCAATCATGGCCAAGTCCTTTTAAATTGATGTTGATAGGAGTAGGGAATAAGCTTGGCTAAACTGTTTAATCTTAGCCAAGCAAATTAGGTTATCTAGTGAATAAATTTGACCAAACTGCCTAATCTTGGTGAAATAATCCCAGGATAGAGTAATTTCTTAGTCGAACAGTTTAATCTGGGCTAAATATCATAGGTAATTAGGCTAGAGAATAGGATAGTTTAGTTTGCTTTATCTTAATAAAACAAGCATGATGATTGATGTTGAACCCTATCTTTGATGTTTTAAAGGTTTGATGTCTAACTCCCATGGTGATAAAAACAGAGAAAGCTTGGACGAATCCACATAATGCACTTATCCTGAGTTTTGGAGAAAATATGATTTTGCGCTCACAGAGTAAAGACAACGCATAGATGAACGACTAAGATGTTGGCGCTGAGATCTATGATTCACAATTTTTTCTGGACCCCCCCCCATCCATTCTACCTTTAACGACAGGGGTGGGTCCGGAATCATGTATAAAGAAGGTACTGATCTGAATAGCAAAGGCATCGGTGCATAGATCTACGGTCAAGATTGAATTACGGACCCCCCCGACCATTCTACCTTTAATGGTGGGGGAGGGGTCTAGAATGTGGCTTAAACATCATGCTCAGATCTACGGTCCAGTGGAAAGTGCATCGATGGATGGCCGATGGCATTTATTGGACCCCCCGCCCAGTCTGCTTTTAACGATAAGGGGGGGTCCGAAATGGAGTGATTTCTCTGGCGGGCCCCCTTCTCTATGTGGCAGAGATCCATTGGTCCAGACTCCCGCCGCTTGCCATTTTCTGACATACACCCGTCACCTCATGACATCATTTTCCACCTGTTTCCCTAAGGGTCACATCTCATAACTGTGTTAGTCCACTTTCCCTGTTCACACATTACAATTCCTTTCATCGTGGTCACTTCCCCAATCAACACCTGCCACGTCACCTAGTCGTACTCGTCATCCATTGTTACCTACCATCTCACGCTCCAAAGGACCCGTTGGAAATTTATTACTGGATAACTTATCCATTAGCTTACTGATATGTCCCCCCACACCCAACTGGTATCCGTTTTCTCAAAACTACCTTTTTCCCTTGTTTCTCCCATTTGCTTACACTTTTGTCTCACCATAAAATATTTTTTCCGTCGCACCAGAGCATAGTTTCCTCATTTTCTCTCTGTTTCAGTAAACCGTCCAAAACCGTTGTCATCCCCACTAACGTTTGTTTGACTTGCAGGTATTTTCACCATGATGGCTCCAAAATCAAAGAAAACAGAGGTTGAGGAAAATCCTTTCCTCCCACCTCATGTCGACCTCGACAGGATCCCTTTGGTCAATAGAGATCATTTAATCGCAGAAACCAGGTGCGAATTTGACTTCACGGATTTTTAGCCATGGCTCAAAGAGGTTTTCTTAGATCAGAGCGATGAAATTGGGTTCTAGGATTCCAACCTACCTCTGTATCTTTTCCCCCAGGTCCACCATTTCCCTAAGTTCACCCTCAAGTGCTAGGCTCATTACCTCCCCCACCAAAGATCCATAGTATCTTCATCAGGAGAAACCCTATTATTCATCACATGAGAGGCCATTGACCAAATGATCCAGATACCAAGAACCGAATCCCTCTCCCCTTTCAATCTCAGAATTATTATGGAGCATTACCAGAAGTTATCGTTCCCTCAGAGAGCACATATTTTTGAACTTTTCCTCCCTTAGGCCGCTCACCTCCCTAAGACAAATCCCCTGTACCCTTCCTCCCTGTTCTCAGTAAAGGGAAACCAAATCATTTCATCACTCTATGATTTGCTGGGTTATTTTTCCGACCAATGGGTGGATGAACCCATATTGGGTTTTCTGTCCATTTTCTCCACAGAAGAAAAACCCACCACACAGTTCGATTACAACACTTTCCTGGCGAACAATATTCATGAACAATTTTCAAATTTCACCACAGAGGGCATGTTTTGGTATTCCTCAATACTGGCCTACATTTTCATGTTCTTTCAGGTGGACACATTCTCCTTTTCAATGCAGAAGATGGACAAGGACGGGAGGCCATAAGAGGTAACATCTTGGACTTCTCTACTAAAAACAAATTCTACAGAATTCAGCTTCAAAGATTTTATCGAGCAGTTCTACCATCCGATGGTGAGAATGCTCAGTGGTAGACCCAAACTGAGGATAAATGAGTATATTTAGAGGATCTTACACCTCTCAGACTTGGAAAAAACTAGAGATTGGTATATTTACCAAAATCACACCAAGATCAGACTATATGCGTGCGAGTTGGCTCCATACAAACTACCCAAGTATCTACCCGTGAGGATATTTTCCCTGGAATATATAAGGCAAATGATTAACTTAGATGACATACATTTTGTGTCTCTAAAAAAGAAAAAACAACTTAGAATTAAAGGGAAAATAGGATCATTCATCTACAATAACCGAGGTACTGGGGAGGAAGCAGATAGACTATTAAAAGAGATGAAGTTTTTTGTTAGCTTCATATGGAACTATGATCCCTGTGGGATAATTTCTGAAAAGAGGGTTAAAAATAAAAATGTTCTATATATTCATACACCCAAGCCTGAGATAGAAACATTTTCCAACCAAACAGAAATTGAGCTGAACAATCTGGTCGAGATGGAACAACAAGATTCTTTGATCATCGTCTCACAGACTACTACACCACATTCTCCCAAGAAGAAAAGACCCAGGAAGGATACTTCACCTTCCATCACTGAAGTCTCAGCTAAAGATTTTTTACTACACACTAAAAGGCCAAAAACCAGTCATACACGTGACGCTGCTGGTGAAAAGGGAGGCCAACTCACTGAAACTATGAAGTCTGATCGATCACTACTTAGCACAAGCATCAAGAAGATCATATCTATAATTTTTTATAAGAAGCCCACAAATACTCCACCATTCGACTAGCCGAGTAAAGTAGGACCAAAATTGAGTATTTTTTAGAAGTATGACCTGATCAAAAAGAAAAATCAGACGTTGACCAACAACACATATGCTAAATTTTTGAAACAAAGATCAACGACACAACATAGACTGTTGTCTGCATTTGATATAGAGAAAGGAAAAATGCACATGGCGTTTCTGCAGGCATAGGTGTCCGAACTGAAAGCAATCATTGATTACAAAAGGGAAACATTCGAGTTTCATGCTAAGGATGTGCATCCTGATGATGAAATGGATCTGCATAGGCAAACTGGGGAAATAATTTTCTCCACATTGGCAAATGCTTCTACAACGACCACTAACTTACAGGTATTTTTGAGCAATGTCCAGACACGGATGAAATTAGAAAAGATATCATCCTTTGCAAAAGATAACAGAATTAAGACATTGGAAGAACTAGTCCTCAAGATCGGGCATGACCCCTCAAATGTGAAAGAAGTTGAGGAGATGCTTAAAAATAAAAATTCCAATATAGACTCTCTAAGGAAACAGTTGAAACTTCCACCAACAAAAGATGCACAGGAAAAGGATATAGTGGAGACATAAGGGGAAAAGGATGAGATGCTCAAGTTGATCATGGAGAAAAATGCACAGTTGAAAGAGATGGAAGCAGAACTGGAAAAGTTAGTGAAAGAGAAGGAACAAGAAAAGCCTATGGAAGTCATTACTTTGAGCGCAGTTCCACTCACAGGAGTAAGCACAACATCTACAGTGGAAATTCCCTCAGCAACTCCACTGATAGCTCTAGAGAAGACAGTGGACCTGGCAAAATCCATGGAAGATATGAATCTGCAAGAGACAAAGATTAGCAGATTTAAAAAGGAGGTTGAGAACCTTCAGGAACTCAAGTCTTCTTACCAATCTAGTTACTCCAAGGAGAAACAAACATCAAACAATATCAAACAGGAATTGAAACAACTGCAAAAGAAAATAGTGGCAGACAAAACACTTGCTGAGGTCAAGGAAAATGTCTGGATGGATATCACCAAATCCATAAATGAGATATGGCCTATGCTACAAATCATGTTCGAGCAGAATGAATTGGTACAAAGAAGCAAGCAGGAATTTGAGAAAATACGAGAAGAATTGGGAGAGATGCCCACAAAATCCACTGAGATGATTAAATTCCTAAATTCTAAAACCAGAGAAGAGTTGGAGCAGTTGAAAATTGAAGATAGGACAGAAACTATCCTCGAGGTCAAGAGGGTCCTGACCAAAAGAGGATTGATGCTACAACTGAAGGAAAAAGTCCAGGCTATGGACATAGGAGTGAAAATATTTTTCAGCAAACTTGAAACTCTGCAGAAGAAAGGCCTCCCTGTCTTAAGGGTCATACATGACAAGTTGATGACGCTGTCTGATTATAAAAAGAAAATAGCCACTATGGCTAAAGATAGTTCGAAATTATTGGGAATACAGAGCAGTATTATAGGCAAGGCATTCTTAGAATCTTTCCAGTCAGACATCAGCATACAACACGAAATCCAATACATTTTCATCACCAAACCAACTTTTTCCAAGTATACAGAGATGGATGAAGTATACCGAAGATTGCTCAAAGTCAACATTCCCAGTAACCTTCGATGGGAAGAGTTGTGCAATGTGATCGAGTAGGGACTGAGGTGTCCAAGCCCAGTCAGTAGTCCAGTCAGATGAGGTTGTGCATAGGACTCACCAACGACTTACCCCAAAATCAACATGAAGATTTCAACACATCATCAAGCAGTTCCTGAATTTTTGTATCTTGTTGAGTTAGTTAGCTAAATTTAGATTTCCACATCCTGATCTTTAATGACAGGATTGTATGTAATTTTTTTATTATAAATACTTCAAACTTTGAAGTGCCGAGGGTTGATCTTTACGCCCTGTAAGCTAGAAAGACTGTAATTCTTGTCAAAGAGATCTTCCAGTAATACAAAGGGACGTTTCACAGGATTCTCGCGTGTTGTTCATTGGTGATGTTATTATTTTCTATGTTAAATGTTTTTCTCTCTCAGTTGTCATATTGTTTTCTAATCTAATCTTTTAAAGTAGCGCATATTGTAGGATTTATCTTTGTATACCCTGTTTCTGGATTTGAAAGATCTTAATGTTTATCTTTTTGATATTACAGTGAATAAATTCTTAAATGCTTCTTTACTTTAATTAATATTCTCATCTTTTCTGCTATTCATCATTTTACTGCTAAAGAATCCAATGAATGCATTATCTTTCCCTATGAAAAGTATCTTTTAATTTATGTTTAGATTTCCATCTTTATAATACAGAACCCATAGTCCAATGGAAGGGTAAAGTCTTTTCAGCCAACTCAACAAAAACAACAACAAAACTTTTCCATCTTATGTTATTTAACTAGCCTAACATCTTAAATTTAAAACATCACTAAATCATACAGAGAGATCCCTCTCTGAAAATGGTAGGGCTAGATTCCAGTTTCAAAGTGGTTGGATAAAGTTACCTCTTGTAAATTTCTTCTACTTTGACAACCTCTGGCGATTTACAGAGCGTTAACATAGTGGAAACTCCACTAGGGAACTAAACAAACTTTCAACCTCACGTTTTATTTTTCCCTAAAAGAAAACTTTGTTTCTGAAAAATTTATAAATCTGAGAAAGAAATAATGGTCAGAGGTTGTTAAATGCTTGTACATAGTAATTTCAGATTCATAAAATAAAAATACTTAAAAATTAAAATCTGGCTACTAAAAAGGCTTACACTCGATCCCACCCAGACTCGGAACCTGTGATAGAAACTGATAATCCAGAGCAGTTACTCAGAAAGAAGACCATTACAAAAGGTTCAGGGAGCCTTAGGTCCCCTTCTCTTCCAGAGGAACTTGTTGCCTTTCAAGATCTCAACCATGACACCGTTTTCGAACAAAGCCTGTTTAGAACGAAATATGATAGCTTTGTGACTGAAACCATTTTAGATCCAACCATCCTGCAACCCCGGACCCCTGAAATACTATCTCCCACTGCAAAATCTCGAACCACTCACTCTGCGCCAGCGAGACCCTCATCCTCCTCATTCTCTACTATAGCCCCACCTATCATCCAAGTTGTTGTCCCACCACCTCCACCTATCATGGTGGCCAGATATGCTCCTTTGGTGTTGGTTTCACCTTTACATGACATGCCTCAAGACTATCAAACGCGACTCCCACAGTTCGATGGCACAGGGTCCTTGAACACATAGCAACACGTCGATAAAATGAATGACTATTTTGATTTACAGGAAGTTGATGAAGTTGACGTTCAGATGAGACTTTTTGCGTAGAGTCTGACTAGGGACGTTAAGAAATGGTTCAAAGGTTTACGTGCCACTTCATTGGTCGACCTTACAATGTTTCAAAGAAGTTTCTTGGACAGATGGGAGGTAAAGAAAACCCTCTCCATATCTTGTCAGAATACGAAAACATCAGAAGGAATCAAGGGGAGACAGTACAAGACTACTGCACTCACTTCAACAATCTGTACAATGCGATTCCAATCGATATTATAACCCTGAAAGGTTTGGCATTGATAAAATTCCCTGATAGTTTTGATGCTGACATGTCATATCAATTAAGGGAAAGAAACTCCACCACCCTGGAGGACATGAAAAAAAGCGCGATGCCAACCTGCTAGTTAAAAGGGCACGACAAAGGATGGAGAGGAGAGTCACGATTAAAGAGGAACTTGCCACATCTTCTTTTGATGCCAAGCTAGATTCTTTAGCTAGAGCAGTGGAGAGAATGATGGAGAGACTTACTGTAACTGAGATAAATCCTCCTAGAGGAAACCAACCTGCTCCACAAATTTGGAATCCTAATTTTAGAAGAAATCCTCCTCAAATTAGGCAGAGAGATCCTAGGGATCAAAGAGAATAGAGAGGTCATGATCAACAGATTAGACCACCCCTATAGGAAAACTATGCCGATGAAGGTGAGGAGGTGATTGAAGAACTAGAAGACACACACATAAACCTCATGGGCATTCACGATAACAAATCCATTTTCCTTACTCAAGGAGAGCAAGAACTTTCCCTTGTTTCTCAAAGAGAGGTGAGTGAGGAGGTTGAAGAGACAAAACAATAGGCATTTGAAAATTCCATTATGGAGGTACACAGGCAGTGTAATATACTAAGTAAAAAGATAGACAAAAGTTCCCCAAAAAAGGTAACCGAAACGAAGAAAACAGTTGAAACCAAGAAAGCCCCTGAGCCTTCTACCAAGAAGACCCTTGAGAAAGGTAATGTTGAGGCTCCAGTAAAAAGAAACCCTACCATTTTACAAAGATCAATGTAGATTGAGGTTTCATCAACCAACTGACCAAGTGCTTCTGCTCAGAATACTATGTTGGAAAAATCAGAATTGTTGAGCCAAAGCAGAGCATCTACCCCTTTCAGCCTCGAAGGGGAATTAGCCAAAGTGAAAATTCCCATTCCCCTTTCTATGTTGATGAGTAAGGATGCTTACTGATCACAGGTGATCAAAATGTTGAGCATGTAACCTGATATAGGAATGAAGGCCTTAACCGTTGGATCGACGACTCATTCGGACACGGTAAATCTTACTGATGATCAACCTGAACTTCTGTTTGGCCCTGAAGTTGATGGTCAGACTGAAACTGGCGTTGTTGCTCCTTTTTACATCAGCCTTAATATACACAACCTGATTCTGCACAATGCTATGTTAGATTCAGGTGCTTCCCATAACCTGATGCCTAAAGAAGTGATGGAAAAACTGGGACTCGAGGTCACTAGACCTTACAAGGATTTACACTCTTTTGATTCCAGAAAAGTCAGATGTATCGGGTTGATCAAGGACTTATGTATCACCCTAGTTCAAATTCCAGCAAAAAGCATGGTTATGGATGTTGTGGTCGCAGACATTCCCCCAAAATATGGTATGTTTCTATCCAGGTCTTGGGGAGATAAGTTGAAAGTTAATTTGCAGTTGGATATGTCGTATGCCACCATCCCAGTTTTCAGGAAACAGAGAAGACTGTACAAAGAGACGTTGATGAAATATATGGTTAGCAGCCAAGAAAAACCACATAACTATCCTCTATACTCGGCACACTCTAATCTAGATTCCTTTATCCTATATAATGATGGTGATATGGGAGAACAAAACGCTCAGCTGGAAGAAGATATATTTGACCCAAACAAAGACTAAGAAATCACCGAGGCAAAAGGGAAGGAAATCGTGATAAGTGAAGAATTGTTCACAGATTTCTGGAGCATGGACTTTGATGGGGCTATAAGTAAAGAGGGAGTTGGAGCAGGAGTTTGGTTGCACAATCACAAATCTAGGTATTCAGAAAACCATTCTTACAAACGGAATTTTCAATGCACTAACAACATAGCTGAGTACGAAGCTTTGATGCTCGGCCTGAAACTACTAAAGAAGGTTGGTGCAAAACAAATCATGGTAAGAGGTGACTCTGAATTAATCATCAAACAAATTAAAGGTGAGTATGTAGAAAAACATCCCAGGCTTAGAGCTTATAGAAATGTTGTTTTGGATGCACTTAAATGTTTCACTGAGGTTGATTTGCAGGTGATGCCCAGGGGGCAGAACATTTTGGCAGACATGTTAGTTACATCAACAAATACATGTAAGATCCCTTTTCTCTCTACTCGCCCATACACGGTGTAGGTGAAATGAAAACCTATTGTCTCGGACAACATCAGATACTGGCAGGTTTTTGGGAACGATGACCAAATTGAAGATTTTTTACAATGTAAAAATGATTTCGAGTGTACAAACATAGACTTAGAAAATGACGATGAAAATGTAAATAAATCGATTTTTGGAAATAATAGTGTAAATAAAATAGATTTAGAAGAATTAGGTGAAGATGAGATAGATTCTGACGTTTTTCATTTAAAGAGTAATATTTTGCCTAGGGGTCTAGTTCCGTTAGAAGACTTATTTGATTTTAATGATGTAGATAAAAAACCAAAAATTGGAGCCAATGGTAAAGAGGTTGAAGACTGTAACATAGGGAAAGAAGAGAAACCCAGGATAGTAAAACTTTCCAAATAATTACCTCCTGAGTAGAAACTCAAATACATTGAACTTTTCAAGGAAAATGCTGACGTTTTTGCTTGGGGTTATGAAGATTTGAAATCTTATGACACAAGCATCATTCAACATAGGATCCCGATAAAAGAAGATCAAAAAACTTTTAGACAGAAACTTAGGAAGATCAATCCCAAGTTACTTCCCCTGATAGAAAAAATAAATCAAAAAGATGTATGATGCTAAAATCATAGTCCCTTTATGATTTTCCAAATGGGTTTCAAATCTGGTCCTGACCCGAAAGAAAACTGGGGAAATCAGGGTTTGCAGTGATTTTCGAAACTTGAACAAAGTCTCCCTAAAGGAAAAATACCCACTGCCAAAAATGGACCATATATTACAAGAGATAGTTGGATCCAGTCGAATCTCCTTACTGGATGGTTTCTCAGGATATAACCAGGTTCTCCTTCACCCAGATGACCAAGAGAAAACAACTTTCACAACACCGTGGGGTACCTTCATGTACGTGAAAATGCCTTTCGGGTTAATGAACACTGGGGCCACTTTACAGAGAGAGATGGACATCACTTTTGTGGAAGAACTTAGCAGATTTATTGTCATTTATCTGGACGACGTAACTGTTTATTCCCAATCTGATTGCGAGCACTTATGACATCTCAGATGAGTGTTTGAGAAATGCAGGAAATTTGGGATTTCTCTGAATCCTAAGAAAATCCTTTTCGGATTAGAAGAAGGAAAATTGTTGGGGCACATAATCTCTAAGGAAGGAATTAATATAGATCCCAGCAGAATAGAATCCATTCAGAAACTGGAACACCCAAGGAATATTAAAGAGTTACAATCTTTCATTGGTAAAATAAACTTTCTGAGAAGATTCATACCTAACCTGGCTGAGCTTCTCAGGAACATCACCAACATGTTAAAAAAGGACACAAAAATAAAATGGGACACTGAATCCATGCAGTCTTTTGAACAAGTTAAAGATGCACTCACACATGCTCCAGTCTTGATCAGCCCTGACTTCACCAAAGATTTTTACCTTTTTTCTTTCGCTTCCAAACATACCATTGCAACAGTATTACTACAGAAAAACAACGAAGGGTATGAACAACCCATAGCCTTTTTCAGTAAATCTTTAAGAGATGTTTCTTTGAATTATAAAATTATGGAGAAACAAGATTTTTCCCTGGTAAAATCCATAAAGGATTTTAGAGTATTTATTCTCCATTCCCACACCATTGCATACGTTCTAAACGCAGTAGTAAAGGACATTTTAACCTAGGACAATCTAGATGGAAGAAGAGGAAAATGGATTGCTATCATTCTAGAGTATGACATAGAGATTAATCCTACTAAACTGATTAAAGGTCAAGGACTAGCAAAGTTAATGGTGGAATCCAATTTCCATGCTCTTGATATTAATTTCTTAGTTGTAGTAAATGAACCAAGAGATCAGGCGACTCCAAGCATGAGAGAGGTATTTCTGAACTCTCCATGGTACGCAGACCTGATATTTGTTTTGCATAACTTACAAGCTCCCCTTGGTCTGACCAAAACTAAAGCTAGATTTTTGAAATTGAAAGCACTAAAATTTTGCATTCTAGAAGGCAATATTTATTGGAAGGATCCTAGAGGCATTTTGTTGAATTGTTTATTAAAAGATGAAGCTGACAAAGTATTGCAGGATTTTCATGCAGGAGACTGTGGTGGTCACTTGAACTGGAGGACTAGAGCTAATAAAATCCTTAGAGCTGGGTTCTATTGGCCTACACTATTTGCTAATTTTCATAAGAAGGTGACTTCATGTCATAAATGTCAAGTGTTCGAGGGAAAAAAGAAGCTTCTTCCTTTGCCCATGAAACCAATCTTTGTTGAAGCTCCTTTCCAACAATGGGCATTAAACTTTATCAGAGAAATACATCCTCCCTCTTCGGGCCAGCACAGGTGGATTCTTACTGCTATAGACTATTTCACCAAATGGATCGAAGTTGTACCAAGTAGGTAAGCTACTGATTCCATTATTATTAAATTTCTAGAAAATGATATCTTGTCTCGTTTTGGGTGTCCAAGGAAAATTATAACTGACAATGCAGCTACTTTCTGGTCCAAGAAGCTCATAGATTTTTGCAACCAGTATCATATCGGTTTGGAGAATTCCACATCCTAGTACCCTCAGGGAAATGTGCTAGCGAATTCATCCAATAAAACCCTGGTGAACATTATCAAGAAGACATTGCAAGAAAACAAAAAGTTGTGGCATAACAAGCTGGTTTTCGCACTATGGGTCGATAGACTGACCACCAAGAGGTCAATTGGTATGTTTCCATATCAGTTGGTCTATGGCACTGAAGTAATTTTTCCTACCTCCTTAGGGGTTCCTGTCATGAAACTACTGCAAGAGATGGAAGCCGAGCCAAATGATTCCAAAAGAAGGATAAGCTAGATGATCCATTTGTAGCAGTCCAGAGAAGAAGTGTACAACAAAACTCAGGTTGTCCAGGAGAGCATAAAAAGGATCTTTGATAAAAGAACTAAAGAAGACGATTTTGAGCTAGGTGACCTGGTTCTGAGATGGGATGCTCAAAATGAAGATAAGGGGAAGCATGGAAAATTTGATAGTTTATGGAATGGACCTTACACAATTCATGCATTCAGAGGAAATAATTCTTTCCTGCTCAACAACAATGATGGGACCAATCTGCCAGGAGGACCTGTGAATGGAAGAATGTTGAACGCACCTCCTAAATAGGGACCTTGAGTCACACCTTTCCATTGTACAAATCATTTTATTATGATTACACGTTTTTGAGTGAATAATTTTGATCATATGGTTGAATCTCGTAGAGAAGGCCCTAAGCCACTGAACATTGTCATCAAACTTTCAAAAATAAACAAATCAAACAACAAAGGAAAAGGTGGAGAAAATTTTCTAGAACATCAGAAAACAAGATTCTTGGCACTTCACAAGGAAAAGTACCATCCCCAGGTGGAGCCACTATTATAACCCTATAATTTATAGGATCAACTGGTGACTGAAAATTTTACCCATTTATTGTTTTGGTTTTCAAATGATTTGAGAAAAAGAAAAGAAAAGAAAGAAAAAGAAAAGAAAAGAAAAGAAAGAAAAAGAATAAAAGAGGGCATAAAAGAATTTGGATAAAGCCCCAAGCAATAAAAATGACTTGGTTCATATAGTTCAATCATGGCCAAGTACTTTTAAATTGATGTTGATAGGAGTAGGGAATAAGCTTGGCTAAACTATTTAATCTTAGCTAATCAAATTAGGTTAGCTAGTGAATAAATTTGACCAAACTGCCTAATCTTGGTCAAATAACCCCAGGATAGAGTAATTTCTTAGTTCAACAGTTTAATCTGGGCTAAATGTCATAGGTAATTACGCTAGAGCATAGGATAGTTTAGTTTGATTTATCTCAATCAAACAAGCATGATGATCGATGTTGAACCCTATCTTTGATGTTTTAAAGGTTTGATGTCTAACTCCCATGGTGATAAAAATAGAGAAAGCTTGGATGAATCCACATAATGCACGTATCATATGTTTTGGAGAAAATATTATTTTGTGCTCATAGAGTAAAGACACTGTATAGATGAATGACTGAGATGTTGGCGATGGGATCTACAGTTCACAAGTTTTTCTAGACCCTCCTGTTTGTTCTACCTTTAACGGTAGGGGGGGTTCCAGAATCATGTATAAAGAAGGCACGCATCTGAACGACAGAGGTGTTGGTGCATAGATCTATGATCAAGATTGAATACTGGACCCCCCCACCGTTCTACTTTTAATGGGGGGAAGGGGGGGGGGGGGCC
>ML785656.1:267818-292127 GCA_009831015.1 Picea engelmannii | reverse complement strand
CGGGTTTGGAATGGAGTGATTTCTCTGGCAGGCCCCCTTCTCTGCGTGGTAGAGATCCATCGGTCCAGACTCCCACCGCTTGCCATTTTCTGACCTACCCCCGTCACCTCATGACATCATTTTCCACCTGTTTCCCTAAGGATCACATCTCATAACTGTGTCAGTCCACTTTCCCTATTCACACATTACAAGTCCTTTCATCGTGATCACTTCCCCAATCAACACCCACCACGTCACTTGGTTGTACTCGTCATCTGTTGTTACCTGCCATCTCATGCTCCAAAGGACCTGTTGGCAATTTATTACTGGCCAACTTATCCGTTATCTTGTTGATCTACCCCTCCGTGCCCAATGGATATCCGTTTTCTCAAAAATAACTTTTCCCCTTCTTTCTCCCATTTTCTTACTGTGTCATCTCACCAGAAAATATTTTTCCCGTAGCACCAAAGCATATTTTCCTTGTTTTCTCTCCATTTCAGTCAACCGTCCAAAACCGCTGTCATCCCCACTAACGTTTGTTTGACTTGCAGGTATTTTCACCATGATGGCGCCAAAATCAAAGAAAACAGAGGCCGACGAAAATCCTTTCCTCCCGCCTCCTGTCGACCTCGACAGGATCCATTTGGCTGATAAAGATCATTTAATCATAGACACTAGGTGCGAATTCGACTTCGCGGATTTGTAGCCATGGATCAAAGATGTTTTCTTAGATCAGAGCGATGAAATTGGGATTTGGGAGTCCAACCTACCTCTGTATATTTCCCCCCAGGTCCACCATTTCCCTGAGTTCTCCCTCAAGTGTCAGGCTTAGTACTTCCCCGGCCAGAGAGTCGTAGTATCTTCATCAAGAGAAACCCTATTCTTCATCACACCAGAGGCCATTGACCAGATGATGCAGATACCAAGAACTGAATCCCTCTCCCCTTTCAATCTCGAAATTATTATGGATCTTTACCAGAAGTTATCGTTCCCTCAGAGAGAAGATATTTTCAAGCTTTTCCTCCATTAGGCCGCTCAACTCCCCAAGATAAATCCCCTGTACCCTTCCTCCCTGTTCTCAGTAAAGGGAAACGAAATCATTTCTTTTCTTTGGGCTTTGTCGGGTTATTTTTCCGACCAATGGGTGGATGAACCCATATTGGGTTTTCTTTCCATTTTCTCCACAGAAGAAAAACCCACCACACAGTTCGATTACAACACTTTCCTGGTGACCAATATTCATGAACAGTTTTCAAATTTCGCCACAGAGGGCATGTTCTGGTATTCCTCAATACTAGCCTACATGTTCACATTCTTTTAGGAGGACAGATTCTCCTTTTCAATGAAGAAGATGGACAAGGACGGGAGGCCGCAAGCAGTAACAGCTTGGACTTCGCTACTCAGACAAAATTCTATAGAATTCAGCTTCAAATAGCTTATCGAGTAGTTCTACCATCCAATGGTGAGCATGCTTAGTGGCAGACCCGAATGAAGGATAAATGAGGAGATTCATAGGATCTTACACCTCTCAGACTTGGAAAAAACTGGAGATTGGTATCTTTACCAAAATCACACCGAGATCAGAGTATATGGGTGTGAGTTGGCTCCATACAAACTGCCCAAGTATCTACCCGTGAGGATATTTTCCCTGGAATATATAAGGCAAACGATTAACTCAGATAACATACATTTTGTGTCTCTGAAAAAGAAATAGGAACTTAGAATTAAAGGGAAAATAGGATCATTCATCTGCAATAATCGAGGCACTGGGGACGAAGCAGATAGACTATTAAAAGAGATGAAGTTTTTTGTTAGCTTCATATGGCACTATGATCCATGTGGGATAATTTCTGAAATGAGGGTTAAAAATAAAAATGTTCCATATATTCATACACCCAAGCCTGAGATAGAAAAGTTTGCCAACCAAACAGAATTGGAGGCGAACACTCTGGTCGAGACAGAACAATAGGATTCTTCAGTTATCGTCTCATAGACTACTAAACCACAGGCTCCCAAGGAGAAAATACCCAGGAAGGATACTTCACCTTCCATCACTGAAGTCTCAGCTGAAGATTTCTGACTACACACCAAAAGGCCAAAAACCAGTCATACACCTGACGTTATTGGTGAAAAGGGAGGCCAACTCACTGAAACTATGAAGGATGATCGATCACTACTTAGCACAAGAAGAAAGCAGATCATATCTACAATTTTTCTTAAGAATCCCATGAATACTCCACCAGTCGACCGACCGAGTAAAGTAGGACCAAAATTTAGTATTTTTTAGAAGTATGACCTGATCAAAAATAAAAATCAGACGCTGACCAACAACACATATGCTCAATTTTGGAAATAGACATCAACGACACAACACAAACTATTTTCTGCATTT
Source organism: Picea engelmannii (assembly GCA_009831015.1). Lineage (NCBI taxonomy): Eukaryota > Viridiplantae > Streptophyta > Pinopsida > Pinales > Pinaceae > Picea > Picea engelmannii. The sequence goes on along the minus strand of ML785656.1, from coordinate 289,756 downwards.
GATATAGAGAAGGGAAGAATGCACATGGTGTTTCTGCAGGCACAGGTGCCGGACCCGAAAGAAATAACTGATTACAAAAGGGAAACATTCAAGTTTCATACTAAGGATGTGCATCCTGCTGATCAAATGGATCTGCACAAGAAAACTGGGGAAATGATTTTCTCCACGTTGGAAAATGATTCTACTATAGCCACTAAATTACAGGTATCTTTGAGCAATGTCCAGACACAACTTAAATTAGAAAAGATATCATCCTTTGCAAAAGATAACAAAATTAAGATGTTGGAAGAACTGGTCCTCAAGATCGGGTATGACCCCTCAAATGTCAAAGCAGTTGAGGAGATTCTTAAAAATAAAAATGCCGATATAACCTCTCTGAGGAAACAGTTGAAAACGCCACCAACAGAAGATGCACAGGCAAAGGAGATATCAAATATAGAAGGGGAAAAGGATGAGAAGATCAAGTTGATCATAAAGAAAAATGCAGAGTTGAAAGAGATGGAAGAAGAACTAGAAACGTTAGTGAAAGAGAAGGAACAAGAAAAGCCTATTGAAGTCATTCCTTTGAGCAAAGTTCCACTCACAGGAGTAAGAACAACATCTACAGTGGAAATTCCCTCAGCAACTCCACTGACAGCTCTGGAGAAGACAATGGAACTGGAAAAATCCATGGAAGAGATGAATCTGCAAGAGATAGAGATTAGCAGACTTAAAAAGGAGGTTGAGAACCTTCAAGAAATCAAGTCTTGTTACCAAGCTAGTTACTCCAAGGAGAAAAAAACATCAGACAAGCTCAAATAGGAATTGCAACAACTGCGAAAGCAAACAGTGGTAGGCAAAACACTTGCTGAGGTCAAGGAAAATGTCTGGATGGATATCACCAAATCCATAAATGAGATATGGCCTATGATACAAATCATGTTCAAGCAGAACGAACTGGCACAAAGAAGCAAGCAGGCAATTGAGAAAATAAGAGGAGAATTGGGAGAGATGCTCGCAGAAGCCACTGAGATCATTAAATTCCTTAATTCTAAAACCAGAGAAAAGTTGGAGGAGTTGAAAATTGAAGATAGGACATAAACTATCCTCGAGGTTAAGAGGGTCCTGACCAAAAGAGGATTGATGCTACAACTGGAGGAAAAAGTCTAGGCTATGGACATAGGAGTGCAAGGATTTTTCAACAAAATTGAAGCTCTGCAGAAGAAAGGCCCCCCTGGCTTAAGGGTCATACATGACAAGTTGATGACACTGTCTGATTATAAAAAGAAACTAGCCACCGTGGCTAAAGATAGTTCAAAATTCTTGGGAATACAGGGCAGTATCACAGGCAAGGCATTCTTAGAATCTTTCCAGTCAGACATCAACATACAACACGAAATCCAGTACATTTTCATCACCAAACCAACTTTTTCCAAGTATACAGAGATGGATGAAGTATACCGAAGATTGCTCAAAGTCAACATTCCCAATAACCTTCGATGGGAAGAGTTGTGCAATCTGATCGAGTAGGGTCTGAGGTGTATAATCCCAATCAACAGTCCAGTCAGATGAGGTCATGCAGAGGACTCACCAACAACTTACCCCAAAATCAGCATGAAGATTTCAACACATCATCAAACAATTCCTCAATTTTTGTATCTTGTTGAGTTAGTTAGCTAAATTTAGATTTCGACGTCCTGATCTTTAATGATAGGATCATATGTAATTTTTTATTATAAATACTTCAAACTTTGAAGTACCGAGGATTGATCTTTACGCCCTATAAGCTAGAAAGACTGTAATTTTTTTCAAAGAGATCTTCCAATAATACAAAGGGATGTTTCACAGGATTCTCGTGTGTTGTTCATTGGTGATGTTATTCTTTTCTATGTTAAATGTTTTTCTCTCTTAGTTGTCATATTGTTTTCTAATCTAATCTTTTAAAGTAGCGCATGTTGCAGGATTTATCTTTGTATACCCTGTTTCCGGCTTTGAAAGATCTTAATATTTATCTTTCTGATATTATAGTGAAGAAATTCTTAAATGCTTCTTTACTTTAATTGATATTCTCATGTTTTCTGCTATTCATCATTTTACTGCTAAAGAATCCAATGAATGCATTATCTTTCCCTGTGAAAAGAATCTTTTAATTTATGTTTATATTTCCATCTTTATAATACAGACCCCATAGCCCAATGGAAGCGTAAACTCTTTTCAGCCAACTCAACAAAAACAATATAAAAACTTTTCCATCTTATGTTATTTAACTAGCCTAATATCTTAAAGTTAAAACATCGTTAAATCATACAGAGAGATCCCTCTCTGAAGTTGGTAGGGATAGATTCCAGTTTCAAAGTGGTTGGATAAAGTTACCTCTTGTAAATTTCTTCTACTCTAACAACCTCTAGGGATTTACAGAGCATTAATAGACTCCATTTCGGAGTTTCATAGATCGGGAGGTGGAGTTGTCAAGAACTCTCATGTCAAGAATGTTGAAATCGTGATGTGCGAAATCACGAAGAGATCTGGACCATCAAATAATCTAGAGTGTGGATCGTTGATCCGACTCCATTTCGGAGCTTCAGATACTGGGAGTTGTAAGATTCAAGTGACAAGACTCTTCATCACAAGAGTCTCAAAGCGACGAAATGCAAAACGTTGAAATCCAGAATCAGGCACAAGGAAGGCCCGTGAAGTGTCGAATTCACGACAAGATCTGGACCATTGGGTCCATAGGACACATGAAAATAGATCATCATTTCTCTGAATGCAAATTCAAAGGAACGGGGTTCACTAACCTCTTGAACGCGTAGCAGGAATTCACGACATGTGAAATCACGAAAGGCAGAAATGGGAAATGCTGAAATGATCGGAGCTAGTGCAACCAAGCTCCATTTCGGAGCTTTGGATACTGGGACAAGGAGTATCAAGAAATCATCGCCACAAGAACGCCGAAGTGATGAAAATAAAAATCATGAAAGCACTATATGGATAAGCGCTCGGTCACCTCTCATAGTCACATGGTCGAAGAGATATAGAGAAAAGCTTGAAGCGGCAAGCTCCTTTTTCGGAGTTTCGAAGATCATGACTTGGAGAGTCGAGATGCCACACAACAAGATTTCTGAAATGTCAAAATGCGAAACACGTTTTGGCTCAGTTTGTGGTCACAGTCATTGGTCACATTGACAGAAGATGGAGGAAGGAGCTAGTGAAGACAAGCTCCATTTCGGAGTTTTGGGGATCAGGACATGGAAAGTAACAAAATCTTTACCACAGGGATCCCAAAATGTCGATGTACAAAATGGTGAAATGAACACAATATTCAATGAAGTCAATTCAACGGTGCAGATGAATTTGAATAAGATCGAAGGGATACTGTTGCACTTCACAGTGTAACTGCTAGAAACAAATGATGTTTTCTGCTAGAGGATGAGCTCGTCTATGACAGAGAAGACAAAGAGTCTCAACTGCCAGAGAAGCTGAGGAATCTCGATATAACACCAAATGATGATGGATGCGTGGGTGAAACCACCAGAGAAGCTGAAGAGTTACCATGATGAGTAGGCATAGCACTCACACTGGGCAGGAGATGAAGAACAGAGTGAGACAATGTGGCACACAAGAGATGGGATAGTTGTGGAAGAGTGAAGTGGAGAAAAAACCCCAATGTGGAGGAGATTGGGGGTGGAGAGGATGCAAGTTAAAGAAGTAGATTGCATGCACAAGGTGCACAGAGACTATAAGAATGTTGAACAAAGAAGAAATGGGGTGGTTGTTGGGTGTGATTGAGGTGTGAAGAAGGAGGCAGAGCACAACAGCAAAAATGTACAGAAGGGGAATGGTGCATTGAAGGGACATGGCGCAGAGAGCATAAAAGGAAAACGAACAGAAAGTGCAAGGAGTGTGCAGAAGACACTGATGCAGACAAAGCAACGTAGTGTAGAAGAACAATGATGAGATCGGTAAGCCATTGAAGAACTTTATATCACTGTAATAAGTCATAATAGGAAATATTTATATTTCAAGGTGGTAGGGAGGTGCTAGGGAGGACTATTTTTCTCAAAGGTTCAAGTGGGTGCTTGAACAAAGTGAGTTGTAGCTTCCATCTGGTTGCAGCCAGAGAAACCAGGGTGGCAAGGTGGTGCAAGGGAGAATTGTTGTTCTCTGTTATACAGGTTGGTGCCTATGTGACTATAAGTTGGTGCTTCCATCCAGTTGGTGTTGGAACACTTAGGGAGTTGGTGCATCCTTCTAGTGGGTGCTAGAGAAACCAGGAAGTTGGCGCTTCCTTCTAGTTGGTGCTAGAGAATCCAGAGAGTTGGTGCTCTTAGCAAGTAGCAGCTTGAAAAATATATGTTGTAGCCTCATTATGAGTTGGTGCTCATATGTATGATAATGTATAGAATGTACATATTACTTATCATATAAAGAAGAAGAGGTTTTTAACCTTTATGGGTTTCCTCAGGAAATATCTGTCTTTGTGTATCTCATATGTGTGAATGATGTTGAATGGTATATTGCTTACTTCCCTACATTATTGTGATTGTCATTGAGTGATCTGGAAAGATTTTAAAATAAGTATTATTGTTTAAGCAAGGTTACAACTGATTCAACCCCCCCCCCCCCCAACTCAGTTGTCCAACATTGTTGGGAGTCTGTTTTAAATCAAGGGATCTCGCTTACATGTTCTTGTAGCTAGAGCACACATTTTTCCATGTGCAAAAGAAATTGAATGGATCATTACTCACATTGATTCTAAGAGTTGTGTGACTAATGATGATAAGGGTAATTGCGTGGGGGTTTTCCTACCCCTGGAAGTGGACAAATATTGCAGTTTTCCAACAACATAATTATTCCTCAACTATACATTTTTGACAATATTCTATTATCATCAAGACTTAGGGATGATAATAACTGGTTGGTAGAAGGAAGATAAAAATTTCTTCCATAGGACTTCTAGATATTACAACAATATAGGATTAAGAGAACCACAAATGTAGATCATGGTTCTATTGTGTCGATTATATCAAGAAAAGGATTTTTCCCATTTGTTGGCAGCCAATACAATTTTTTCTATTTCCCTCTAAGATGCCTACACCTGCGTCTTATGAACTTCAAATTGTCGTCGCATTTTGCAAATTAACGATATTTTCATTTCATGCGACGTTTGCAAATTGGTTTCGATTTATTTTTCACGACTGAAAGCGTGAAAACTCCTCCATCGTTTGTTGAATTGTCATGAGCTTCTCATCGACATTCTGATTGGTACTTACCTTTGGTTTATTATTATGTGGCTGAGGAGACTTTTCAAACTATGACATTCTTTCTTTGATTTCACAACCTGGTTATTATTTGATTGATAAGGTATTGAACATGTGAATTTATGAGTTATACTTGATTTCATAATAGATATGGTTGATTATGTTTCGATCCTTACTATTATAAGCTCTTGGCCTATCGATTTTATGAAACCTCTTATCATGTTTGTTAAACTTTGATTATGCAACAAGTGCATGGGTATCATATGAATTCGATTTTATATTGAATAGCAATGGTTTGAAGTTTCACAATGGCGCATTGATTAAACTTTTGGATTTTGATTTTATGGTTTGTATTATTGCTTGGCATATGATTAATTTGTGGGTTTGATTTTACGTTGAACATTCATGGTTTCAATCCATAGTTTGGCACATTGATATAATTGTTCACCGTTTGAATCTTGGGATGAACGAACATTTTGGTTCGTGTTATGATTGATTAAACAGGGATGGTACTGTGCCATTAATGTTTTGCATGGCGGTGAACTAACCCACCACCTTCGCACGCGCATATTGATTCACCTCCCCTTTCATAGTTCTCAACTGTTGAGCGATTTTACTCCTGTGTGTTTATCCAAACCCTACCATGAGCCCGAACCATGGCTCCAGTCGTGAGGGCTGAACCCAATGGCTGTCAGGCATTGTTAATGTTTGATGGTGCTTATAGCGACCTGGAGGAATTCGGATGGCTCCCGTTCATACGAAGATTCGATGTTATAACCCTAGCGTGGCTCGGCAATTTGCATTAGCCTTCGATGGCTACTGAGCCAAGGTTGGGGATGTGCAGTTGGAAATTGATGAGAAGTTTCTCAGCCTGGCTACTGGTCTGCCTGCTATCGGACAGAGATGGTCGAAAAATTGTAAAGTGGAGAATGTCCCGTGGACATTAATCTTCCATTCACGAAGAGTGAGTTCTTGTGACAAGGGTCTACCTGCAAATATGCTAAAACAACGCTGGCACGACTTGCTCATGGTAACCAAGCAGTTCATTACCTGCGAGGGCAGGTATGGTTTCGTGTTCTTGTATCACCTTCGGCTACTGATGGTTTTCATAGGTTACGAGCTTAATATGCCTCACTACTTGCATAAGAGTTTGTTTAAGATTTCCAAAAGGTACAAATGAAACCAGGCCGATGGCAGTCTATTTCATTTTGGGTTAATTAAAATGATGGTGGTTTGTCATTTGGGATTACGTAGGGACTGTTGGAATCATTTTCTTCAACGCAATAATTTTAAGGAGTCAAGCCCACCACAGGTTGACAAACCTGTGGTGAGCGAGAGGAAGTTATCACCCCCTGTCCCTTACAATGCTCTGCTACCCAAACCCCTACACGAGCAACCTATCGATCTACCCAATTCTGTGACCCCAGATGTGGAAAATGTCAAACCCGTGGCTAAAAAGCCCAAAACCAAACCCAATGCGAATTCTAAAGGAAAGAAGAACACTCGATTAATATCTCGCATGGCAAGAAACAAACCTAAAGTCCCTGTCAACCCTGACCCTGTTATGGTAAGTGAAGACTCTGACTCAGAGATTGAACGCTACCTAGCAAGCGAGTATCAATATTCTGAAGGCCTGTGTGATAAACCCGCATATGATTTTGTGAAGAACTTACCACCTTGTTTGCTAAATGATCCTAATTATCCCGGTATCAAAGTGCCCTGTGAAACCCCGGGTGACTCGTCAAAACCCCCTCCTGTTCTATCTCAACCAGCAGCTCCACCATGTGATCAGTGTGGCGTATGGTTGGAAAGGTATTACCTCGATGTGCCAATGTTGCAATCTAGAATTCATACTCTAGAAGATCAAGTTGCAAGGTTATCTAGTCTAAAGGGTAAAATGCCATCCACTGATAAGAAGCAGCGAACGACTGGTTCGATTATGTTCAAGAACGTGGAGTCGGCAACAACATTCGTCAATTCAAAATTGGCTTAGCTAGATCAACCTCATTGTTATGATTTTCACCCATTTATATGACATAATCGTGAACACTGTTACACCGTGGATTTGCTCTGTCACATAAGCATGCACTTTTGTATATATTTTCGTTTTGATAAATCAATTTTCATTACAGTTTTAGATTTCGATTGGATTTGCTTTTGATTCGAATGATCGTAGGGTAGATTTGTTTGTTTCGATTTGGTTTGAACTGAATACTCTGTCGATTATTGAAGTTGTCAATATTTTCGAAACATAGGTCGTTTCTGGTATATCAATTTCAAACACAGTTAATATTTCATTTCGAATTGGTCATATACGATATATTTGGTAAATTATGGTTAACTGTTGTATTCGAATTCTATTCTGTGGATACATGACTAAATTGCGAGTAGATTTGAATCATGACTGTTATATCCAATCTATCGATTCACATAGTTTGACCGTATGATCAGTTTGATTCATATATCGTTTAATTTTGATTTCTCAATGAAATTGATTATGCACAGGATTACGATGTGTTTTTATTTTTAGCTCAGTCGCATTTTGATTTGACAATTGCCCAGTTCATGGATTCTGTTGATTTTCTCATGCCCCTGTCTGTTGACTGTGTGGTGATCGATCACGAAAATCAATGGGTCGATATTCATTGAGTATGATTTCATTCTATTACAATTGAAACAATTTACCTATCGTTGCACTAAATTAAATGAGATCAATCTGTTGATATGACTATAACGAGTCAATGATGGTTACGATCATTATTTTGGTCATATCTGTTAACCGTATGACACTCAGCGACCGAATACTATGGCAAAGTTTGTGGATACTGTTATGCATATTTCGTTTTGATTATAATCGTAACGGTTTGATATTTGATTAACGCAATGCGAATTTTATGCACAACTGTAACCAATCGATTTTGATTGTGTTCGATTGAAGCTATATCAATTTTGGATACGATGCGATTTACTTGTAATTGCATTTGGATATGAAACAGTGTGGTTATTATTTGTCCCGATTTAATGGCAATTCAAAAAACAGAGTATTCTTACCCTGTCCCGATTGCATCCTTTTCGATTTGATTTGATTTGATTGGTACATTTGCTTGAGCCATTAGTAATTCAATTTTCATGTTTATTAAAAGAAAATTAAATTGGATTGTTTTGAAAAGATTTCATTTGATCTCTATTTGATTCTATATGTTATTTTAGACTAGCTACAGAATCAGATGATTTTGTAGCTAAGTCTGTAGAATCAATTTTTTAGTGTTTTGTTACTGAAATATCTTTCTAATTGGATATTTGTGTTCTACTGCAGGTAAATTCGATTTGCAATTGAGTTGTTGAGCAGTTAGGGGATGTTTCAAAGATTTTACTTGCATTTTATTTTCTTAGTTTAGGAGATTTTGGGATTTTTCCCTGATTATGTAAAATTGTTTGATAATTATCCACAAGGATGTTTTACCTTGTGGAGAAACTTATATATACTTATGATTTTTGTAATAATGTTCATCCTCATTCGTGGGAGAACAAGGATATGGGATTCTAATGCAGACTGGATCAGAATTGATGTTTTGTCACAGCTTTAGCTTCTCAATATATCAACATTTTGTTTCATGTTTTGTATATCACTTTGTTATTGGTTTATGACTACTTTAGCTATCTAAATCATGTGCAAATGATATAATTTTGATTACTGTTATCCATATCTTGTTTCTTCCAAATAGATAAAAGACATAACAATTGTTAATTCAGTTTGTGAATGACAGGTTTATCTTCTTCATAGATTGAATTGTTATATATAAGTTTTTGCATAACAGATTTCCCTTATTGCAGGAATTTATAATTATAAGATTGTTATGATTTTCTTTTATGTCTTGTTTGTCCTGTAAAACACTTCAAGAAGCAGCACAACCAATCGTTTACGAAAATCTTATGGATTAACCGGTGTGAGTTTCCTCCTCCGACCAGCTTAGAAGTCAGCATACACAGGGCAAACTTGGAGCGTTTCCAGGTCAATTAGTTTGTGTTTACTGTTTTCATTAAGTAGTTTAATTTAGATATAATTTTAATTATATTTATATTAGATTGTTTAATTTCAGTAAAATATATTAGATTGTTTAATTTCAGTAGTTTTATTTCTTTTCATAAAATATAAAAAATCAAAAAGAGAGTCTTGGTTGTCTTAGGGCAGAAAACACATGAGTTTTGCAGGTTTTAATTAAATTTGTAGGCTGTTTATAGTGTACATTTGTGAATAAGTAATATTGCAACTGATAACTAGATAGTTGATTTGAGTTATTATAATAGTAATTAGTGGATTGTATATAATAGTTAGAATAGTTATATTTAGTTTTAGTTTATTTAGTAGTTTGTTTTGATTAGATTTGTGAGTTAGTTAGTTTGTTTCAGTTAATTTTAGTTTGGTTTATTAGTTTTGTTTAGTTTAGATTACTTAGCTCAGATCATTTCTCTCTTTAGTTTTCATAGGAGACCTTAGAGCGACCAACAGAGCCGTTAAACTCGTCAGGGTGGTCCATTCCAAACGGCTTGGGTTATTTAGACAACCCCGGACCGGTTCCACTCTCCCAGTTGACGGACTGTCAATTTCGCCCGTCAACACCATTTTACTGATGCATGGATCCTACTAGCCTATATAATGGATACCACAAGAAAATATTTCAATGGGGAAGCCATCTTGTCCAGTTAGCTCAGTTATAAAATTGAAAGACCCATCAGGTAGTTTAGGAGCCAAATGTTGTGCCTTCCTTATATATGGCTTCATATCTATTAGATGTGATATGAACTAGGAACATATTATCAAGGATGAATATAAATTGGCACATTTAAGAATCTCTAATCCATGTGTATTTTCATATGATTTTGGAGAATATGTACAAAAAATATTATTCCCTCATATGTGATTATTAATTTATTTCTTGGAAAGGATGTATTTCCTTATTTTCTAAAGAGAAAATCCAATACTGGTTGATCAATCTAAGCAGATTATTCCATGCATTGATAATTGGTATTTATAAGAGGAACTTACATACACCAGGTTTTATGGGGCAACTATTTCACCCCACTTATTTCCCAAGTATATCCTGGATAGATTGGTTATGTAAGAAATATTCTATCAAACCATCCTTCATGGGTTCAATGCATATTTGGAAAAGGAAGCCAAGAAAAGGCCCTTTATCCCTTATGGTTTCAAAATAGGTTGTTACTTCGTCAAGGATATAAGGAAAGCAAGGCAAGAAGGTCTCAACCATTTGGAATATTGGTTCCAAACTAGAAGATTTAGAAGGCACAATCCTAAAGGAATAATTTTTCAACATTTTGAACATGTGTCCTATAGATGACCATATAGTCATGAGAAGTGGGAGAAGGAAGCATTCACTGAAAATTCCCAAAGATGGATTGAGATGTTGGAAGTAAGAAGTAACCCTCACATATCAATTTTAAAAATCCTATCTCTAGATGAAAAAATGTTGGAGATAAACCATGGTGTAGTTGCTAATAGGGAAATTGAAGAAGCAATGACATAGGAGGGAATCAGGTTTAGGGGATAAGAAGAACAACATGCCATTCAATAGGAATATGCCAAATTGCATCAAGATCAAGAACTTTAGTGAAAAATAGATGAATGATTGCAGAAGAAATAAGAAGAATATGTTGCTAAAAAAATAGAAAATAAAAGAAGAGCTACTAAAGTTGAGAAAAGAAAGAGAAAATTGCAAGAGCAACATGAGAAAGAAAAGGAGAAAAATTATTGATGGAAAAATAAGAAAATTGAGTTTCCAAGGAAAGAAGGAAACAACAAGAAAAATAGGATAAAAATATCCAAGATGATCTATTATATAAATAAATGGATAAAAAGTAAGCATTATACCAACAACAAGGATCCCAATTTATAGGAACTCCTACAAATATTATTTATCTAACTAAGGAAGAGTAAGAATATGTACCCAAAGCAAGTGCCCAGGTAGAGGGGGAGGGTATTGATAATAGAAAGGATAAAAAAACAGGTCGAGATGAAGGACCTTTAAAGACACAAGTAGTTGATAAAGATGAAGATACATCAAAGACACAAGAAATTGATCAAGGAAAATATGATTAGGAAACAAAGGCAATTGACCAAACAAAACAAAAATAACTAGAAGAGAAAGAAATAGAAATGACATAGATAAAGGTAAAAGGCCTAAAGTAGCCTAGATAATTGATGAATGCAAGGAACTAGAGATAGAGAACTTTCACACTACACGAAGTCTAAAAAATATTCTATCCAGGGGTGATCAACCTATCTCTGATCTTGTAGATGAAGTTGTTGACCTAGAATCCATTTCCTATTATCAATGTCAGCAAACTATTGTAAAGAGAACACAAAAGAAGTGAAAAATCAACGTCGATAGTTTTGTAATATGCACTGTTGATGAAGTCATGTTGCTTACAACAAAATAAAAGGTGAGTGAATTGATATCTACTAGAGTAGCTATATCTCAAGCTACTATTGACAAATCTAGGGTAGATGAACATGAAGTTGAGGGCATGAAAATGGAACTTGAGTTCCTTAGAAATCAAGTGAATTACTATAAAGAATCTGGAGATGTTATTACTCCCTTTGTGGAATAAATTTTGGACATCAATAAGGAACATGAGAAAGTCAAAAGAAATGTTATGGTCAAGATCACGACATAAAAGAAGAAACATTGTATCTATATACAATATACAAATAAATTATGAGATGGAATGAAAATCAAGGTAGAATGAAATATCATATTGAATATATCGAAGAAATTTAGAAAGGTCACGGCGAAGAGGACCATGATATCATGAACCCGGTGGAGGATGAAGTGTCCAAAATAATAGTAGTACAATATTGGGGAGAACTAGTCGCGCCATCTCAGAGTCAAGAAGATAATGAATGGTCCACCTACTGACAATGTTGGAGTTTTATAAATAAAGTCATGGAGGATAATGGATTTCCCAGTTTCAACCAACTAGGATTATCTTAGTTGATTGATGAGATACTTGTAGAATTCAAGAAGATCATCGATAAATGGGAAGTTGAAATTAGAACAATCACTATAGTAAGTCATGCCCACATGCATAGATATATGGTAGAAGAAATCGAAATCACTTCCAGGTTCGAAGTGATTTTCCCAGAAATAGAAATATACACTCAAAGTTTCAAAATAGAAAGAGAAAAATTAAGTTTTCCCAATGGATCATCATGTTTTCCCATACCTCCAACTATGTGAGGAGTTTCTAAACCAATGGGTCTAGTATGATGCTAAGCATGAAACAATCCAATATCCTAGTCAATTGGTAGTTTGATGGCATGCAATATTTGATTCTTTTTTATTTTTTTCCTTTATTATATTTTTAAGTTATAATGATAAACTATAAATATGAGGATTATCCTGAGAAAGAATGATTTTTGGCTCTGAGGATAATTTTGGAGAATTTTAGTATAGAACTATTCTGAAGCTAATTCAAAATCTCTTTTAAGAGTAAATGTGTTTGATTTTACTGAGGTTTTCCCATTCCTTTTATTCCTTGTCATGGATTATTCTACTATTGTTTAAATTTCTCAGTCATCTAGTAAGAATTTTGATTGTTGATAAAGTTATCATTTGGTAATTGAATAGATTGTTGTTGTTCTCATTAAAATGCTTTATTGTAACACACCAAACCCCCCTAAGTACCTTTTAAGGGAGTGAGGTAATTAATTTCACTTTTTCCTCATTTAAATCGAAAACCTCTTATCAAGGGAACTAACATTTTCTACTCGTTAATAACCTTCAAATGACTATCGGCACGCTTGAAACCAGGCTCTGGGTCAAAATTTAGGTCCTTTCAAAGTTTCTTAGGCTTTCCTTACTCTCAAGTCACATCATTTCCACATGGAATTCACATGGCTCCTACCACTTGCCATTTGACATGGCATGGACGTGGAATCACCACCTGGTCCTTCGATCCACACCCTATCGGACCCTCGGTATGTTCTCTAACTGGGAAACTATGATTATTTTGAGCCTCTCTCATTGGAATACCTTTCCCATAGATTCACATTCCATTTTGATGACATACTCTGACCATTCCTACTCTGCTATATCTAATGGATCTTGGAATTAGTCCATCAACAACCATGAGTGTGTCAGATTCTCTACCTACATGACGGTTAACATTCGATGATGTTACCCTTTTCTCCTCGGTCATGTGGGGAAGATAGGGAATCGACAGTTGAGATCGCATATTTTCGATTCTTCGATCTAAAATTTTGAACTCCTCTTAGAGTCCCTCCATTTCTATCAGGATCCTCCCATCATAGTGCTCCAACAATGGATTTCCTTAGGTACTCCGACTACCCATTCTAACGAATCCCTCCTTCGAAGGATCAGATGGTTCCAGGGGCCTGGTGATAGATGACCAGGGTTTCGTCAGAGATTTTCAATTGTATGAGGGTTACAACTTCTCCATAACCATTCACCTTCATAAAAGTGGTCCTTTGACCAATCAACATTTGTTAATCATCGTGGCTTACCTCCCAACTAATGGTCAAGATATTCTCGAGGACTTTTCACCTCGATACGCTTATTCCTCTTGACACGTGACACCATCTAAGTATGACATGTGGTGATATCGACACCTTACACGTGGAAGTCGTATTCCTCATGCAAGTTCACCTAGGGGTTCCAAATCATTAATACATGTGGCCCTCTCTATACTCAACACATGGCACCACCCACTTCTTGAAATGTGTTGCCATCCTAGTTAATTTCTCATACCTTCCACTAGAAATCGATGGTTGATATTTATTTTCATACATTCTACCTCAGAGTGCATCACCATGACCCATTCCAATAGCTCATTGTGATGGATAGTCAAGATCTCCCTTCGGAGATCCTTGATCCCAAAAATATCAACAATTAGATTCTACCCTTGGATTCCTTCTTGACGTGACACATCAACGGTCATATCTTTTCCTCTGAGTCCATCCTCAGAGTGTATATCCATGACCCACTTCGATTAACCCCTTGTGACGGATGGCTAGGATTTTCTCTCGGAGCTCCCCCAGTCCTGATATATCCACTATCATTGTGTCCCCTCGAAACTCCTATATCGAAGTGTATTCATGGGTGTACTCTGAAAGGCACTATGAAATGGACAACCACGATCACTCTATTTTTCTCTCCGATGGATCGATGACTCTGGTTAATTCAGAGTCTCGTCCCAACCTAACCATTGATTACTCTGATGGGTCTTCTACGATACACAATTGATATATTTCAACATTTATATTCGATGGTCAAGGTTAAAACAAAGTTCTAATGGTCTAATTCACCCAAAGGGCCCACACTCGACTCACCGACCAATTACCTGTTGTCAATCCTAGGCTGTCACCTATCAACCTATGGACACATTGACATTCTTGATCAACATGACATGTCATTCTGATGTAACTTCCCTTCCTAATCTCTCTTAAATGAGACTACATAGATCTATGACAAAGGTTTATCCTGGGCTAATCCTCAATGAACGACTGAGATATCTCTTCGATGGTCCACCATGCCTCAAAAATAGAACCAAAGTGTTGTAGTCCAGGGAATAATGAAAAGAATTAGAGAAGATAGCTACATTATAGGATAAATAATAGGGACACACACGTACTCAAGAAGATAAAGAGATTTGTGGGAAGGATATCCATCCGAGTTTGTATTCCATATTCATGAGAATTTATACAATAGAGAGATGGTTGGAACAGTTGTACTTGCTCCAACTAATCCTTTGTTAAGTTTCATTCATCCTCTACGTGAATCTACATAATTTATTACATGTATTCATAAATTATTTTGCTAGTGTCTAATGTTTGATGGTCTATTACAAGTTATCACATGGATTAACAATTAATATTTCCCTCTTTTGGTAGAAAAAAATATCTCAATGTGATTAAGGAAATGATAGAAAATTATTTTGAATAAGAAGCAGACGATTCCTTGTAGTAATTTGCACATGAATAAATTCATTTCATAAAAAAACAATTGACTACACTTTCACATTTTCAAAAACAAAAACTAGTTTCTTCATGTAATTCCTAAAACTGAAAGCCTCTACTCATTCAAGTTACTTACATGTTTAGATTTCTCGCAACAAAATGACTTAAATAACCCTTTGAGGAATAAACCTGATACTTTTTATACAAATGAAATACATCATCACATTCATAATTACATTAGTTTCCATGTTAAATAAATGCATGTATCATAGCATTTAAATCAATACACATTTTCAAATATGTCCTAGCATATCTAAATGCACTCCATGACACTATCCTCAATGTTTTCATGAGGGTAAACAAAATCAAATTTCCAGTTGTTCATACGGTCATACAACCATCAACATTTCTCATGCCAAAAGTATCCACATACTACAACATATCGATCTCTCATCCTAGAGAAACATAACAATAATTAGAAAAAGAGTTAAGGTACTCTTCCCTTTTTCCAACTCGTACACAACCTAGAAATTTCATTTCAACTAAGTAATTTTCCAAGGCCTTACTTCCTTTACACAATATGGCTTAATCCAATCTCATTACTTAACATGTTTATTAATTTTTCTATCATTTACTCGCTATATTTATTTCCATAGATGTTCTTTTAATGTATACACTTTGTCTCAAAATTTCATAACTTGAAAGTGAGAAACGTTCCCTCCTTTTCTTCTTATTTTCTTATGTAATCTATCCCTCCTAGAATCTTCCTACTCTCTTTCTTGAGAAATTTCAGTAAAGTTCACCTTGATCTCCCATGGATATAACAACATGCTACAAAAACAATCTTTTTGTTCACAATGAATTATGAGCCTGTGCATTCTTCACATTACCATTAAGATATCAGAATGGTTGGCGTTCATTTGTCAGTCTTTTATTCATACATTTGTGTTTTAGAATGAAATATGGGATTCTTATGTAGATAGGCTTGCAGCCTACTGCCTAATTTTCCAACATTCATTAACATTATAACTATGTTAAATCCTAGAAGAATCTTTACACAGTTCTTCCACCAGGAATATTATTATCATGCAACTCTGTTGTCTCACATCTAGCACTATCTAAAACGAATTCAATCATGAGTCAACTCAGCCTTATCATTTCATAGGTTTACCCAAATTTTCCATAAGGAATATAAGTATGCATATTTAATATGCATCCTAGTTTGCATGTTCACACATGCACAATATTCTTTCATTTTTGTATTCAATTGTTCTTTCATGCATTTAACCACATGCATCAGCATAAGTATATGGGTGTTTACCATATACACACCTCATATTTTCCACACCGCATGTCGATTTAAATCATTTCACTTATGATTGTTCACAATCATTCTCATGCAATTCTCAAAGGCATAATCATATTGTCTCTTATCATATCATCATAGCATACTTTCTCATTTATTATTTCAGTAGATTACACTAGCTCTTCCCAAGGAGTGGATTACATCCTCCTCAATATAATATTAAAAAAAACTAATCATACTTCTTAAAATGGAGTCAACTATGACTCTATGACATTACTTAGATTTGAAAAGTACAAATCTTGCCTCACTTATTCAGACATTCATATCATAATTTTAAACATGTATATGTATATTTGCATATATGTATGTGCATCATTTTCGCCTTTTTACCTCATTCATTCATATTTATTTAATATCATCCAATTTTTATGAGACCTTACAGTCACTTACACGATTGACCGCATCAATAAAATCATAATAATGTTACCCTCTTTACAAGATAACAACCAACTAAAGGCCACTCTTTCTTAGTTCTCTTTTAGCATTTCTTCTTATCTCCCTTTGAGGAATATCATACTTCCTCAATTTATTATTTTAACGAAAACACTCAAATCCTTCATCATAGGGTCAACCATGTATCCATGGAATTATTTATCCTAGGAAAGCACACTCCTTGCCTTACTTCCCTCTTACTTAGGTAGTCATATCATGCTTTCAAGCATATAAGTATAACTATGTATGTATTATGCATGTGCATTTTTTGCACAATTTTACTTTTTCTTTCATATTTATCTGATATTAATATTGGTCTTCATTAAAGATAAAACATATCGATCAACATGATTAGTCTTATAGACATATTCATTCATGTCTTCATACTAGGAAACTCTATAACACATTCAATCCATGCACTCAAGCACCTACTTACATATATGGAGGTTCAACATGCAAGCTCACTATTGCACCCCATCTCCCATGTCATTCACACGAATTAGCATTTCAAACTTCCATATTGTTCCTCCCCGAAATCTTATAGTCATTCATATGACAAGTCCCATATGGACACTCAAAATTATTTCGCCATGTTTTCATGGAAACAACCTGCAAGAAGCCACTCTTGCCCAACTATTATCAATGCATCCCACAATGCCAGAAATACAAATAGGTAATTACAACATCATGACCCAAGGCAACAAAACAAGAATTATATTTTTTCTTCCTGCCTCTAACGAAGACCTCTACCAAGAAAATTCCTTCCCAAATTTCCTCTTACTATTGCAATGAGTATACTAAGACATATTCATATGGCTACCATCCCCTCTGGATGTCAATTTGACCCATTGGTCATCTAAAATTTCTTCAACATTTCCTTTATTAGACCTCGGGTCAACCTTTCCTTTATTATTACAATCCTATCCTCATAAGGCACTAGGTATCATCATTGTTAACATCTCATTCATGTTGTTAGTTTCCCTGCTTTCATCAGGTCATCATTGGCCAAAATTATCTATCAATAGATCATACCTTACAACTCATCACAAGTTATAATAATTATATTTTCATGTTATGTTCATGCCACCATTACCATATGCATTACAACATAAAATCATATTGGATTTTTATGCATATTCTAATACTTAGTTGATAGACATGTACATATATTTCTACATCTAAAAGCTCGTAAAATGGTTCATATTTCCATCTTATTGTTCTTTTTTATGAGGTTAGTAACATTCCCTAAAGACTCCTCTTTATCTTTCTTAAATGGATTATCCTCATTGCAAGTTTCCACTATTATAGGTCAAGTAAATTGACCTTACACACTTCCCATCCATCCTCTGATCATGAGGAATTTCATATATCGATTTTAGTATTCTATTTAAGAAGTACTTAATATCACCAAGGGTCTTATCAATTCATACAAAGTTTTCAAGGAAATTTTTCCATAAGGGTCTTAACCCTTGTATAATCAATCATTTTAATTTCAAGAGACTTTGTCTGCCATAGAATATAGACAATATTATACTTAGCCAAAAAATTCAACTCATGTCCCTTGTCTGGTCTCATGCAGCTTCATAAAAAAAATTATGCCACCTCTACCATTCACATTAAGGTATTACCATTAATTCCCATCATCATATTCCCACTCCTATAAGAGTAGTTATCAACTTGACAAATGGACATTATAATCCCTCTGATGAAATACACCAGAGTGCATTTCCAAGGTGCACTTTCAATCTGTTGTCCTCATCCTCAAGGAACTCGTATAGATAATGAATAGGATTTTTATTGCAGATAATATCTTTGAAACTCTTTGTCTTATTATATCAATCCTCTTATTTAACTCTATCCCATCCAATCCTAGTGTTTTATGCTACTATGATACCAATTTGTAATACACCCAACTGCCCCTAAGTACCTTTTAAGGGAGTGAGGTAATTAATTTCACTTTTTCCTCGATTAAATCAAAAACCTCTTATCAAGGGAATTATCATTTTCTACTCATTAATAACTTTCCAATGACTATCGTCATGCTCGAAACCGAGCTCTGGGTCAAAATTTAGGTCCTTCCAATGTTTCTTAGGCCTTCCTTACCCTCAAGTTGCATCAATTACTTGTGGAATTCACGTAGCTCCTGCCACTCGCCATGTGACATGGTGTCAATGTGGCATATGTTAGAAAAAAAGGACCGTGGAGCAATAAAATAAAACAAATGCGGAAACAAAACACATAAGATACACAATACAATAGAGACACAGATTTACGTGGTTCACCCAGTGTGGGCTATGTCCACCAGAGAAATTGCCAAGTCCTTCCTTTATTATTATCCAACATATGAAGGGATACAACCTACAACAAACCCGTTGTAACTTCCTCTTCTTTCTCTCACAGTCTCCTATCTCAGATTACAATATTCACCATCAACCATATCTGCAATACATTTCCCTCATAAAAGAGGGTTTCCTTCTAGGGAAAAAAACCCTAACATAATCTCTATCGTTAGATCTACGACCTTATAATGAAAAATCCAGATTTACAATGAAATTACAATATACATTTACAAGGCAATTTTTCCTTCGGGAGCTTCACCCCCGAACCCCCTTTGGGGGCCCACTTGCCCCCAGACCCCCCAACTAGGGGATAGCCCCCTCCGACCCCGCAAAGGGGGTACCCCCCATCTACACTCCCTCGCGTGGAAGAGTGTACATACTTCTAAGGTGTAAATACTTCATGGGGTATAAACACGGCTGAAAGCAAGGACCTCTGAATTAGGAAGATAATCAAGCTCCACAACCAACAATCTCCCACTTGGAGACTGATCTCAACAACTCCACTGCCACTGTATATGCTGGACTCTGAACCTTCTTGGACCTGGAAAAATTCTCATCTTCATATTCATTCTTGAAGACCAATTGAAACTAAGAAGGAACTCAGTTTCTCCCTAGTTACTCCCTTTGTTAACATGTCTGCAGGATTCTGGCTAGTGTGTATCTTGTCCAACTTCAAATGTCCATCTTCCAAGGTGGATTGTATGAAGTGGTACCTCAACTGTATATGCTTAGTCTCGAATGGAAGGTTGAGTTCTTTGCAAGGTGAATGGCACTCTGATTGTCACAGTACAACCTGTTGTTCTCCTGCTTCTTTCCCAATTCCTCCATAAACCTCTATAACCAAATCATCTCTTTACTAGCCTCTATAGTAGCAACATACTATGCCTCTATTGTTGAAAGTGAAACAACCTTTTGTAGTTTTGAAATCCAACTTACTAATGTTCCACCTATAGTAAAAACATACCCTGTGGTGCTCCTCCTGCTGTCTTTATCACCTGCCATATCTGAATCAACATATCCCTGTAGAAAAGTGTTTGAACCTCCAAAACATAATGCATGAGTAGTAGTACCTCTCAAATACTTGAGAATCCACTTTACTGCCTCCCAATGTTATTTACCTGGATTGTTCATATACCTCCTCACAACTCCCACTGCATGTGCAATATCAGGTCTTGTGCAAACCATTGCATACATCAAGCTGGCAACTACTGATGAATAATGGACCCTGGACATGTATTCTATCTCCTCATGTGTCTTGGGACACATTTACTTAGTTAATTTAAAATGGTTGGCCAAAGGTGTACTAACTAGTTTTGCATTCTGCATTCTAAACCTCTCCAACACCTTCTCTGTGTACTCACCCTGAGATAATGTCAATTTGCGATTTTTTCTATCTCTTGTTATTCTCATGCCAAGGATTTTCTTTGCAACACCCAAATCCTTCATCGCAAATGAATTGGCTAATTTCTTCTTGAGCATATTTATATCCTTCATATTAGACCCTGCAACAAGCATGTCATCTACATACAATAGCAAGATAATATAGCTTCCATTTTCTAGCCTTTTAAAATAAACACAGTGATCAGAATGACATCTAATATAAACCTGTTCTATCATGAACCTATGAAACTTCAAATACCACTGCCTTGGAGCTTGCTTTAGGCCATACAATCTCTTCTTCAACCTGAATACCAAATTCTCCTTCCATTTGACCTCATACCCCTGTGGCTGCTGCATATAAATCTCTTCCTCCAAATCCCCATGGAGAAAAGTTATTTTTACATCTAACTGTTCAAGATGCAAGTCTTTTACTACCACAAGACTTAAAATAGTCCTAATTGAAGTCATTTTAACAACAGGAGAAAATATTTCATCAAAATCTATACCTTTCTTTTGTGCAAACCCCTTTACAACAGGTTTAGCCTTGTACCTCTTTTCTCCTCCATCTTCTTCCTTCAACCTGTAAACCCATTTATTCTGCAATGCTCGTTTTCCCGCAGGCAACTGAACAAAGTCCCAAGTCTGGTTATTTTCCAAGAAATCCATTTCCTCTTTCATGCCTTGCTCCCACTTCTTTTTGGTGTCTACCTGCATTGCCTCTTCATAACATTCTGGTTCACCAAAATCAGTCAACAATAAATAATACGATGAAGGAGAGTATCATTCAGGGGGTATACTTAACCTGGTATATCTTTTAACAACACTTGCAGGTGTTTGAGGTACCTGCTACTCCTATTGTTGTACATTTTGGTTTTCGGGTTCCTTTGGAATTTCTTTTTCAGTGATCTCATCAAACACTGTGTATTCTTGTTTTTCTTTTTCCTGTTTCTTTCCCTACAACGGATCTTTGTACATGACCTTCTCATTGAATATGACATCTCTACTCCTAATGATTTTGTTATTTTCATAATCCCATAAAACATAACCAAAATCATTAACACCATATCCAATAAAGGTACACTTCTTGGATTTTGCCTCAAGCTTTGTTCTATTTTCTTTATCAATATGGACAAATGCTTCACAACAGAAAGTTTTCAAAAAAGAATAGTTTACCTTTTTTCCTG
>ML785656.1:206238-255194 GCA_009831015.1 Picea engelmannii | reverse complement strand
ACAGGGTTACCGAAGTCTGAAGGAAAGAGTGTCATCATGGTGATTGTTGATAGACTGACCAAGTACACACACTTTTGTGCACTCTCTCATCCCTTCAAATCTAGTACAGTTGCCACTGCATTCATGGAGACAGTTCAAAAGCTAAATGGCAACCCAAAGATTATTGTAAGAGACAGATATCTGATCTTCATTGGACATTTTTGGACAGAATTATTTTCTTGTTTTGGTACTCAATTGGCTCATAGCTCATCCTATCATCCTCAATCTGATGGACAAACCGAGATAGTGAACAAATGTCTAGAAGGCTACCTTCGTTGCTTTGTCTCTGATAAACAAACACAATGGTTCAAATGGTTACCCTTGGCAGAATGGTGGTATAACACTTCCTTTCATACTGCAAAAAAAATGACACCATTTATGGCATTCTATGGATACCACCCTCCTTCCATCATTTCTTCTCTAAAAGAAAAATCTAAGGTTCAAGCAGTGGAAGATCACATGGAGCATCAACAACAAGTTCTCCAAATCTTAAAGGAAAACTTGACCATGGCACAAAATCACATGAAACAACAAGCAGATCAATATCGTAGTGAAAGACGTTTTGAGGTAGGGGATTGGGTGTTTTTAAGACTACAACCATACAAACAGATGTCCCTCAAGCAGGCCAAAAAGGATAATAAATTATCACCAAAGTATTATGGCCCTTATAAGGTGTTGCAAAAGATTGGTACTATGGCATACAAATTGGATTTGCCTGCATCTTCATGAGTACACCTAGTTTTCCATGTTTCATGCCTAAAGAAGTTTATAGGCGACAAAATCCTATTTCAAACTATATTGCCAGAACTTGACGAGGAAGGAAAAATCATATTGGATCCTGAAGCCATCACTGACATAAGAGTTCACCAATTGAGGAATAGATCCATTTCAGGGTATATCATTAAATGGAGGAAACTACCGACTGAAGATTCCACTTGGGAAGATGAGTCTTTTATACAGAAGCATCCAAATTTACTCAAGTGTTGCAGACAACACTTGTCTCAAGGGGAGGGGCATGTTAAGCCCTAATATTGGCTCATTACCCATTAATTGGGGCATATTACATTGGTAATGTTATTTTATTTATGTCGGCTTTATTCCATTAGTTGTAATTATACCTCCTAGTCTCCTATATATATACCATGGAAACATTTTCATTTGGAATCATATTGTAGTTGTACATTTATGTGGCCATAAGGAGGTTTCCCCCTCGAAGAGGCTTATTATCTGAATTTCTCTCTTTTTCAAGGCATTGAGTACTTATTCTGAGGTTTTTCTATGCTATATTGATATTTGGTTTTGATGGACATGATTAATGGTTGAGGCATATGGTACAGTTGTGGTGCATGGTTTATGCACGGTTTGGTACAGGTGAAGGTGCATGGTTGATGCACAGTTTGGTA
Organism: Picea engelmannii; assembly: GCA_009831015.1. Lineage (NCBI taxonomy): Eukaryota > Viridiplantae > Streptophyta > Pinopsida > Pinales > Pinaceae > Picea > Picea engelmannii. The sequence goes on along the minus strand of ML785656.1, from coordinate 253,752 downwards.
TAGGTGTTGATGCATGGTTGATGCACTTGTTTTGGTACAGGATTGATGTTTGGTATGGTACAGTTCGATGGTTTGGTACATGATTTGGTATGTGGTTGAGACACATATATTATGATGGTGTGTTGGTGATCTTGGTACATGCTTGGTAGAGGCATGTGTTGGTGATTTTGTACATATAGTTGAGAGGTGTCCTTGGTATATGATCCATGTGAGAGGAACTGGTTGATTATTGGTGACAGTAATAGGTTGGAGAGGTTGATTAGTGACAGGTTGATGTGACAGATTGGATACAGTGATAGGTTGGATACAATGATAGGTTGATAGTGATAGGTTGGATATAGTGACAGTTTGATAGTGACATGTTGGATACAATGTCAGGTTGATAGTGATAGGTTGGATACAGTGACAGGTTGACAGGTTAGAGGTTGGTTTGAAAATGGTAGTGACAATGGCAATGATTTTGGTATTGACGATTGGTCTACACTTATATTTCAGGGCGGTAGGACGGGGCAAGGAAAGGGGGTTGTAGCCTCCTTCCATTTGGTTTCATAGAACACAAGCAGTTGGAGCTTCCTTCAGGTTGGAGCATAAGAATCATGGGGTTCTAGCCTCCTTCCAATTGCAGCTGGAGAATTGGGAAGTTGGTGCTTCCAATGAATGTATGATTTGATATATAAGAAATCATTCCATGGTTTTCTCCCATTTAGGTTTCCACATAAATTTTGGTGTACTGTGTACTTGATGTGATGTTTCTTATGTTTATATGTTCATGATATACTGATGATATATTTATTATATAGTGCTGATAAAGTTCACACACACACACACACATATATATAGATATAGATATATCGATATTTATGCCCCCCCCCACTCGGTATTCCAACAATTGGTATCAGAGAAGGTCCTTCAAGAAAATAGTTTAACCACTAGAAGGTAGATCATGGAGAGAAATAAGGCATATAAGAATGGAATACCATAGTTTAATTGTCATAATAGTGAAACCTATGATATATGGAGTATCAAGATGAAAAAATTTTTGCAGGAACAAGGGTATGATGTTTGGAAATCAGTTGTTACATGATACATTGTCACAAAGAAACCTCCGAAGACTATAGCCAAGAAATAATTAAGAAGAACCAAAACAATTAGCAATGGATTTCATATTTGAAGGATTATATGATCTGATAAAAGACAAAGTTAAAAAAAAAATCATCATCCAAAGAGATTTGGGATAAGCTACATAAATTGTACTTTGAGGAATCAACCATCACAAATCCAGAGAAATCTAAAGAAGATGCAAGCACATAACAAGAAGAAAGATGCCCATCATGTCAAATAGATTAAGAAGAAGAATATTGACAAGAAGGAATAGTAGACCTTGAATCAAATTTTATCGGTGCTTTAGAGGAATTAACAAAATAAAGGAAGAAGAACCAACCACTTGAGGAACAATTATTCAAGAACAATTATCAATAAAGTTTTGAAGAATCCCAACAAGTCATCATGAAACTAAAAGCTCAACTAAAAGAAGCCAGAAATATTGAAGAAACATACAAAGTTCAGATGGAAGAAAATCAATGTTAGGAAGCCGAGAAAGCAACAATAAGAAAGGAATCAATGGAAGAGAAGCATTGTTAGGAAGTTGAAAGAAAAGAAGAAGAGAAAAGAGAAAATGTTTTGATAGTTCATCTTAAGGAAAGAACTGACGACTTAAATAAGCTTGAAGCATAATTTGGTCAAGAAGAGAGAAGACTTGAAAAATAAATCATCTCCTTGAATATCCAACTTGAAGAAGCAAAGCGAACAAAAGAAGTCATGAAGATTCAGATGATGAAGCAAGGAGAAGATATTTAGAATCTTGAAGAAGAAGTTGTCACATTGAGAGCCAAAATCGTCAAGATCAAAAAGAATGTTGAAGAGACAAAAAAATCCACATTGTCCATAGAAAATGTTGAAGAGAAGCACTCCAAGTTGCCAGAAAAGAAGAATGAGGAAAAGAGTAAGATTTATGCAGAAGTACTCAAAGGAAGGAAGAATCAAAGAAAAATGATAGAGATACATCCTGAGGAAGACCCTCCACATTCTAGCCACAAAGAAGCTTTAACAATGATCATGATCATCCAAGGCATGAATTCAGAATGACTAAACCACAAATAAGATCATTCACTCCCAGGTACGTAAATTTCTTTTATGGTCATTGTTTTTATTGTACTAACTTTGGACATAAAGTTGTTGATTGCAGAGCTAATGGAAGAAATGTTCAAGCAAGAAATGCGTATATGGCCCCACATAACATTGAATGTTACAATTTCCACAATTATGGTCATAGCTCATGATTGTAGAAGCATGATGGATACTTCTATGAAAAAGAACATTGATATCATATATAAGAAAGTTTGGAAAAGAAAAAAAGAATAGATTAAGGAAGAGCAGATGAATGAAGGACACCTAGAATTCATACTCTTGGGATTTTAAATAGTACGAGATCAAGAAAAATCTATAGAAAAAAGGGAACATGTCAGATACAAGAAGGTTTGGAGAAGAAATGAAAAACAAGAAGAACAAGTGAATAAATACTAGGTCCCAGAGATCACGGGATTTGCAGTAATGCAAGAAAGAAAAGAAGAACAAGTGTATAAATAACATGCCCAAGAGATTGTGCTCTCAATAATTTTAGTGCGAGATCAATCCATAGGAAGAAAGGAAGAAGTTAGAGTTTGGAAATTTGATGAGTCCACAAACGAAGAGGAATATTACTTTGCATCAAAGCGAGTATTTTTCTGAACCACCCAACATGGAGACTCCCAGTAAATATGAATATTGAACAGGGGGATTTAGGGCAGTAGCTACTATAGATCAGAGAACCACACTTCAAGAATTTTGAGGTGTTTCCAGAGACAGATCCAGAACAAACAGATAAAAGAAGTACATAGTGATAGATTGATTGATTGAGAAATAGTGTTCCCACCCAAGTATCAGTAGGCAATTACACAGGCATAATTTTATGAGTGTATTACATGTATCTATTCAGGTAGGGATATCTTCGATACAGGTTGTTCCAGACATGCAGAGGTTGATTTGCATATAGAGAATACCAATGGACACATTTGATTCAGTTTGAAGAAACATGAATATGTGATGATCAGTTGCAGTTGTGAAGCCTTCATGATAGTAAAGTGATAGATGGGTTAGCATTGTGGAAAGTTGAGTAGAAAAGGTATGGATAAATATGGATATTTAGCAAGTACAGATAACATGGTTTAGAGAATATAAATAGTAGTGAATCTACAATTGCAATCAGTGGAATCAGTTGATCACAGAGAGACAAGTAGTGAAAGGAACAACATACCAGGGAAAGAGAAATTGTCAGTAGAAGATAAATCATCAAAATAAAATCATTTAACAGTATGGTCATGTGAATATATATATCAACTAATGAATTCTTTTTATATATTTCATAGAGTTACAAGAGGAAGAACCAATGGACAATTAACAAGCATTGGAAGAGAGGAAAGGAAACACTTATAGGTATCCCTACATTGATATACATGACACCTTGCAGAGAAATAAAGGGAAGAGAAATCATCAAGAGATTCAGACAGGAATATCAGTAGCATACATATAGGGGTAGACATACCGACAGGGGGAGTTATCCTTTTTCCCATGATGTTGAAGGGAGAGAAAGAGAAATATCAAAAGAGTAAAATTCAATCGCATGAAGTCAGAGAAGGATTGTTTAGAGAAGGTATACTTTAGGAGTAGTCACAAGAGAAGAATAATATGAGGAGAGAAACATGTGAAGAGAAAAATTAAAGGCATGTAAATAGAGAGAAAGAATAGAATCATGAAGACAGGGGGAGCAACTCCAAAGAAAGATACCCTTTTCCATTGATGTCAAAGGAGGAGAGAGAAAAACCTTGATGAGTGTTGGAGCATCATTGTTGCCATCAATGTTGGTGTTTCCATCAATTCCAAAGGGGGATATTGTTGGACATTTGGTTTTGACAGTTGGTTGTCATTGATGTCAACCCTCGAAGATTGATGCTAACCCTTGTAGAAGTCTGGAATCCCTAGAGATATGGTTGAGATTGATGATGAGTTAGTTGTCATTGATGGAGTGGTTGATTTTATCATATGTGATGGGTTCATTTGATGAAGTCTACATGAATCCTTGAAGGTTTTTTTATGGTATTTGAAGTTGGTTGAGGAATATGGACATGAAGGATAGTGTAAATGTAGGTAATACACTCATATATGGATAGTATTTGTCATGTTTTTTTCGATGATAGGTGGTACGCCATGCGGTTCCTTATAGTTAGGGAGATATACCCTTGTGAATTTGGAATCCCGAAGAATGGTCAAGAATCCCCTAAGAAGTTACAAGTCAATTAATGAATGGGTAAAGTGGTTGTAACAAGAAATTCAAGAAGCCCTAAGAATAAGGAAAGAGGTTACCTAGAAAAATTATAAATACACATCATGAGACATTCATTTGATATACACACACTTAAATTGAATATCTATCTTGTGAATGCTATGGTCTAATATTTTGGTCTACTGGAGAACCTGACGACAAGTATGAGGCAGTGGAGAAAGTGCGAGGAAAGAGTGAAATTTTTGGATATGTAGAGTGCTATGGTTTTTCTTTAACCCTAATTTGACAGGCCCTCGTGGGTCATATTGAGGGTGTCACATGAGGCACCCCCGCAGTTTTCCTAAGTGATGTCATGCGAGGCCCTGTGTGACAGGGAGACTTAGTCACACGTGACTAAGGAAAATTTGGGGGAAATGTTGGTACCAGGATGTTGAAGGATGTGAAAGATTTACAGATTAGTTTTACAGTACAGCAGGTCAGCTACAGGTCACATGTGTGCTTATGTGATTACATCTTATGCTTGGTGATGGTATGGTACATGCTTGAGAGGTATGTCTTGTTGATGCATGGTACAACTTGGTGATACTCGTATGGTACATTGAGTAGTAGTACATCTTTGTTGTATTGGTATCTTGGTATCTAGTTTGGATACATGGTGATGATGCTATGATACATGCTTGAGGATTATTATTGGTATACTCTTAAAGCATTGGCACATGGTGTATGATTGTTGTTGATATTGATACATTGTTGAGGACTACACCTGGTATATGACAACACATGTATGAGATGCATCTCTTGGTGATGTTGGTACTTGGTTGAGATAGACCATTGATAGTAATTTCTTGGTATATCCTATGGTATATGGTGTATGTCATGATTGAGTGATATGGTATATGGTTGAGATACATTGTTGGTACATGGTATGGTATAGATGTTGATGTTTATTGTCGATGTACATATTTTAAGTACATGGTTGATGCATGGTATGGTACAGGACTGATACTTAGTATGGTGTTTATGTACATGGTTGATGGTTGAGGAATATGGTACAGTTGTGGTGCATGGTCGATGCACAGATTGGTACAGGTGTTGGTGCATGATTGATGCACTTGTTGTGGTACAGGTTGTGGTACACGGTTTATGTTTGGTATTGTACAGGTTGATGGAATGGTACATGCTTTTGTACGTGGTTGAGACACATATCTCATGATGATATGTTGGTGATCATGGTACATGCTTGGTAGAGGCATATGTTGGTGATGTTGGACATCTAGTTGAGAGGCTTCCTTGGTATATTATCCCTGTGAGGGGATCTAGTTGAGTATTGGTGATGGTGATAGGTTGGAAAATTTGATCAGTGGTAGGTTGATGTGACAGGTTGGATATAGTGATAGGTTGACAGTGACACTTTTATAGTGACAAGTTGGATACAGTGACAGGTTAATAAGTTACAGGCTGATATAAAAGTGGCAGTGATTGTGGTAGTGATAGCTAGTTTACACTTTTATTTTAGGTTGGCGAGATGAGGAAAGGAAAGGAGTTTGTATCCTCCTTGCAGTTGGTGTCGAGGAACGCAAAGAGTTGGAGAATTCTTTAGGTTGGAGCCTAAGAATCAGGGGGTTGTATCCTCCTTCTAGTTGGAGCTAGATAATTCAGAGAGTTGTAGCTTCCTTTAGGATTTAGCCTATAAATAGGGGGTTGTATCCTTCTTCCATATGTATATGGAGAAATGGGAAGTTGGTGCTTCCAACGAATGTATTCTTTGATATATAAGAAAGCATTCCATGGTTTTCTCCCATTTGGGTTTCCATGTAAATTATGGTGTAAAATGTACTTGATGGTGTGTGTGTTATGGTTAAAAGTGGTCAAAGTGCTCATACTAATTCACCCCCACCCCTCTCAATATTCCAACACATTATTGATTCAAAATAATATTATAGGCTTTTTAAATTCTTCTCTAATGTGAAATTTCTAGCACATTGGTTTCAGTCATGGTTGGTGAGTGGTCATATGCATCAACAATGGAAAAGAAGAAGAATCCATCTGCAACTAATCATTTGTTAAGTTGCATTTATTCTCCATGTGCATTTACAAACTTTATTACATGTCTACATACATTATTATGCTAGTGTCTGATGTAAGATGGTTTATTACAAGGGCCTAAAATGCCTACCAACATCTCCCCCACATTCAAATCCTTGGTCGTCTGGATCAAGTGTGTAGATAACTAATGACATGTTACCCTTTAGCCTTTGTCTTCAATCTGGTAAATTCTTGTGCAATCATTTAATCTCCATTTCTTAGCTACCCTACCTAGAAATGATCATCTTGACTCTCTTGTTATGCCACCATTCATCAACAATAGAACCAAAGTGTTGTAGTCCAGGGAATAATGATAATAATTCAATAAGAGAGATACATTATAGGAGAAATAATAGGGGCACACACGTACTCAAGAAGATAGAGAGATTTGTGTGAAGGATATCCATCCGAGTTTTTATTCCGTATTCATGAGAATTTATACAATAGAGAGATGGTTGGAGCAGTTGTACCTGCTCCAACTAATCCTTCATTAAATTTCATTCATCCTCTACGTGAATCTACATAATTTCTTACATGTATCCACACATTATTATGCTAGTGTCTAATGTTTGATGGTCTATTACAAGTTAGCACATGGAGTAACAATTAATCTTTCCCTCTTTTGGTAGAAAAAATATCTCAATGTGATTAAGGAAATGATAGAAAATTATTTTGAATAAGAAGCAGGCAATTCCTTGTAGTAATTTGCACATAAATAAATTCATTTCATAAAAAAACAATTGACTACACTTTCACATTTTCAAAAACAAAAATTAGTTTCCTCGTGAAATTCCTAAAACTGAAAGCCTTTACTCATTCAAGTTACTTACATGTTCAGATTGCTCACAACAAAATGACTAAAATAACCCTTTGAGGAATAAACCTGATACTTTTTCCAGAGCTATTATGTGCAACAATATCAATATCATCTGATTGTTCTCTATCAATGTAGGCGATAAACATTTTTTACTAAAATATCTCATCTGAAATAAAAGAATGAAAGAGTAATTCGACCAACATTCTTTTAATTTAATGGCTAAGGGATCAAATATGAGATGTATGATGAGAGGATCCTAGCAGATTGAGTAATATTTTCTTAGCTACCAGAATTGAATGTTGATGGGACACTGTCACTTCCCAAATCCATGCACTTTAATGGTGTTCTTTGTTCCTCAGGGGGCACTCAAAACTTAGTTTTCCATTTCAACAAGTTTTAAAAAACGTATTTTTCCCTTTTGAAACCTAATGAACACCTTGAAAAACATGTGAATGCAAATGTCAATTCGATAGAATCTATGGCCGCGTGTTCGGAAAATTACAGAATGGTAATGTGACCTATCCAAAAACATGTTTCACCAAGTTTTTAAAAACTTATATCGAAAAATTCAAAAAAAGTATTTTTTGTTATTTCGACACTCTAGAAAAAAAAATACCAAATGTCTATCAATGGTCTCCAAAAAGGTAGTCATTAATCTTTCATATATTTGGAAAAACATTTGATCCAAACTTTTGGTACCTATGGAAAAACATCTTTTGACGAGTGCTTTGAAGAAAAGTGTTTTGAGCAAATTCCATAAAATGTTTTTCTACGTTTTTCAAAAAGGTTCCTTTTCCATCAACTACTTCACAAAAACATGTGTCCATCGGTGTTCTCCAAAATGATATGCTTTGCACCAATGACCTACAATATGGTCTGTCAATTATTTTTAAATGTTTCTATACTTCATCGATATCAATTAAATCACACCAAACTTGATTTATTTTATGGGTTTACCTTTAAATCAAAACACTTGCCAACCTATATGACATGCACAAAAATCAATAAACTCAAAATATATGAAATATCCTTACAAAAAATCAAAGAAATGGGTGGTACCCAAATATTTAGAACTTTTGGGCGTGTTGTGTATTCAACACATCGAGAGTCTCGAGTTACTCAAGAATAAATCGAGGCAGTTACAATGGGATAATTAAACCATGTTAAAATTCACAGTTGAGGTACCTTTGGAATAGATTTGGGATCCCCAAGAAGGGAGAGGAGGAAGTGTTGTTTACCTCCACTTCATTCAGGTGCATGCACAAGGAAAAGGGGATTTGGCAAGTGGGTGGGGAGTTATTCCACCTCCCCCATGCATTAAATTGACAAGTTCATCAATGGGTGGAGAGGAGGCCCTACTTAGAAACCACTTACAATTTTTTTTTGCATAGTTATCGGTGTGGTGTGGACGTGCTTTGGGTGAACCCATCCTTGTCCACCATAAGAGTTCCTTCACTGAGGGTGGTTCCTTGATTCCACTTTTCATTAGTATCATGCATTTTTTCTCTATAGGACATGGAAAAGGAATTATTTCTATAAATTCTTAAGGAGGAGGCTAGATTTTTTTAGGATGTTGGTGACGGATGAAGTGTAGAGGACATTCAGTACATTCAAATCCTCTATGACTATTAGCAGGTCACATAGGAATTAAATGTCTACTTAAATGAAGTAATTCAGAAGGGTAATGCCTTAACACAATGTTAATTCTTCAACATCATTGTTCATGAAAGCATTGAGAGGGGTAGGGAGTTGGAAAAATGCTAATGCCTTAACATCATTGTTAGAAGCAACAATAAACCCATGGAAAATAGGGTATTTGATGTTCCTCCTAGTATCATGACCCCACCTATCATCCCATTCATGCAAGAATATATTAAATGTCATGATTTAGTTGTATGTTTTCAATTACATAAGTTATTTTAGTCATTCATACACATTCAATTACATACTTTTCAAGTTGCACATTTGTTTAACTTGTGAATGTGTGTCATTTTGTGTCACATTTTAATTTTTTGGATTATATTCACAGTGGATCATAGGAAAACATTATGTTGGATATTTGGTTTGGATAGTTGGTTTCCATTGATGTCAAGTCTTGTAGATTGATGTCAACCCTTGGAGAAGTCTGGAATCCCTAGAGATATGGTTGAGATTGATGGTGAGTTAGTTGTCATTTATGGAGTGGTTGATGTCAACAGATGTCGTGGGTGCATTTGATGAAGTATACATGAATCCCTGAAGGTGTGGTTATGGTACTCGAAGTTGGTTGAGGAATATGGGCATGAAGGATAGTGTAAATGAAGGTAAGACACTCATAGATGGATAGTCCTTGTTGTGCCATTACCATTGATAGGTGGTATGCCACGTGGTTCCTTACAATTAGGGATATATGCCCTTGTGAAGTTGGAAGCTCTGAAGAATGGTCAATAATATCCTAAGAAGTTACAAGTCAATTAATGAATGGGTAAAGTGGTTGTAACAAGAAAGTCAAGAATCCCTAAGAATAAGGAAAGAGGTTACCTAGCAAAAGTATAAATACACATCATGAGACATTCATTTGATATACACACACTTACATTGAATATATATCTTGTGAATGCTATGGTCTAATATTTTGGTCTATTGGAGAATCTTATGACAAGTTTGAGGCAACAGAGAAAGTGTGAGGAAAGAGTGAATGTTTAGGAGCTACAGAGTGCTAGGGTGTTTTTGTGACCCTAATTTGACAGGCTCTCACGGGTCATCTTGAGGGTGTCATGTGAGGCACCCCCGAGGGTTTCCTAAGTGACATCACAAGAGGCCCCATGTGATAGGGAGTCTTAGTCTTGCGAGGCTAAGGAAAATTTGAGGCAAATGTTGGTACTAGGTTGTTGAAGGTTGTCGAAGTGTTACAGGTCAGTGTTATAATACATCAGGTCAACTAAGAGGCATAGGTATGCTTATGTGATTATATCTTATGCTCGGTGATGATATGGTACATGCTTGAGAGGCATGTCTTGTTGATGCATGGTACATATCAATGATATTGGTATGGTACATTGAGTAGTAGTACATCTTGGTTGTATTGGTATCTTGGTATTTGGTTTGGTTACATGGTGATGATTGTTGGAGATATTACTCACTCACCTAGAATTATTTCCTAAGTTTGATAGTCCAATGTTGAGAACGATTCCTTAGATGAGAATATTCTCTCTAGATAATATCCCCCTACAAAATAGGGCATTCCTCTTCAATTAAGAATCAATTAGACAAGTGGAAGTCATGCATACATGGAAACCTCAGTTTTATCACCAATAGTTGAATGTGTCTCTCTCACTTCCACACAGGTATCTCAGTTAACTGATGATTGCATGGATCAGTTAACTAGGACTAGGTGGAAGTTCACTCTAGTGTCTGTCAATGAGTGTCTAGATCTCTCTAGATCACTACTATGTTGAATCAGTTACTCATGTAACCTATATCTATTGTAAATTATTCACTCTTTGAGTGTGGAATACAATTAATACAATTATTGATTCTCTCTCTCTCTTGTTTTTGTCTTTTCTCATTTCTTCTGCAAACGGTGTATGTCCTTTTATATCTAGATCTTATCTGTGCAGGTTCATCCACAATTACCTGGTATCAGAGCTGACGAATTGTTAAAAACAAATACACACTAGACTCTTCTGCAAGTACAGAAGAATGAAGAACGCAGAAAAGATGGATTATTCATTGGAAATACTTCTCACACCTCATTATTATTTGGAGTGGAAGAAAAAAATTATTCTTCATCTCAGATGTAGAGGCTTGTACCAAATAACCATGGAAATGGAGGTAGAGCTCGATTCCACCAATGAGAAAAATGACTTTCTCAATAGACAATATATGGCCATAGGATGTATCTTCTGGTCTATTTCTCTTGAAATTCTCCACCAATTATATGAAGAATCATGAGACTCAACTCCAAATGAAATATGGACCAGATTGGAGGTTCTATTTGAGAATAAAGAAGATTGTGAAAATTTCATGCAGAAGATTCAAAAGATAGATCCAAAAGAGAAACCATCAGAAGATCAAGCCTCTTATTTTGAAGAGTCTTCTGCACAAGTATCTACACAGATTCTTGTTCCATTAATTGCAAATGATGTCAACTCAGTTTCAGATCTTTTTTCTAAATTTCATACGGAATATATCATTCATGCATCTCAAGAGTCACAGGCAGAAAATTTTGCATGCGCCATGCATGCATCTCAGGAACAACATCCATGCATCTTGGGAGAAAAAAAGGGGGTTGCACACATCAAATTCATCTATGATATTTTCTAAGAATATTTTTCATAAAAAAAATTGGATATTTGAATTTCTCTCAGAAAAATAACCAATTTCAAAAAACAATCGTTTGAAACAGAGTCCGGGAAGTGAGGTTATGAGCATTTTAAAATCAGTAAAATTTCATTGTTTTTACAGAAACGACAACACAATTTTCAAAGTATCATCCAAAATTCATTTGGATCTTCTTCATTACAAAAAGAGAATGAGGATATGTGTGGAAATCTCACTGGTGCATCTACTTCATCAGATCCATGCAGAAATTTACATCATCAACAAAATCTCCAACAAGCACAGACTTGTACAATTGTGAGGTCTTCGTGGAGTGAAGGACACAATTGTTAAGCAATTGCTTTTTGTTCCTTCTCATTTTTATTTTTTCTTGTGCATNNNNGGGGGGGGGGGGGGGGGGAGTGTTCCCATGTTTTTTTCCCTCTTTCCTCATTTTTTTAGTGTTTCATTCTTATATGAATTGTACAATGGGTACCTAACATGGCCTCTGTTGTCAGGACCCATTCATCATGTACACCCTATTAGTGTTCAGGGGGGGTGTTGGAGATATTACACACTCACCTAGAATTATTTTCCTAAGTTTGATAGTTCAATGTTGAGAACGATTCCTTGGGTGAGAATATTCTCTCTAGAGAATATTCCCCTACAAGATAGGGTGTTCCTCTTCAGTTCATATTGAGTTACAATCAGTTAGACTAGTGGAAGTCACTCATGCATGGAAAGCTCAGTTTTATCACCAGTAGTTGCATGTGTCTCTGTCACTTCCACACATGTGCCTCAGTTAACTGATGATCACATGGATCAGTTAACTAGGACTAGGTGGCAGTTCACTCCAGTGTCTATCAATGAGTGTCTAGATCTCTCTATATCACTACTATGGTGCATTAGTTACTCATGTAATCTATATCTATTGTAAATTATTCACTCTTTGAGTGTGGAATACAATTAATACAATTCTTGATTCTCTCTCTCTCATTTTTGTCTTTTCTCATTTCTTCTGCAAATTGTGTATGTCCTTTTCTAGCTAGATATTATCTATGCAAGTTCATCCAAATTTATAATGATGCTATGATACATGATTGAGGCTTATTCATGGTATACTCTTGAATCATTGGCACATTGTGTACGGTTTTCATTGATATTGATACATTATTTAGGACTACTCTTGGTATATGATAGCACATGTATGAGATACATTTCTTAGTGATGTTGGTAGTTGGTTTAGATACACCATTGACAGTAATTGATTTGTATATCCTATGGTATACGCTGTATGGAATGATTGAGTGATAAGGTATATAGTTGAGATACATTGTTGGTACATGGTATAGTATAGATGTTGATGTACATGGTTCATACATGGTATGGTAAAAGACTAATACTTGTTATGGTTTTGATGTACATGATTGATGGTTGAGGAATATGGTTGCAGTCCAGTTTGGAAAACATTTGATTCAAACTTTTGGTACCTATGGAAAAACATCTTTTGATGAGTGCTTTGAAGAAAAGTGTTTTCGGTGAGTTCCATAAAATGTTTTTCAATGGTTTTCAAAAAGGTTCCTTTTCCATCAACTACTTCACAAAAACATGTGTCCATCGATGTTCTCCAAAATGATATGCTTTGCACCAATGACCTACAAAATGGTCTGCCAATTATTTTTAAAGGTTTTCTATACTTCATCGATATCATTTTAATCACACCAAACTTGGTTTATTTTATGGTTTTAATATTTTTTGGGTTTACCTTTAGATCAAAACACTTCCCAACCTATATGAGATGCATAAAAATCAATAAACTCAAAATATATGAAACCTCCTTACAAAAAATCAAAGAAATGGGTTGTACAAAAATATTTAGAATTTTAGGGTGTGTTGTGTACTCAACACACTGAGAGTCTCGAGTTACTCAAGAAGAAATCGAGGTAGTACTAATGGGATAATTAAACCAAGTTAAAATTCACAGTTGAGGCAGCTTTGGAATATATTTGGGAGCCCCAATAAGGGAGAGGAGGAAGTACTATTTACCTCCACTTCATCGAGTTGCATACACAAGGAAAAGAGAATTTGGCAAGTGGGTGGGGAGTTATTCCACCTCCCCCATGCATTAAATTGACAAGTTCATAAATGGGTGGAGAGGCGGCCCCACTTAGAAACCACTTATAATTTATTTATTTTCATAGTTATCGGTGTGGTGTGGACGTGCTTTGGGTGAACCCATCCTTTTTCACCATAAGAGTTCCTTCACTAAGGGTGGTTCCTTGATTTCACTTTTCATTAGAATCATGCATTTTGTTCTGTATAGGACATGGAAAAGGAATTCTTTCTATAAAATATTAAGGAGGAGGCTAGATTTTTTTAGGATGTCGATGATGGATGAAGTGTAGAGGACATTGAGTACTTTCAAATCCAATATGACTATCAAAAGGTCACTTAGGAATTAAATGTCTACTGAAATGAAGTAATTTAGAAGGGTAATGACTTTACACAATTTTAATGCTTCAACGTCATTGTTCATGAAAGCATTGAGAAGGGTAGGGAGTTGGCACATTGCTAATGCTTTAACATCATTGTTAGAAGATACAAAAAAAAATGGAAAATAGGGCATTTGATGTTCCTCCGAGTATCATGACTCTGCCGATCATCCCAATCATGCAAGAATATATTAAATTTCATGATTTAGTTGTATGTTTTAAATTCCATTAGCTATTTTAGTCATTCATACACATTCAATTACATACTTTTCAAGTTGCACATTTTTTTAACTTGTGAATGTGTGTCATTCTGTGTCACACTTTTATTTTTTGGTTTATATTCACAGCGGATCATAGGAAAAAACTATGTTGGATAGTTGGTTTGGACAGTTGGTTTTCATTGATGGCAACCCTTCGATATTGATGTCAACCCTTGGAGAAGTCTGGAATCCCTAGAGATATCGTTGAGATTGATGGTGAGTTAGTTGTCCTTGATGGAGTGGTTGATGTCAGCAGATGGCATGGGTGCATTTAATGAAGTAGACATGAATCCCTGAAGGTTTTTTTATGGTAGTCGAAGTTGGTTGAGGAATATGGACATGAATGATAGTGTAAATGAAGGTAAGACACTCGTAGATGGATAGTTCTTGTTGTTCTATTACCAATGATAGGTGGCATGCCATGTGGTTCCTTATGATTAGGTATATATGCCCTTGTGAATTTGGAAGCCCTGAAGAATGGTCAATAATCCCCTAAGAAGTTACAATTCAATTAATGAATGGGTAAAGTGGTTGTAACAAGAAAGTCAAGAAGCCCTAAGAATAAGGAAAGAGGTTACCTGGAAAAAGTATAAATACACATCATGAGACACCCTAAGAATAAGGAAAGAGGTTACCTGGAAAAAGTATAAATACACATCATGAGACATTCATTTGATATACACACACTTACATTGAATATCTATCTTGTGAATTTTATGGTCTAATATTTTGGTCTATTGGAGAATCTTACGATAAGTCTGAGGCAACAGAGAAAGTGCGAGGAAAGAGTGATTTTTTAGGACCTGCAGAGTGATAGGGTTTTTTTGTAACCCTAATTTGATAGGCTCTTGTGGGTCTTCTTGAGGGTGTCATGTGAGGCACCCTCACAGGTTGCCTAAGTGATGTCACACGAGGCCCTGCGTGATAGGGAGTCTTAGTCCCATGAGGATAAGGAAAATTTGGGGGAAATGTTGGTACTAGGTTGTTGAAGGTTGTAGAAGTGTTACAAGTCAATGTTATAGTACATCAAGTTAGTTGTAGGTCACAGGTATGCTTATGTGATTATATCTTATGCTTGGTGATGATATGGTACATGCTTGAGAGGCATGTCTTGTTGATACATGGTACATCTTGGTGATATTGGTATGGTACATTGAGTAGTAGTACAACTTAGTTGTATTTGTATCTTGGTATTTTGTTTGGTTATGTGATGATTGTTGGAGATATTACACACTCACCTAGAATTATTTTCCTAAGTTTGATAGTCCAATGTTGAGAACAATTCCTTAGATGAAAATATTCTCTCTAGAGAATATTCCCTTCCAAAATAGTATGTTCCTCTTCAATTCAGATTCAATTACCCTCAATTAGACTAGTGGAAGTCACTCATGCATGGAAACCTCAGTTTTATCACTAGCAGTTGAATGTGTCTCTCTCACTTCCACACATGTGTCTCAATTAACTGATGATTGCATGGATTAGTTAACTAGGACTAGGTGGCAGTTCACTCCAGTGTCTATCAATGAGTGTCTAGATATCTCTATATCACTAATATGGTGCATAAGTTACTCATGTAACCTATATATAATGTAAACTATTCAGTCTTTGAGTGTGGAATACAGTTAATACAATTCTTGATTCTCTCTCTCTTGTTTTCGTCTTTTCTCATTTCTTCTGCAAGCAGTGTATGTCCTTTGCTAGATAGATCTTATCTGTGCATATTCATACACAATTACATGGTATCATAGATGACGTATTGCTAAAAAAAAAAGACACATAAGACTCTTTTTGCAGGTACTAAAGTTTGAAGAACGCAAAAAATATGGATTATTTGTTGGCAATACTTCTCACACCTCATTACTATTTGGAGTGGAAGAAAAAAATATGCTTTAGCTCAGATGTATAGGCTTGTACCAAATAACCATGGCAATGGAAGTAGATCCTGATTCCACCAATGAAAAAATGACTTTCTCAATAGACAAGATATGGCCATAGGATGTATCTTCTAGTCTATTTCTCTTGAAATTTTCCAACAAGTATATGATGAATCACGAGACTCAAATCCAAATGAAATATGCACCAGATTGGAGGTTCTATTTGAGAATAAATAATATTGTGAAAATTTCATGTAAGAGATTGAAAAGATAGATCCCGAAGAGAAACCATCAGAAGAACAAGTCTCTTATTCTAAAGAGTCTACTACACAAGTATCTGTACAAATTCTTGTTCCATTAATTGCAGATGATGTCTACTCAAGTTCATATTTGTTTTCTGAATTTCATACGGAGTATATCATGAATGCATCTCAAGAGTCACATGCAGAAACTTTTTCATGCACCATGCATGCATCTCAAGAGAAACATGCATGCATCTCGGGAGACAAAAAGGGGTCTGCGCACATCAGATTCAATTCTGATATTTTCTAAGAAGAATTTTCATAAACAAATTGGATATTTGAATTTATCTCAGAAAAATATCCAATTTCAAAAGAAAATTGTCGTAAACAAAATCTAGGATGTGAAGTTATGAGCATTTTGAAATCAGTAAAATTTCATCGTTTTTTTCCGAAAACCACCACACAATTTTCAAAATTTCATCCAAAATTCATTTGGATCTTATTCATTACAAAAAGAGAATGTGGATATGTGTGGAAATATCATTGGCACATCTACTTCATCAGATCTATGCAGAGATATACATCTTCAACAAAATCATCAACAAACACAAACTTGCATAGTTGCGAGGTCTTATACCAGGACAAATGTTCTCCCTCAGAAATCTCAAGAGGGAGAACGTTGTTCTTATACCAACAAAACTATGAGTGAAGCACAAATCCATGGAAGGAGTGCACAGGCCGAAGGAGGAATCAAAATTCTTCAATCCTACAGAGTGGTTGGAGAAACTCTGTTGCAAAGAGTGCACAGAGTTAACATCGTGTATAACTGAAGGTTATCATGGAAACATGCTAAGTTTGCGCGTAGGGATTCTTTGAATCCGGAAACCAACAAAGAAATCTAAGCTCGGGAGGGTTAGAGTCTTTGAATAGCTCAAAGGAAAACGAAGATCAAGGTCGCGTAAATCTCTAAGGTAAAACAGATTAACGATGGGGAGAATTTATGGAGGATCATCGAACCCCGAATGAATGGTGGAGAGCTTCGAGGGAGAAGTCTCGATTCACTGAGAGCCCTTTGATCAAGCAAAGAAGTAAGGGAGATAGTGGCAGGAGTCACTTAACATATGAAATCTCAGGAGTGATAGAGGTTTTGGATCAAAATTATATCTGGGTCGTTGGTTCATTTCGAGATTTTGAGGATCACAAGTTGAGAGGACAGGGATTGGCATTGGTTTCCCAATCCCCGAACCACGAGAGTCGAGGAGCCATCAGGACCATTAGATCATGCACATCGTGGGCCATTGATTTCGGTCAGACAAAATTCGGGTTTTGACCACCAGAATCACGAGAGGAGGCTTCTCCAGGCTCTCGACGAAGAATTGTCGACTTAATACGAACCGTCGATTGGCAGGGAATCTGGACTGTAGATCTAGGTCACTGGATTTCGGAGGTCAGGGATTTAGAATGGAAGGAGCAGTTGTTCTCTGACTCCCCAAGTCATGAAATCCAAGACGCTTGGAAGACTGGGACCAGTTCCTATTGGAAGGTTGTGTGGACTGCATAGGAGCGAGGGCTAGCCTTTGGTAGGCCCTTGTCAAGTTTTAGATTTTTGGGATCAGAGTGTTGGGGTGTTTCATACCAACATCCCTAAAATAGAGAAGTGTGAAGTGTCGATAGAGTTGGCATGAGGTCATATTGCAAGGTCATGTGGGGAGGAGCTCGTGCCTAGCGCTAGTTCATGGAGGAAGCGTTTGACAAAGGACCTGTGGTCACATTGTAAGAGAGGGTCTCAACAGTGGACCTGAAAAACCATTTTGGTTCAGGGGGAGTGGAAGATCTGAAGACCAGGAGGTCAGCAAGCTCTTCTGAGGTGGGGTCTGCGTCAAGTGGTAACAGATCCTACAATATTTGTTATTGTAGGTGAGAGAAGACTATGTTATTAGAACTCTGTGAGGATAAGATTTAAATAATGCCTCCAATAAGGAGAGAAAGAGCTATGCCCAATCCAACTATGGAAAGGGAAATGAGGGAACTTCGTGCTTGATTAGATGTTATGGAGACAGTTCAGAGACAAGCTACTGATACTGGAGATGTCAGTGAAGCTGAAAGTGAAAATGAAGCTGGAGCCGGAGAAGAAGAAGTTGCAGTCAAAGATGATGTAGAGGAATTCTTATTCAGAGTTGTTGCAAGGATAGGTGCCAGTGAAAAAATGGAAATTCCAATGTACGAAGGAAGATTAGACATTAAGGAGATGCTAGATTAGTTTAGAGCTCTGGACAAATACTTTGACAATGAGGATGTCAAAGAGGATAATAAAGTTAAGAACGCAGTCACTAGACTGAAAGGACATGCAGCACTATGGTGGGATGAACTGCAGGATGACAGGCATTGCAAAGGAAAACAAAGAATCAAAATCTGGGATAGGATAGTTGCGAATATGAAAGCCAAGTTTATACTCAGAGACTACCAAATCAATCTATTTCAAAGAATGAAGAATTTGAGACAGAAAGGGATGACAGTGAAGGAATACACTGAAGAGTTCTACAATATAAACATTAGAGCAGGTCATCATGAGAGTGATGATGAAAAGGTCACCAGATACATGAATGGTCTGAGATATCACATTCAGGATCAGATGAGCATGGTAACAATCAGGAATTTAGAGGAGGCTTATCATATTTCCCTGAAGGTAGAAGAAAAATTGACCCGTAAGCAAGGTCAGAGGGGTCGAGGCAGAAGTTAGAGAAGAGGCAAAGCAATTTCCCAGAACAGAGTACATAAGCCCCAAGGTGAAGAGAAGAAACTCCATACTCAAACGAAAAGGGGAGGAAGTTCCCAAGGAAGGAAATACACTGATGGGAATGTGTTTCCTCGAGCAAGAGGAAGAGGAAGAGGCTGAGGAGGTGAAATAAAATGTTTTTTCTATGGAAAATCGGACACAAATATTTTGAGTGTCCCGATAGGAAAAGAGATGGAGGTGAAGCTCACATTTATGTAGCACAAGGGAGAAATGTTGAGGCAGAAGATGCACATGGTGAAAGATCCCTAATGATGGGAAAAATTGTCTTGCAGCCAGAGAAGGAGGTAGAAAATCCAGTCCAGAGGAACAGTTTGTTCAGAACTACTTGCAAGACCAAGGACAGGGTATGCAAGGTAATAGTGGACAGTGAGAGTACAAATAACCTAGTATCCACCAAAATGGTGGAGAAGCTGGAATTGGAAATAGTTACACATCCAAGCCCATATAAAGTTTCATGGCTACAAAAAGGACATCAGGTAACTGTCACTAAACAATGTTTAGTTGAATTTAAGATAGGGGGATATAAGGATGAAATTTTATGTGATGTTATTCCCATGGATGTTTGTCATCTTTTGTTGGGGAGACCGTGGAAATATGACAGGAATGTTGTTCATGATGGGAGAAAGAACACACATACCTTGGAGAATAATGGTAGAACACATATGTTGCTACCAATTAAGGATAAGGAGGTGAAAACATAGGTGAGCGATACTATACTTCTCATGAGTGGGAAGGAGCTTCTTGATGAAGTCAAGAAAGAAGAAGACATGCAGTGTGTTGTGGTAAGAAAACCCAAAGTTTCCTAGACCAGTACCAAGATAGATGATTTACCTGAGGAAATTCATGAACTACAAGAGGAATTTGTTGATATAGTAGTGGATGAATTACCTTGTTCGTTGCCACCCATCAAGATCATAAGCCATCACACTAATCTTATACTTGGGGTGAGTTTACCAAACAAAGCAACGTACAGATTGACACCATGAGAAAATGAAGAAGTCAAAAGACAAGTCCAAGATTTGATAGACAAAGTATTGGCCAGAGAAATCTTGAGTCCATGCGATATACCTACAGTGCTAAGTCCAAAGAAAGATGGTGGCTAGAGAATGTGTACAAACTTGAGGATGATAAATAAAATTACCATCAGGTATAGATTTCCTTTACCCAGGATGGATGACTTGATGGATTGCTTTAGTGGAGCAAAGTTTTTTTCAAAGATTGATTTGAAAAGTGGATATCATCAGATTAGAATGAGGGAAGGTGATGAGTGGAAGACAACATTCAAGATGAATGAAGGGATGTATGAATGGCTTGTCATGCCATTTGGCTTGATGAATGCGCCCAGTACTTTTATGAGACTGATGAATGAAGTCCTAAAAGATTTCATTGGTAAGTTTGTAATCGTGTATCTTGACGATATATTGATCTTCAGTAAGACTGAGGAAGAACACCTAAAGCATTTAACTGCAGTAATGAGGAGGTTGCAGCAAGAGAAGTTGTTGATCAATCTGAAGAAATCGTCTTTCATGAAGACGAAACTCATTTATTTGGGGTTCGTAATCTCTGCGAATGAGTTAAAAATGGATCATGAAAAGGCATGAGCGATCAAAGATTGGACATCACCGAAGAGTAACTTTGAAGTCATAATTTTCCATGGACTTGCCAATTTTTACAGGAAGTTCATTAGAAATTTCAGCGGGATATGTGCACCAATGATGGACACAGTCAAGAAAAGACATAAATATTTTCATTGGACAGAAGAAATAGAGAAAAGTTTCAAGTCGCTGAAAATTAAGATAACTGAGCAGCTAGTTCTGGTTCTGCCAAATTTCAGCAAAACATTTCAAGTTAAGTGTGACGCAAGTGGGTTTGTGATTGGAGCAGTCTTAAGTCAAGACAATAGGTCGATTGCATACTTTAGTGAGAAAATGAATGATGAAAAGATGAAATATTCAACGCATGACAAGGAATTTTATGCATTCATACAAGCCCTGAAAAACTGGAGGCATTACTTGGTTCCAAAAGAGTTTGTCTTGTATAGCGATAACCATGCTTTACAATTCATAACTTGATAGGAGAAATTGAACCAGAAGCATACAAAATGGGTTGAATACATGCAGAATTTTACTTTTGTTATAAAGAATATTTTTGGAACTGCTAACAAAGTTGTTGATGCTTTGAGAAGGAAATGTTTGACTCTGCAAGAGTTCAGAGTAAAGACCTTAGGTTTTGATAACCTCAAGGAAATGTATAGAAATGATGCAGATTTTAAAGAAGCTTATGAAGTGTGTGAGAATCTAGTTCTTAGGGATAGAATCCAATGGACTAAATACTTGGTTTAGGATGGACTACTGTTAAGGGTTAACCAGTTTTGTATACCGAAATGCTCTATAAGAGAGAAACTCTTGAAGGAAAAACATGGTGGAGGATTGGCTAGACATTTCGTCCATGATAAGACTTTTGCATAATTGAATAGCTCATACTATTGGCCGGGGATGACAACAGATGTCAAGAAATTCGTGAACAGGTGCAGAATTTGCCAGCATGCCAAGGGGAAGAGACAGAATACAAGGTTGTATCAACCATTTCCATTACCAAAGAGGTCGTGGGACGTGGTAAGCATGGATTTTTTGTTAGGACTTCTGAGGACGCAGAGGGTTTGTGATTCCATCTTCATGGTAGTCGATAGATTCTCTAAAATGGCACATTTTATACCATGTCATAAAACCAGTGACACAACACATATTGCCAATCTATTTTTCAAAGAAGTTGTTAGACTTCACGGTTTACCCAAGAGTGTTGTTTCAAATGAAGATACCAAATTTGTTGGTCATTTCTAGAGGACCCTATGGAAGAAGTTGGAAACAAATTTATCTTTTAGCTCAGCATACCATCCTCAAACAGATGGACAAACTGAGGCAGTGAATCGAATTTTGGGAGATTTGTTGAGGAGTTTGGTGGCTAAACACCACAGCCAGTGGGACCAGATTCTTCCATAAGAGGAATTTGCATATAATGATTCACCCAACAGGAGTACAGGACATAGACCATTCCATATAATGTATGGAATGCAGACGATGGGAGTATCTAAGTTGAAATACTTAGAGAAGAATGAATTCAGGAGTGCTAGTGCAGAGGATTTTGTAGCATAAATGTAGGAGCTCCACAGTGAAATCAAAAAGCGATTAGAAAATTCCAACTAGGAATACAAGCGCGGAGCAGATTAGCATAGGAGAGAACTTCAGTTTGAAGTTGGTGATTTGGTTTTGGTGCATCTCAGAAGAGAAAGGTTCCCAAGGCGAACCTACAATAAACTGAAGATGAAGAAAATTGGGCCATGTAAAATCTTAAGAAAGTTTGAGGGAAATTTTTATGAGATAGAATTTCCAGATAATGTGGGCATCTCGTCGATATTTAACATAGAATATTTGTATCCTTACATAACAGATGAAATGGAGAAATCATAAGATCAGAAGGAATTCCAATGGGTCAAACAGATCCCTATAGCTGAAAAGCCACAGATGGAAATGATTATTGATCAAAGAGTTGGTAAGAAGACCCGGAGGAAGACATATTTCGAATACTTGGTGAAATGAAAGGGACACCTGACTGAAGATACCAGTTGAGAAAGCAAAGGAGACATCCAAAAACATGGACAGATGGTGCAGGATCTCATGAACAGGAGTTCATGAAAATTTTCAGCCAAGGGAGTATGATGCAGGAGCATCGTGAGCAAGCACAAAAGGCGGAAGACAACTAGAAATGCACCAGCGCACATTTTGAAGAATGTTTTGAATTTGAATGAAAGGAGCATTTATGTAATAGTTAGGGAGATGTATTTGCATTTATTTTTTGAAGATTGTAAAACAGATCATGAGCGTTTCTCTCATCTGTCGGATATGGAGGCATTTATTTGTATTTAATGTAAAGTAGGTAGCTTTTAATCCTAATTAGACAACTAGAACTGTAGGAGGGAAAACAGGTAAAAAAGACACCCTCGCTTGTATTAGAAGGACCTTTTTTTTTTTAAGTTGCAAGAACAGGGGAGCAGAGAAAAAAATCCTAAGATGGTAAATTGTATAAGTTGATAGTTTTTAGAACTTATGTACAGAAGCCTTTGGATTAATATAAGAAAGATTTGATCCAAGTCCTGTGTGTTGTGATGAATACTATGTATATATTTTAAATGGTAGGTTACAGTTTTCTTACATTTTCTCTGTTATGCATTTGGTTTAATGATGTGTGTATGTTCATGATTCTATGATGAATGTATGAAACCTATGAAAGAAAAAGTATGATTTTCAATTGTTTCTCTTCCTGAGAAATCCTGCAAAGAGTGCAGTGGAGAGTCCACATAGAGTGCATTGACAGGGTTTTGAGTTTTATATTAGAAAGCTCAAGAGGGAGAATGTTGTTCTTATACCAGCAGAAGTGCGAGTGAAGAACATAGTCGTGCAAGGAGTGCACAGGCCAAAGGAGGAATCAAAATTCTTCAGTCCTATAGAGTGGTTGGAGAAACTCTGTTGCGAAGAGTGCATAGAGATAACATCGTGTATAATTGAAGCTTATCATGGAAACATGCTAAGTTTGTGCATAGGGATTCCTTGAATCTGGAAACCAACAAATAAATCTAAGCTTAGGAGGGTTAGAGCCTTTGAATGGATCGAAGGAAAACGAAGATCAAGGTCGTGTAAAGCTCTAAGGGCAAACAGATTAACGACGGGGAGAATTTATGGAGGATCATCGAACCCCGAATGAATGGTGGAGAGCTTTGAGGGAGAGGTCTTGATTCAATGAGATCCCTCTGATGAAGCAAAGAAGCAAGGGATATAGTGGCAGGAGTCACTTAACGTATGAAATCTCAGGAGTGATAGAGGTTGTGGATCGAAATCAGATTTGGGTCCTTGGTTCATTTCAGGATTTCGGGGATTGCAAGTCGAAAGGATAGGGCTTGGAATTGGTTTACCAATTCTAGAACCATGAGAGCCAAGGAGCCATCATGACTGTTAGATCCCACACATTGTGGTTCGTTGATTTCGGTCAGACAAAATTCGGGTTTTGTTGGCTGTGGAGCCTGATTATCTTCTTGATTCAGAGGTCCTTTACTTTCAGTCCTATTTATACCCCATGAAGTATTTACACCCCAGAAGTATGTACACTCTTCCACGCGGGGGAGTGCAGACGGGGGTACCCCCTCTGCGGGGTCCGGGGGGGCTATCCCGCCAGTTCGGGGGTATGGGGGCAAGTGGGCCCCCGGCGGGGGTTCAAGGATGAAGCCCCCGAAGGAAAAATTGCCTTGGAGTTGTATATTGTAATTTCATTGTAAATCTGGACCATTCATTATAAGGTCACAAATGTAACGATAGAGATTATGTTAGGGTTTGTTTTCCTTAGAAGGAAACCCTCTTTTATGAGGGAAATGTATTGCACCTATGGTGGATGGCGAATATTGTATTCTGAGATAGGAGACTATGAGAGAAAGAAGAGGAAGTTACAGTGGGTTTGTTGTATATTGTATCCCTTCATATACTGTATAATAATAAAGGAAGGACCTGGCAATTTCTCTGGTGGACGTAACCCACACTGGGTGAACCAAATAAATCTGTGTCTCTATTGTATTGTGTATCTTCTGTGTTTTGTTTCTGCATTTGGTTTATTTTATTGCTCCATGGTTTTGTTTTTCTAACAACTGGTATCAGAGCGAAAGGTAACTCGTAGGAAAAGAGGGTTCCCGGTTCGAGTTGGAGCAATGTCGGAATATGGAAAGTTTAGGGTCGAGAAATTTAACGACCAAAACTACCAATTATGGAAGATGTAGATGGAAGACTATTTATATCAAAAGGATCTATTCCTACCATTGGGTGGAATAACAAAGAAGCCAGTGGCTATGAAGGGTGAAGAATGGGAGATTCTTGACAGAAAGGCTCTAGGAACGATACGGCTGAGCCTGGCAGCGTCGGTGGCTTTCAATATTTCGAAAGAAAAGAAAGCGAAGGATTTGATGGACGCATTGGCCAAATTGTATGAAAAAACCTTGGCGTCCAATAAGGTATTTCTAATGAATATATTATTTAATATGAAGATGTCGGAAGGTGGGTCTATTGCAGATAATTTAAATAATTTTAATACGGTTACTAATAAACTAAGTTTTATAAAAGTGGACTTTGATGATGAGGTCAAGGCTCTTCTAATCTTGTGCTCATTGCCAGAAAGCTGGAACGGTTTGGTCATGGTTGTAAGTAACTCTCTCTCTAGTTCAAATACTTTAAAATTTGATCATGTTGTTGGTGTTATCCTTAGTGAGGAAATGCAATAGAAAAGCACAGGTGATACATCAGGAAATGCATTGAAAATGGAGAACAGGGGAAGACAAAAGGATAGAGGAAAGGGTTTCGGGAACCATGGGAATTCTAGGAAGGGAAGATCCAAATCCATACTTGGAAATATAGAGTGTTGGAATTGTGGGAAGAAAGGACATATGAAGAAAGACTGCAGAGCTCCAAAGAAACAAAGAGATGGACATCAGGAGAGAAATCAGGAAGCAAATGTAACAGGTGATGTGTTACAAGATGCTTTGATTCTTTCTGTAGATAATATTTCTGAGTCTTGGGTAGTAGATTCAGGGGCTTCATTTCATGCCACACCCCATAGGAAACATTTTCTAGGTTATGTTCAAGGTGATTTTGGACAGGTTCATTTGGGTGACGATGCACCATGCAAAATTGTTGGAATGGGAAAGGTAAAAATAAAGAAACGCAATGGAAACCAATGGTTGTTGAAAGAGGTAAGACATATTCCAGATCTAAGGAAAAATCTAATTTCAACAGGGCAATTGGAAAGTGAAGGTTTTATATCCATATTTACAGATAAGACGTGGAAGGTCATCAAAGGATCATTCGTGATAGCGAAGGGAGAGAAGGTAGGTACATTGTATTTATGTACTGGTAATACTGACTCTTCTATCTCTTTAGCTTCTATAGGAGTGGATACAACATTGTGGCATCATAGGCTTGGACACATGAGTGAGAAGGGGATGCAGATACTTCACAAAAGAAATTTGTTTCCAGATCTTAAACAAATTGATTTGGACTTCTGTGAGCATTGTGTTTATGGAAAACAGAAGAGAGTCAGATTTCTCGAAGTCAGAAAAGAAAAGAATAGTGAAAGGTTAGAGCTTGTGCATACAGATGTATGGGGACCATCTCGGGTATCATCTCTTGCTGGCTCTCATTATTATGTTACTTTTATTGATGATGCAACTAGAAAAACTTGGGTTGATTGCATTCGTCAAAAATCTGATGTTTTTGATACTTTAAGAAATGGAAAGATTTGGTTGAGAATGAGACAAGAAAAAAGTTGAAGTTTCTCAGATAAGATAATGGAGGTGAATATTGCAGCGAGGAGTTTGATGATTATTGTTCATACCATGGAATTTGTAGAGAGAAGACAGTTCCAAGAACACCACAAGAAAATGGTGTATCAGAAAGGATGAATGGGACAATCATGGAGCGTTCAAGGAGTATGAGATTGCATGTTGGTTTGCCCTTACAGTTTTGGGCAGATGTTGTAGATATTGTTGTTTATTTAATAAACAGAGGACCTTCAATCTCTTTGGATGGTATAATTCCATAGGAGGAATGGACAGGAAAAAAGGTAAACTATTCTTTTTTGAAAACTTTCGGTTGTGAAGCATTTATCCATATTGATAAAGAAAATAGAACAAAGCTTGAGGAAAAATCCAAGAAGTGTACCTTTATTGGATATGGTGTTAATGATTTTGGTTATCGCTTATGGGATTATGAAAATAACAAAATCATTAGGAGTAGAGATGTCATATTCAATGAGAAGGTCATGTACAAAGATCGGTTGCAGGGAAAGAAACAGGAAAAAGAAAAACAAGAATACACAGTGCTTGATGAGATCACTGAAAAAGAAATTCCAAAGGAACCAGAAAATCAATTTGTACAACAATAGGAGCAACAGGTACGTCAAACACCTGCAAGTGTTGTTATAAAATATACGAGGTTAAGTATACGCCCTGAATGATACTCTCCTTCATTGTATTATTTATTGTTGGTTGATTCTGGTGAACGAGAATGTTATGAAGAGGTAATGCAAGTAGACACCAAAAAGAAGTGGGAGCAAGGCATGAAAGAGGAAATGGATTCCTTGGCAAAAAACCAGACTTGGGACTTGGTTCAGTTGCCTGTGGGAAAAAGAGCATTGTAGAATAAATGGGTTTACAAGTTGAAGGAAGAAGATGGAGTAGAAAAGTGGTACAAGGCTAGAGTTGTTGTAAAGGGGTTTGCACAAAAAAAAGGTTTAGATTTTGATGAAATATTTTCTCTTGTTGTTAAAATGAATTCAATTAGAACTATTTTAAGTCTTGTGGCAGTAGAATATTTGCATCTTGAACAGTTAGATGTAAAAACATCTTTTCTACATGGGGATTTGGAGGAAGAGATTTATATGCAGCAGCCACAGGGGTATGAGGTCAAAGGGAAGGAGAAATTGGTATGCAGGTTGAAGAAGAGCTTATATGGCCTAAAGAAAGCTCCAAGGCAGTGGTATCTAAAGTTTGACAGGTTTATGACAGAACAAGATTATAGTAGATGTCATTCTAGTCACTGTATTTATTTTAAAAGGCTAGAAAATGGAAGCTTTATTATCTTGCTATTGTATGTAGATGACATGCTTGTTGCATGGTCTAATATGCAAGATATAAATGTGCTCAAGAAGAAATTAGCCAATTCATTTGCGATGAAGGATTTGGGTGCTGCAAAGAAAATCCTTGATATGAGAATAACAAGAGATACGAAAAATCGTAAACTGACATTGTCTCGAGGTGAGTACACGGAGAAGGTGTTGGAGAGGTTTAGAATGCAGAATGCACAACTAGTTATTACACCTTTGGCCAGCCATTTCAAATTAACTAAGGAAATGTGTCCCAAGACATAGGAGGAGATAGAATACATGTCCAGGGTCCCATATTCATCAGCAATTGGCAGCTTGATGTATGCAATGGTTTGCACAAGACTAGATATTGCACATGCAGTGGGAGTTGTGAGAAGATATATGAACAATCCAGGTAAAAAACATTGGGAGGCAGTAAAGTGGATTCTCAGATACTTGAGAGGTACTGCTAATAATGCATTATGTTTTGGAGATTCAGAAACTGTTCTACAAGGATATGTTGATTCAGATATGGCAGGTGATAAACATAGCAGGAGGAGTACCACAGGGTATGTGTTTACTATAGGTGGAACAACAGTAAGTTGGATTTAAAAACTGCAAAAGGTTGTTGCACTTTCAACAACAGAGGCAAAGTATGTTGTTGCTACAGAGGCTAGTAAAGAGATGATTTGGTTACAGAGGTTTATGGAGGAATTGGGAAAGAAGCAAGAGAATAGCAGGTTGTATTGTGACAATGAGAGTGCAATTCATCTTGCAAAGAACTCAGTCTTCCATTCGAAGACTAAGCATATATAGTTGAGGTACCACTTCATACGATCCACCTTGGAAGATGGACATTTGAAGTTGGAAAAGATACACACTAGCCAGAATCCTGCAGACATGTTAACAAAGGGAGTAACCAGGGAGAAACTAAGTTCTTGCTCAGTTTCAGTTGGTATTCAAGAATGAAGATGAAGATGAATAATTTTCCAGGTCCAAGAAGGTTCAGAGTCCAACATATACAGCAGCGATGGAGTTGTTGAGATTAGTATCCAAGTGGAATATTGTTGGTTGTGGAGCCATATTATCTTCCTGATTCAGAGGTCTTTTACTTTCAGCCATGTTTATACCCCATGAAGTATTTACACCCCAAAAGTATGTACACTCTTCCATGTGGGGGTGTGAAAAGGGGGGGTACCCCCTCTGTAGGGTCCGGGGGGGGCTATCCCCCCGATTGGGGGGTCTGGGGGAAAGAAGGCCCCCAGCGGGGGTTCAGGGGTAGCGTCCCCTGATGGGGGTTCGAGGGTGAATCCCCCGAAGGAAAAATTGTCTTGTAAATGTATATTGTAATTTCATTGTAAATTTGGACCATTCATTATAAGGTCGCAGATCTAACGGTAGAGATTATGTTAGGGTTTTTTTTCCCTAGAAGGAAACCCTCTTTTATGAGGGAAATTTATTGCAGCTATGGTGGATGGCGACTATTGTATTCTGAGATAGGAGACTATGAGAGAAAGAAGAGGAAGTTACAACAGGTTTTCTATAGATTGTATCCCTTCATATGTTGGATAATAATAAAGGAAGGGCCTAGCAATTTCTCTGGTGGACGTAGCCCACACTGGGTGAACCACGTAAATCTGTGTCTCTATTGTATTGTGTATCTTTTGTGTTTTGTTTCCACATTTGTTTTATTTTATTTCTCCATGATCATGTTTTTCTAACAGGTTTCGACCACCAGAATCACGAGAGGAGGCTTCTCCAGGATCTCGATAAAGAATCACTGATTTAATCCGGACCGTCGATTGGTGGGGGATATGGACCATAGATCCGGGTCACTGGATTTTGGAGGTCGGGGAAGGGAAGGAGAGATTGTTCGCTGACACCCCATGTCACGAAAGTCAAAATTCTTGCAAGACTAGGAACAATTCATATTGGAAGGTTGTGTGGAGTGCATAGAAGCGAGGGCTAGCTTTGGTAGGCCCTTGTCAAGTTTTATATTTTAGGGATCGGAGTGTTGGGGTGTTTCATACCAACATCCCCGAAATAGAGAAGTGTGAAGTGTCGATAGAGTTGGCATGAGGTCATTTTGCAAGGTCGTGTGGGGAGGAGCTCACACCTAGTGCTAGTTTGTGTAGGCAAGGTTTGACAAAGGACCTGTGGTCGCATTGTAAGAGAGGGTCTCGACAGTGGACCTGAAAAACCATTTTGGTTCAGGGGGAATGGAAGATCCGAAGGCCGGGAGGTCAGCGGGCTCTACTAAGGTGGGGTATGAGTCACTATGCCTCTATGACATTACTTAGATTTGAAAACTACAAATCTTGCCTCACTTATTCATGAATTCATATCATACTTTTAAACATGTATATGTATATTTACATATATGTATGTGCATCATTTGCACCTTTTTACCTCATTCATTCATATTTATTTAACATCATCCAATTTTGATGTGACCTTATAGTCACTACATGATCGATCGCATCAATAAAATCATAATAATGCCACCCTCTTTACAAGATAGAAACCAACTAAAGGTCACTCTTTCCCGTTTCTCTTTTAGCATTTCTTCTTATCTCCCTTTGAGGAATATCATACTTCCTCAATTTATTATTTTAACGAAAACACTCAAATCCTTCATCATAGGGTCAACCATGCATCCAAAGAATTATTTAGTCTAGGAAAGCACACTCCTTGCCTTACTTCCCTCTTACTTAGGTATTCATATTATGCTTTCAAGCATACAAGTATAACTATGTATGTATTATGCACGTGCATTGCTTGCACAATTTTACATTTTTCTTTCATATTTATCTGATATTAATACAGGTCTTCATTAAAGAGAAATCATAGTGATTGACTTGATTAGTATTATAGACATATTCATTCATGTATTCATACTAGGAAACTCTATAACACATTCAATCCATGCACTCAAGCACCTACTTACATATATGGAGGTTCAAGATGCAAGCTCACTATTGCACCCCATCTCCCATGCCATTCACACGAATTGACATTTCAAACTTCCATATCGTTTCTCCCCGGAATCTTACAGTCATTCATATGACAAGTCCCATAGGGAAACTCAAAATTATGTTGCCATGTTTTCATGGAAACAGCCAGCAAGAAGCCACTCTTGCCCAACTATTATCAATGCATCCCACAATGCCAGAAATAGAAATAGGTAATTACAACATCATGACCCAAGGCGGCAAGACAAAAATTCTAGTTTTTCTTCCTACCTCTAACTATTCTTGGTCAATAGACCTCTACTGAGGAAATTCCTTCCCAAATTTCCTCTTACTGTTACAATGAGTATACTAAGACATATTCATATGGCTACCATCCCCTCTAGATGTCAATTTGACCCATTGGTCATCTAAAATTGTTTCAACATTTCCTTTATTAGACCTCAGGTCAACCTTTCCTTTATCATTACAACCCTATCCTCATAAAGCACTAGGCATCATCATTGTTAACATTTCATTCATGTTGTTAGTTTCACTATTATCATCAGGTCATCATTGGCCAAAACAATCTATCAATAGATCATACCTTACAACTCATCAAAAGTAATAATATGTCTATTTGCATGCTATCTTCATGCCACCATTACCATATGCATTACAACATAAAATCATCTTCTATTTTTATGCATATTCTAATACTTAGTTGATAGACGTGTACATATATTTCTACATCTAAAAGCCCGTAAACTGGTTCATATGTCCATCTCATTGTTCCTTTTTACGAGGTTAGTAATAGTCCCTAAAGACTCCTCTTTATCTTTCTTAAATGGATTATCCTCGTTGCAGGTTTCCACCATTATAGGTCAATTAAATTGACCTTACATACTTTCCATCCGTCCTCTGATCATGAGGATTTTCATATACCAGGTTTATTCTTATATTTAAGAATTACTTAATACTTCCAAGGGTCCTATCAATTCATAATAAGTTTCATTTAAGCACAAGGAAATTTTTCCATAAGGGTCTTAATCCTTGTATAATCAACCATTTTAATTTCAAGAGACTTTGCCCGCCATAGAAGATAGACAATTTTATACTTAGCCAAATAATTCAACTCATGTCCCCTGTTTGGTCTCATGCAAATTCATAACAAAATTTATGCCACCTCTACTATTGGAATTTAGTTCTTACCATTAATTCCCATCAGCATATTCCCACTCTTGTAAGAGTATTTATCAACTTGATAAAGGGGCAATATAATCCCTCTGATGAAATACACCAGGGGGCATTTATAAGGTGCACTTTCAATCTATTGTCCTCCTCCTCAAGGAACTTGTACAAATAATGAATAGGATTTTTATTGTAGATAAGCTCTTTGAAGCATGCTCATATCTGTGTTATTATATCAATCCTCTTATTGATCTCTGGCCCATCCAATCCTAGTGTTGTAGCCTACTATGATACCACTTTGTAACACACCCAACCCCCCCTAAGTACCTTTTAAGGGAGTGAGGCAATTAATTTTACTTTTTCCTCAATTAAATCGAAAACCTCTTATCAAGAGAACTATCATTTTCTACTCGTTATTAGCTTTCCAATGACTGTTGTCATGCTCGAAACTGAGCTCTGGGTCAAAATTTAGGCCCTTCCAAAGTTTCTTAGGCCTTCCTTACCCTCAAGTCAGATCATTTCCATGTGGAATTCACATGGATCCTACCACTCACCATCCGATATGGCGTGGATGTGGCATCACCACCCAGTCCTTCGATCCACACCCTATCAGACCGTTGGTATGTTCTCTAATTGGGCGACTCTGATTCTTTTGAGCCTCTCTCGTTGGAATACCTTTCCCATGGATTTGTATTCCATTTCAATGACACACTCCAACCATTCCTACTATGCCATATCTAATGGATATTGGATTTAGTCCATAAACATCCCTGAGTGTGTCAAAGTCTCTACCTACATGACGATTACCGTTCGATGATGTTACCCTTTTCTCCTTGGCCATGTGGGGAAAATAGGGATTCAACGGATGCGATTGCATATTGCCTATTGTTCGATCTAAAATTTTGAACTCCTCTCAAAGTCCCTCTGTCGCTATCAGGATCCTCCCGTCGGAATATTCCAAAAATGGATTTCCTTACATACTCCACCTACCCAGTCTAACGAATCCCTACTCCGATAGATCGGATGGTTTCAGAGGCCTGGTGATATATGACTAGGGTTTCATCGGAGCTTCTCAGTTGTATGAGGGTTACAACCTCTTCATAACCCTTCACCTTCAGGAAAGCGGTCCTTTGACCAGTCAACAACCGTTAATCATCACATCCTACCTCTCAACCAATGGTCAAGATCATCCCATGGAATTTTCACCTCCATACGCCTAGTCCTCTTGACACATGAAACCATATAAGTATGGAATGTGGTGATATCGACACCTTACACATGGGATTCATATTCTTCATGGAGTTTAACCTAGGGTTCTAAATCATTAATACATGTGGCCCTCTCTATACTCAACACATGGCACCACCCACTGCTTGAAACGTGTTTCCATCCTAGTTACTTGCTCATACCTTCCACTAGAAATCGATGGTTGATATTGCTTCTCATAGATTCTACCTCAGAGTACATTACCATGACCTATTTCGATAGTTCATTGTGATGAATAGTAAATATCTCCCTTTAGAGCTCCTCCATCCCCAAAATATCAATAATTAGATTCTACCCTCGGAGTCCTTCCTGACCTGATGCATCAACGGTCAAATATTTTCCTTAGAGTCCATCCTCGGAGTGTATATCCATGACCCACTCTGATTAACCCCTTGTGACAGATGGCTAGGATTTTCTCTCGAAGCTCCTCCAGTCCCGAAATATCCATGGTCATTGTGTCCCCTTGAAAATTCTATATCGAAGTGTATGCTTGGGTGTTGTTTTCCGTTGACCAAGTTTTGGAGAATCTTGCTCATGTTTGACCAGTTTTGGGACTTCAACAGGCTGGTCAAAGATGAAGCACCCAGGCGAAGTGGAGATCGCAGGATCTCACCCCCTTTTACGGGATTTTTGGGTGTTAGGGTTTATGTAACAAGTATGGGATGTCGACCCATGGGTCTTACCCATGTTTAGGCCCCTTTTGTAATGTATAAATAAGTATCTAGGCGATATAAGGAAGAGTCAATTGTGAGTTGTCAGTAGTCAGTTGTAAGTTGTGAACTGAAGGCTAAGTGCTAAGTAAGACAGAAATAGGCTTTGTGCATACTGTGTGTTGACAACTTGCAAAGCTATGTGCAAGTGATTGTAAGAAGGCTCTGTGATGTACCAAGCTCAAGGAAGAAGGATCTGGCGAGGTGCGCGCAGATCTCCTATCCTATGCAAAGTTGGATTTGTGGCTCTGTGCATGTAAGAAGATTGGAAGAATATAATAAAGAAGAAGAAGAGTTGGTGGACGTAGCCCCACACTGGGGTGAACCACGTATATGTTGTGTTATGGTTTCTTTGTGCAATATGATTGATATGTTATTAATGTGATTTATTCTTATATATATTAGATGCATCTGATGTAGTAGCTCAGTGCTTAATAATATGAATGAAGGGTAGATCTAGTTTGATGCTATGTGTTGAATGGTTAGATGTGATTAGATATTGATAAATACTACGTTGTTATGTAATTAGGGTTTTAACATGCGATGTGAATGAGATTCAATAACTAATGCATATTGTTGGACAAGTTCTCTATTAAGTATTGTGATCATAGATTTGTGTCCCAGCTAGGTTGTATACACCTGAGTCCTGCAACCCCCCTGCCTCTACCTCAAGTGAGACTTCATCTGATTTGCATGTGTTTCCGAAAGGGAATGGTAGTTAGGGTTTTTTTGGTGCGTTGTTGAAGCGTTGAACCCTAGTTCTTCCCCTGTGCCAACAAATGGTTCCGTTGTCGGGACCTGAAACTATGATTGTTGGGAACTGAAGAAAAGAGAAAGCTTTGTTCATAGATCTGTTGTTGTGGTGTGCAATATTATACTTGACTTGTGAAGCTCTATGCTAAGAAGGGAATCCTATATGAATAAAAGAGGTAAGATCGTAAATCTTTGTGCTCTAATAAAGGTAAGATAAGTGGAAATTTTTGTTTTGAAAGAATGGATCTAGGTATGCTTAATAGATTTTGTCCTAGTTTGAAAACTAGGGAACGACTAGAAGAAAGAAGATGTGAAATGAATAGATCTGATAGAAATAGTGAAAGATATGTTATTCCTATACATAGAAAGAATGTTTGGACTAACAAGTGGATGCAGGATCCTAGAAAGATTTTTTTGCATATTCATCACTGTGATACTAGTGCGCGGTACAGGAAAGGTTGGGGATCGTTTAAGAGAAAGAGAGGATTGAATCTTTGTTATAGTTGCAAAAGACCAAGACATCTTGTTAAGGAATGCCCTGGTAGAGACCCTATTTGTCTTTGTTGTAAAGTCGTTGGCCATGAAGTTTTGGAATGCCCTAGAATGATTGCTAAAGTTGAAAAGATGAATATAAGACAAGAAAAACATGAGACTAAGAATATGATAGAGCACCAGAAAGAATCCGAGAGTATATTATTGGAGATGAAAGAAACATTGAACGATCACAGAGACATCAGTTTATTAGATATCTTAAAAGAGAAGGAGTGCATAGAAACAAGAATATGAGACTTCGACATAGACCATGTTCTAGATGAGGAAACACAGGTGAATATTATGACATAAAGTACTTGGCAATTTTTGGGAAAGCCTGTTATGTTTGGGAGGAATAGGATTATTTAAAGGAAATATGATAACCCTATGTGGAAGACTTACCCATATTCCTATGGTTTCTCACGGAAAATCAACAGAAGAAGAATTCGAGGTTATTAAATTTGTTGAGAACAATGCCCCCTTTGCTCTTTTGCTAGGAAGAACCTGGATTGAGAAAGATGATATCTGAAAGAGAGAAGAAGAGGAAGATATAGAACCAAAAAAGCAAGAATTAAGGGATTTCATGACTAAGAGAATAACGCGCTTAATAGAAGAACAGGAGGACAAATCAAAGAAACTAAAGGTCAGGGACCTGGCTGTCGAAGTTGAAAGAACACAAGAAGGCTTAAGAAACTTATCCATGTAGGAGAGAAGAGAACCTACCCCTGAAATAATAAGAGAAGAGGACTTCCACTCAATCCATTTAAAAGACCCTCAATAGTGTGAAGTTACTATGAGAAGAACAGATAAGAATGAAAATGGAAAGAGGAACCCAGTGACTCAGATCATAGGGAAGAAGGCAAGAAATCTCAGCAAGAAGAAAGCAAAGTTAGAAAAATTGCAGGAAGTTCCAGAGAAGACTTCGTAGAAAGAAGGCTTGCAGAACTTGAACCACGTCGGAATAGCAGAACAACACAAACTGGCACTTCGCCACATCGAAGAAATATGACCGTTGGAGGTGTCCTGACCATTTGAATGACACTCTAGAATGGATAGAAACACAATTATTGCCAAAATGATCGCCATTGGACCGTTGGACCATGCCATAACGGATGGAATCGTATTGATCGAGGTATTCCTACCCGTTGGATTAGTTTGTTACAACATTGTCTATTTAACCCGTCAAATGTCGTACTGGGAACACTTTTGAAAACTGTGATTATTCAAGACCATAGAGAACTAATTTCTATCACACAATGCTTAATGAGAATTCTCGACCCATTTTCTTACCGTGAGTATTTGTCCACCTACCTGAGATATCTAATCTCGAGCTTGTATTTCTGGCAAATGTAGTGCAATGGAGAAGTCCATGGAAAAAATCCTAATAGATCCTATGGCTGAGAAGTTCATCTCTGCAGGTGCACGGGATTCATTGACAAGAGGATTGCAAGCCTCCACATCGACTGCACGTTGATATGGTCCCTCCCGAACCACGATAGAGAAATGGATCAAGCATCGCGATGACTTGGCAAATGCGAAGCTCATCCCGTCGGTCCTACCTGACTATATCCCACCTCTAGCTAGTGTGGTTAGTTGTGACAGTGTCCTGAGAGACTTCGACTATACATTGATCACTTCGTACCTCCCGAAGGGGATATGTGTAGTTGGATTGCAGTTGGGACAGATTCTGACGCTCAAGATCAGTGATTTCAACTTAGGAGACCGCAAGAATTATGGAATACTCGCACCACATAAGTACTTAACCAAGACAACGGGGAAGAAGCTGAATATAGCCCCCCATCTGTGGACCATGGACATTGCGATATCAACAAACCTTAATGTGATGAAGATACCACACTTCATCAAACATCAGGAGGTTAACGTGTGTGTTAAAATCATCATGTCATGCTACCATGGCAGTTACTTGTGGTTGGATAGGTGCATCACTGTAGATCTGGTGTTGATCCATCAGATCACAGGATTAAGCATGCAAGGATCGAACCCTCGGGATTTTTACCCAGGGAAGGCTACAGATCATGCCCTAGTGCAGTGAATAAGGAACACCTATGACGATGTAGAGAAGGGGAAATGGGGCTACAAGGTAGCCTCCATCCAAAATGGCGCAATGCACCTAGCTTGCCAGTTGATTTCTAGTAATCTCGTTAGGAGGAAAAGACCAATGCAGGTCACAGGTTTTTTTTTCGATCTCGTAGGAAAATGCATTGAAGGAATGCAGATGAACTGGGTGAGCTACCTCATCAACTAGTTGGAAAGATTACTGTGAAGTGCAAGACTAGGGCTACTAGTTTCACTTTAGTTGGTTGTTGATTCTCATTGCCTTCGGTGCTTGGGAGATGTCAGAAGGAGCCACCTTCCCTAAAGTTGAGCCATCTGAACCCCTGACTACGAGGTTCACTACCCTCTAGTATTCGAGTGACATGGAAAAACAATGGTAGTCCAACGCGGTGTTCCACACCTACTACTTGCAGCTGAAGAGGGCCATTGAATCCTTCCCTCACATGACATCGAATACACTGCATAGGTTCAGACCACTTGCGAATTTCCATGCATACATGCACTTCATTTATATCACTGCGCGTGGGGACAAACACAAGGAAGAGCTCCAATCCTATTATAAACTCACCGAGGAAGATATGGAGGAAATAACCAAGGAATGGCCTGCATAATTCCTTGTCCCAGTCAAACAGACAGAACTCTCTGACCCCGACCTCATTGGAAGTCATATAGTCACTTGAGAAGAGTATGATGGACCTAGCAGTAGTATAATGAAGAAGAAGGAAGAAGTGCAAGAAACTCATTAATAAAAGTGTGCAAACCTATGAGCACTTTGTAGAGGACCCAGAACTAAGAACATTAGAAGAACATATTCAAGAGGCAAAGCAACAAGCATCAATACTGCAAGAACAGCTGAAACTATTGTTAACAGTCGAGAATATGAAAAGGTAACAATAGGTGCACACAGTTCAACAACATATCAATTCCATCCATAGTAGAGTCATGGAAGTGACCCAGAGACTCCAATCGGTGCAAGACAAAGCCTTCACACTTTTTGAAGAGATCAAAGGATGAGGTGCATAGCTGGAACAAGTGGTCATCATGGTGGAACAACGCTTGGAAGAACTGGTCACCAAGAAATTGATTCAGCAGTTCTCCGAGCAGGAGGATCTGGCAAAGCAGCAGGTCGAGGTAGCTCAAGCCAAGCTCGAGGCCTTCGAAGAAAAAATTCCCAAATCAGAGTGACTTGGGATGAGTCGCAGGTGAGTGTTGGGGGCCTATTGGCCCTTGACCAAGTTTTGGAGAATCTTGGTCATTTTTGACCAATTTTGGGACTTCGATAGGCTGGTTGAAGACAAATCTCCCAAGAAAAGCAGAGGACATGGGATATCGCCCCCTTTTACAATATCTTTGGGTGTTAGGGTTTATGTAACGGATATGGTATGTCATCCCATGGGTCTTACCCATGTTTAGGCCCCTTTTGTAATTTATAAATAAGTAGCTAGGCGATGTAAGGAAGATTCAGTTGTCAGTTGTAAGTTGTGAACTGAAGGCTAAGTGCTAAGTAAGACATAAATAGGCTTTGTGCATATTGTGTGTTGAGAACTTGCAGAGCTAAGTGAAAGTGATTATAAGAAGGCTCTGTGTTGTACCAAGCTCGGGGAAGGAGAATCTGGTGAGGTGCACACAAATCTCTTTTTCTATGCGGAGTTGGCTTTGTGGCTCTATGCATGTAAGAATATTGGAAGAAGATAATAAAGAAGAAGAAGAGTTGGTGGACGTAGCCCCACACTTGGGTGAACCACGTATATCTTGTGTTATGGTTGCTTTGTGCAATATGATTGATATGTTATTAATGTGATTTATGCTTATATATGTTAGATGCATTTGATGTAGTAGCTTAGTGATTTATAATATGAATGAAGGGTAGATCTAGTTTGACACTATTTGTTGAATGGTTAGATGTGATTAGATCTTGATAAATACTACGTTGTTCTGTAATTAGGGTTTTAACCTGCGATGTGAATGAGATTCAAGAACTAATGCATATTTTTGGCTAAGTGTTCTATTAAGTATTGTGATCACAGATCTATGTCCCGGCTAGGTTGTAGACACTTGAGTCCTACAACCCCCCCTGCCTCTACCTCGGGTGAGACTTCATCTGCTTCGTAGGTGTTGCTGAAACGGCTGATAGCTAGGGTTTTGTTTGTGTGTTGTTGAAGCGTTGAACCCTGGGTATGCCCCTATGCCAATAGGTGTACTCCGAAAGGGACTCTGCAATGGATGACCATGACCACTCTAGTTTTCTCTCTAATGGATCGACGACTCCAGTTAATTCAGATTCTCGTCCTGGCCTAGCCATGGATTACTCTGATGGGTATTCTACGATCAACAATTGACATCTTTCAACATTTATATTATATGGTCAAGGTTAAAACAAAGTTCTAATGGTATAATTCACCCAAAGGGCCCACACTTGACTCACCGACCATTTACTTGTTTCCAATCATAGGTTGTCACATGTCAACCTATGGATATGTTGGCATTCAGAGTCAGCATAACATGTCATGCTGATGTAACTTCAGTTCCTATTTTCTCTTAAACGAAACTACATAGATATACGACAAAGGTTTTTCCTGGGCTAATCCTCGATGAATGACTAAGATCTCTCTTTGATGGTCCATCGTGCCTTAGAAATAGAACCAAAGAGTTGTAGTCTAGGGAATAATGACAAGCATTAAAGAAGAGAGATACATTATAGGAGAAATAATAGGGACACACACATACTCAAGAAGATAGAGAGATTTGTGAGAAGAATATCCATCCGAGTTTTTATTCCATATTCATGAGCATTTATACAATAAAGAGATGGTTGGAGAAGTTGTACCTAATCCAACTAATCCTTCGTTAAGTTTAATTCATTCTCTACGTGAATATACATAATTTATTACATGTATTCATACATTATTATGCTAGTGTCTAATGTTTGATGGTCTATTACAAGTTAGCACATGGAGTAACAATTAATCTTTCCCTCTTTTGGTAGAAAAAATATCTCAATGTGATTAAGGAAATGATCGAAAAATATTTTGAATAAGAAGCACGCGATTCCTTGTAGTAATTTGCACATAAATAAATTCATTTCATAAAAAAACAATTGACTACACTTTCACATTTTCAAAAAATAAAAACTAGTTTCTTCATGTAATTCCTAAAACTGAAATCCTCTACTCATTCAAGTTACTTACATGTTCAGATTGCTCGCAACAAAATGACTAAAATAACCCTTTGAGGAATAAACCTGATACGTTTTCCAGAGCTATTATGTGCAACAATATCAATATCATATGACTGTTCTCTATCAATGTAAGCGATAACCATGAATTTTTAAAATATCTCATTTGCAATAAAAGAATGAATGAGTAATTCGACCAACATTGTTTGAATTTAATGGCTAACGGATCAAATATGAGATGTATGATGAGAGGATCCTAGCATATTGAGTAATATTTTCTTAGCTACCAGAATTGAATGTTGATGGGACAGTATCACTACCCAAATCCATGCACTTTAATGGTGTTCTTTGTTCCTCTGTGGGCACTCAAAACTTAGTTATCCATTTCAACAAGTTTTAAAAAACATATTTTTCCCTTTTGAAATCTAATGAACACCTTGAAAAACATGTGAATGAAAGAATCAATTTGATATAATCTATGGTCATGTGTTCAGAAATTTCTAGAAAGGTAATGTGACCTATTGACATTCTCCAAAAAAAACACACATTTATCTATCAATGATCTCCTAAAATGTCATTTCGACAAGTTTTTAGAAACATGAATTTTTAGGAGGTTTCCAAAAAATTGTGTCAGATCTTTCCAAAAACATCTCAACCAACCTTTTGGTTCTTTCTCAAAAACCTCTAATTGACATATTGGTGCTTTCCAAAAACCTTGTGTCGGCATGTTGGGGAAAACACTTTTCAATGCTTGCCAAAAAACTCGTATTGGCATGTTAAATAAATGCTAATTTTTTTCTACCAACACTTTTCCAAAAACATCTTTTGACGAGTTTCTAAAAACTTATATCGGCAACTTCAAAAAACACATTTTTTGTGCTTTTGACACTCTAGAAAAAAACTACCAGATGTCTATCGATGGTCTCCAAAAAGGTAGCCATTAATCTTTCAGATATTTGGAAAAACATTTGATCCAAACTTTTGGTACCTATGGAAAAACATCTTTTGATGAGTTCTTTGAAGAAAAGTTTTTTCAGCGAGTTCCATAAAATGTTTTTCTACGGTTTTCAAAAAGGTTCATTTTCCATCAACTACTTCACAAAAACATGTGTCCATCGATGTTCTCCAAAATGATATGCTTTGCACCAATGACCTACAAAATGGTGTGTCAATTATTTTTAAATGTTTTCTATACTTCATCGATATCATTTTAATCACACCAAACTTGGTTTATTTTATGGTTTTAATATTTTTTAGGTTTACCTTTAAATCAAACCACTTCCCAACCTATATGAGATGCATAAAAATTAATAAACTCAAAATATATGAAATATCCTTACAAAAAATCAAAGAAAAGGGTGGTACCCAAATATTTACTGAAGAAGAAGTCGAGACAGTGCTAATGGGATAATTAAACCATGTTAAAATTCACAGTCGAGGCACCTTTGGAATAGATTTGGGAGCCCCAAGAAGGGAGAGGAGGAAGTGTTGTTTCCATCCACTTCATCCAGGTTCATGCACAAGGAAAATGGGATTATGCAAGTGGGTGGGGAGTTATGCCACCTCCCCCATGCATTAAATTGACAAGTTCATCAATGGGTGGAGAGGAGGCCCCACTTAGAAACAACTTATAATTTTGTTTTTGCATAGTTGTTAGTGTGGTGTGGATGTTCTTTGGGTGAACCCATCCTTGGTCACCATAAGATTTATTTTACTAAGGGTGGTTCCTTGATTCAACTTTTCATTAGTATCATGCATTTTTTTCTCTATAGGACATGGAAAATGAATGCTTTCTATAAATTATCAGGGAGGAGGCTAGATTTGTTTAGGATGTTGGTGACAGATGAAGTGTAGACGACATTGAGTACTTTCAAATCCTCTATGACTATTAGCAGGTCACTTAGGAATTAAATTTCTACTTAAATGAAGTAATATAGAAGGGTAATGCCTTAACACAATGCTAATGCTTCAACATCATTGTTCATATAAGCATTGAGAAGGGTAGGGAGTTGGCACAATGCTAATGCTTTAACATCATTGTTAGAAGCAACAACAAACCCATGGAAAGTAGGGTATTTGATGTTCCTCTAAGTATCATGACCCCACCTATCATCCCATTCATGCAAGCATATATTAAATTTCATGATTTAGTTGTATGT
Organism: Picea engelmannii; assembly: GCA_009831015.1. Classification (NCBI taxonomy): domain Eukaryota; kingdom Viridiplantae; phylum Streptophyta; class Pinopsida; order Pinales; family Pinaceae; genus Picea; species Picea engelmannii. The sequence continues at coordinate 211,026 of ML785656.1, read as the reverse complement.
TTTCAATTACATAAGCTATTTTAGTCATTCATACACATTCAATTACATACTTTTCAAGTTGCACATTTTTTTAACTTGTGAATGTGTGTCATTTTGTGTCATATTTTAATTTTTTGGATTATATTTGCAGTGGATCATAGGAAAACATTATGTTGGATAGTTGGTTTGGATAGTTGGTTGTCATTGATGTCAACCCTTGGATATTGATGTCAACCCTTGGAGAGGTCTGGAAGCCCTATAGATATGGTTGAGATTGATGGTGAGTTAGTTGTCATTGATGGAGTGGTTGATGTTCATAGATGTCATGGGTGCATTTGATGAAGTATACATAAAGCCTCGAAGGTGTGGTTATGGTACTCAAAGTTGGTTGAGGAATATGGACATGAAGGATAGTGTAAATGAAGGTAAGACACTCATAGATGGATAGTCCTTGTTGTTCCATTACCAATGATAGGTGGTATGCCATGTGATTCCTTATGATTAGGGATATATGCCCTTGTGAATTTGGAAGCCCGAAAGATTGGTCAATAATCCCCTAAGCAGTTACAAGTCAATTAATGAATGGGTAAAGTGGTTGTAACAAGAAAGTCAAGAATCCCTAAGAATAAGGGAAGAGGTTACCTAGCAAAAGTATAAATACACATCATGAGAAATTCATTTGATATACACACACTTACATTGAATATCTACCTTGTGAATTTTATGGTATAATATTTTGGTCTATTGGAGAATCTTACGACAAGTCTAAAGCAGCAGAGAAAGTGTGAGGAAAGAGTGAATGTTTAGGAGCTGCAGAGTGTTAGGGTTTTTTTGTAACCCTAATTTGACATGCTCATGTGGGTCAGCTTGAGGGTGTCATGCAAGGAACCCCTGCGGGTTACCTAAGCGATATCACATGAGGCCTCATGTGATAGGGAGTCTTAGACCTATGAGGATAGGGAAAATTTGGGGGAAATGTTGGTACTAGGTTATTGAAGGTTGTGGAAGTGTTAAAGGTTAGTGTTATAGTACATCAAGTCAGCTATAGGTCACATGTATGCTTATGTGATTATATCTTATGCTTGATGATGATATGGTACATGCTTGAGACACATCTCTTGTTGATGCATGGTACATATTGGTGATGTTGGTATGGTACATTGAGTAGTAGTAAATCTTGGTTGTATTGGTATATTAGTATATGGTTTGGTTACATGGTGATGATTGTTGGAGATATTACACACTCACCTAGAATTATTTTCCTAAGTTTGATAGTCCAATGTTGAGAACGATTCCTTAGATGAGAATATTATTTATTCCCCTACAAAATAGGGCGTTCCTATTCAATGAAGAGTCAGTTAGACTAGTGGAAGTCACTCATGCATGGAAACCTCGGTTTTATCACCAGCAGTTGAATGTGTCTCTCTCACTTCTACACGTGTGTCTTAGTTAACTGATGATTGCATGGATCAGTTAACTAGGACTAGGTGGAAGTTCACTCTAATGTTTGTCATTGAGTGTATATATCTCTCTACATCACTACTATGGTGAATTAGTTACTCATGTAACTTATATCTATTATAAATTACTCACTCTGAGTGTGGAATAAAATTAATACAATTCTCGATTCTCTCTCTCTTGTTTCTGTCTTTTCTCATTTATTCTGCAAATGGTGTATGTCCTTTGCTAGATAGATCTTATCTGTGTAGGTTCATCCACAATTACATGGTATCAGAGCTGACGAATTGCTAAAAAAAATGACACACCAGACTCTTTTGGCAGGTACTAAAGATTGAAGAACGTAGAAAAGATGGATTATTCGTTGGCAATACTTCTCACACCTCATTACTATTTGGAGTGGAAGAAAAAAATTATTCTTCAGCTTAGATGTAGAGTCTTTTACCAAATAACCATGGAAATGGAAGTAGAGCCCAATTCCACCGATGAGAAAAATGACTTTCTCAATAGACAAGATATGGCCATAGGATGTATCTTCTAGTCTATTTCTCCTGAAATTCTCCACCAAGTATATGATGAATCATGAGACTCAACTCCAAATGAAATATGGACCAGATTGGAGGTTCTATTTGAGAATAAATAAGATTGTGGAAATTTCATGTAGGAGATTCAAAAGATAGATCCAAAAGAGAAACCATCAGAAGATCAAGCTTATTATTCTGAAGAGTCTTCTACACAAGTATCTGAACAAATTCTTGTTCCATTAATTGTAGATGATGTCTACTCAATTTCATATTTGTTTTCCAAATTTCATATGGAATATATCATCCATGCATCTAAAGAGTCGCGTGCAAAAACTCTTACATGAGCCATGCATGCATCTCGAGAGACAAAAAGGGGGGCGCGCACATCATATTCAGTTATGATATTTTCTAAGAATAATTTTCATAAACAAATTGGATATTTGAATTTCTCTCGAAAAAATACCCAATTTAAAAAAACATCTTCTGAAACAGATTCCGGGAAGTGAAGTTATGGGCATTTTAAAATTAGTAAAATTTCAGTGTCTTTCCATAAATGACCACACACTTTTCAAAGTTTCCTTGAAACTTAATTTGGATATTCTTCATTACAAAAAGAGAATGTGGATATTTGTGGAAATATCATTGGTGCATCTACTTCATCAGATCTATACATACATCTACATATTCAACAAAATATTCAACAAGCACAAACTTGCACAATTGTGAGGTCTTCGTGGAGTGAAGGACACAATTTCTTAGCAACTGCTTTTTTTTTCTTCTTATGCATTGTACCTTGTGGGGGGGGGGGGTCCCATGAGGTTTTCCCTCTTTCCTCATTTTTTTTAGTCTTTCATTCTTGTATTCATTGTACAATGGGTACCTAACATGGCCTCTGTTGTTGAGACCCATTCATCATGTACACCATATTAATGTTCAGGGGGGGTGTTGGAGATATTACACACTCACCTAGAATTATTTTCTTAAGTTTGATAGTACAATATTGAGAACAATTCCTTAGATGAGAATATTCTCTCTAGAGAATATTCCCCTACAAAATAGGGTGTTCCTCTTTAGTTCATATTGAGTTACACTTAGTTAGAATAGTGGAATTCACTCATGCATGACCAACTCATTTTTATCACCAACAGTTGCATGTGTCTTTATCACTTCCACACATGTGTCTCAGTTAATCAATGATTACATGGATCAGATAACTAGGACTAGGTGGCAGTTCAGTCCAATGTCTGTCAGTGAGTGTCTAGATCTCTCTGTATCACTACTATGGTGCATTAGTTACTCATGTAATCTATATCTATTGTAAATTATTCACTCTTTGAGTGTGGAATACAGTTAATACAATTCTTGATTCTCTCTCTCTCATTTCAGTCTTTTCTCATTTCTTCTGCAAATTGTGTATGTCCTTTTCTAGCTAGATCTTATCTGTGCAGGTTCATCGACATTTACAATGATGCTATGATACATTCTTGTGGCTTATTATTGGTATACTCTTGAAGCATTGACACATTGTGTATTGTTTTCATTGATATTGATACATTGTTTAGGACTACTCTGGGTATATGAAAACACATGTATGAGATACATTTCTTGGTGATGTTGGTAGTTGGTTTAGATACACCATTGACAGTAATTACTTGGTATATTATATGGTATGTGGTCTATGGAATGATTGAGTGATATGGTATATGGTTGAGATACATTTTGGTACATGGTATGGTACATATGTTGATGTACATTGTTCATGTACATGGTTGATACATGGTATGGTACAAGACTAATACTTGGTATGGTTTTGATGGACATGATTAATGGTTGAGGCATATGGTATAGTTGTGGTGCATGGTTTATGCACGGTTTGTTACAGGTGATGTTGCATGGTTGATGCATAGTTTGGTACAGGTGTTGATGCATGGTTGATGCACTTGTTGTGGTACAGGGTTGATGTTTGGAATGGTACAGTTTGATGGTTTAGTACATGATTGTGTATGTGGTTGAGACACATATATTATGATGGTATGTTGGTGATATTGGTACATGCTTGGTAGAAGCATGTGTTGGTGATGTTCAACATATAGTTGAGAGGTTTCCTTGGTATATGATCCATGTGAGAGGAACTGCTTGATTATTGGTGACAGTAATAGGTTGGAGACGTTGATTAGTGACAGGTTGATGTGACAGGTTGGATACAATGATAGGTTGATAGTGATAGGTTGGATATAGTGACATTTTGATAGTGACATGTTGGATACAATGTCAGGTTGATAGTGACAAGTTGGATACAGTGATAGGTTGATAGGTTATAGGTTCATTTGACAATGGTAGTGACAGTGGAAACGATTTTTTTATTGACAGTTGGTCTACACTTATATTTCAGGGAGGAAGGATGAGGCAAGGAAAGGGGGTTGTAGCCTCCTTCCCTTTGGTTCCATAGAACACGGGGAGTTGGAGCATGAGAATCAAGGGGTTCTATCCTCCTTCTAGTTGGAGCTAGCAAATTTAGGGAGTTGTAGCTTCCTTCAGGATGGATCCTGTAAATAGGGGGTCGTAGCCTCCTTCCAATTGTAGTTGGAGAATTGGGAAGTTGGTGCTTCCAATGCATGTATTCTTTGATATATAAGAAATCATTCCATGGTTTTCCCCCATTTAGGTTTCCACGTAATTTTTGGTGTACTGTGTACTTGATGTGATGTTGCTTATCTTTATATGCTCATGATATACTGATGATATATTTATTATATATTGTTGATAAAGTTGACATATATATATATATACACATATTGGTTAAAAGTGGTAAAAGTGCTCATATTGA
>ML785656.1:171477-189674 GCA_009831015.1 Picea engelmannii | reverse complement strand
CCCCCCCCCCCCCGCCTTTCTACCTTTAAGTAGAGGGGGGGGGCTCCAGAATCGGAGGCGCATCTCTTGAACGGTCCAGATCGGTGCGCCCGGATCAACGGCGATAAGGGCCATTCCCGACCCCCCTTGCCTTTCTACCTTTAAGCGAAGGGGGGGTCCAGAATCGGGGGCGCAGCTTTCCGACGGCCGAGATATTAGCACCCGGATCAAAAGCGCTCGTGCAATCCCATCGTTCTCAGCTGCTCTGTGTTTAGCCTGCGTGGGCCCTTCTCCCGTCATGTCATCTTCCAGAATCACCTTTCTCCTACTGCCATGTATCATCCATCCACCACCCCTCTTTGGTCCGCATGGTCCTCCTTCCTTCTCATCATCCACTCGTTGCTTGCCATGTGTCCCACTCCTTTCCACGTCAGCCTCTCACCAAAGAGAAATCCCATTATCTCTCGTCTTCCCCCCCTTCCGCCTGTTTTCTTCCGCCATGTGCCCTCCTTTGTCGTCCTTCTCACACCTTGCCACTTCCTTCACGCCCTCATGATCTGACGCCACCACTCCTGTCATGTGCCCCATCCTTTGCGCTGGCCTCCATGCCTATTCGTCAAGCCATTCGGTTATGCCAGGTGGCAGTGTGAGGAGTCCTCCACATCCCAAAGTGATGAGTTGGCCAGGTCGTCCTCAATCCCCATGAAGCAGTTATTGAGGCGGTTGGTGGTGGTTAAACATCGTCTCCGCCATAATGGGAAAGTCCGGAAATGAATTAAAGGCACGTCGATTCGCCGATGAAACTGTCAGAAGATCGATTGCATCTGCCATAAGTTGCACGACCATTCAAAGATTGCAGCTGCAGATTGTCAGGAGCCATGCAGACGCAAAGCTTTTAATGATACGTCTTGATTTTTTTGTTGTTGCTAGTTTGAGTATATGAAGGCATTTTCGCCATTTTTGTATCTATCGATGGTAGAGCGAAGCTCCCTACTGTAAAGTTTTCGTAACCATTCTGGTTTCCTGGTTATGTATCTGTGTTTGAGATTTCTTGTTTTATGAAAAAGAGTTTTCCTTTTCCATCTCGGTTTTCGTCTCATGCTGGAGAGTTCATGATCGAATGCTTCGTATGAATTAACACAGTTATGTTATGGTAAATGATTTATTGTTGCATTGTTGTTTCTCTGGTTTCCCGCATTTGGAAGTAAGAAGATCTTGTTTCTAGATGCCTGCTCTCACAGTCTGTTAGAAGCCTGATGCTTATAGCAGGCCCTTGCACCCTTCTTATGAAGTCTTCCATCTACTCACCCTTATTGCAACTCATTGTTTGAAGTTTATCAAGACCTCACTCACCCATGCATGCTCGGCCTAGTTTCAGAGTTGAGATGATATCGTTCTGAGTTTTCTTCCATTTGATCACCCCTTTAAAATTGTGACATTAAACTGATGGGTGTCAGGCTTTTCTCCTGCAAGCAATCCAGGAGTGACTTCTGACGCTAACAGTTAGGTAAAAGTGTGTTTCTTTAGTATGCATTTTTAGTTAGGAAATCCAACGGTCACGATATGTTCCCGACATAGAGTGATCCGACGGTTCATGCTCTCCTCGATCTTAATGGCCATTGATCCGTGGCTTAACACCCGATTGGTCCATGATCTCTATTTAAAGATCATGGAGGGTCATTTGCCGATGATCGATTGTGAGAAACTCTCTTGTAAAATCTCTCTGTAATCTTTTTCTTTGCATTAATAAACTACTCCAAGTGGCCGCATTGGCTGGGGCCGTGGATGTTTCCCCATAGGGGTTTTACCATGTGAAAACATCGGTGTGTTGATCTTTGATCTGGTTATGTGAGTGGTTACTGAAGGTGTTCGTCCTCTGTTGGAATACCTGTGTTGTCGAACATTAACCCTTGTAGAAATTTGGAATCCCTAGAGATATGGTTGAGATTGATGGTGAGTTAGTTGTCATTGATGGAGTGGTTGATTTCATCATATGTGATGGGTTCATTTGATGAAGTATACATGAAGCCCCAAAGGTTTTTTTATGGTAGCTGAAGTTAATTGAGGAATATGGACATGAAGGATAGTGTAAATGTAGGTAATACACTCATAAATGGATAGTCCTTGTCGTCTTTTTTTCAATGATAGGTGGTACGCCACATGGTTCCTTATAGTTAGGGAGATATACCCTTGTGAATTTGGAAGCCTGAAGAATGGTCAAGACTCCCCTAAGAAGTTACAATTCAATTAATGAATGGGTAAAGTGGTTGTAACAAGAAATTCAAGAAGCCCTAAGAATAAGGAAAGAGGTTACCTAGAAAAAGTATAAATACACATCATGAGACATTCATTTGATATACAAACACTTAAATTGAATATATATCTTGTGAATTCTATGGTCTAATAATTTGGTCTATTGGAGAACCTGATGACAAGTATGAGGCAGTGGAGAAAGTGCGAGGAAAGAGTGAAAGTTTTGGAGCTGTAGAGTGCTATGGTTTTTTTGTAACCCTAACTTGACAGGCCTTCATGGATCATCTTGAGGGTGTCACATGAGGCACCCCCATGGGTTTCCTAAGTGACATCACGTGAGGCCCTTCATGACAGGGAGTCTTAGTCACACGCGACTAAGGAAAATTTGGGGGAAATGTTGGTACCAGGATGTTGAAGGATGTGGAAGAGTTACATATCATTTTTACAGTATAATAGGTCAGCTACAAGTCACATGTGTGCTTATGTGATTACATCTTATGCTTGGTGATGATATGGTACATGCTTGAGAGGTATGTATTGTTGATTCATGGTACAACTTGGTGATACTTGTATGGTACATTGAATAGTAATACATATTTGTTGTATTGGTATCTTGGTATCTGGTTTGGTTATATGGTGATGATGCTATGATACATGCTTGAGGCTTATTCTTGGTATACTCTTGAAGAATTGGCACATGGTGTATGGTTGTCGTTGATATTGATATATTGTTGAGGACTACACCTGGTATATGACAACACATGTATGAGATGCATCTCTTGGTGATGTTGGTACTTGGTTGAGATACACCATTGATAGTAATTTATTGGTATATCCTATGGTATATGGTGTATGTCATGATTAAGTGATATGGTATATGGTTGAGATACATTGTTGGTACATGGTATGGTGCAGATGTTGATGTTCATTGATGTACATTTTTGAAGTACATGGTTGATGCATGGCATGGTACAGGACTGATACTTAGTATGGTGTTTATGTACATGGTTGATGTTTGAGGAATATGGTACAGTTGTGGTGCATGGTTGATGCGTGATTTGGTACAGGTGTTGGTGCATGATTGATGCACTTGTTGTGGTACAGGTTGCGGTACATGGTTGATGTTTGGTATTGTACAGGTTGATGGCTTGGTACATGCTTTTGTACGTGGTTGAGACACATATCTCATGATGGTATGTTGGTGATCATGGTACATTCTTGGTAGAGGCATGTGTTGGTGATGTTGGACATCTAGTTGAGATGTTTCCTTGGTATATGATCCATGTGAGGGGATCTAGTTGAGTATTGGAGATAGTGACAGGTTCGACAAGTTGATCAGTGGTAGGTTGATGTGACAAGTTCAATACAATGACAAGTTTATAGTGACAAGTTGGATACATTGATGGGTTGATAAGTTACAGGTTGATGTGAAAGTGCCAGTGATTGTGGTAGTGATAGCTAGTCTACACTTGTATTTTAGGTTGGCGGGACAAGGCAAGGAAAGGGGTTTGTAGCCTCCTTGAGGTTGGTGTTGGAGAACAAAGGGAGTTGGAGCTTCCTTTAGTTTGGAGCCTGAGAATCAGGGGGTTGTATCCTCCTTTTGGTTGGAGCTGGATAATTCAGAGAGTTGTAGCTTCCTTCAGGGTTTAACCTGTAAATAGGGGGTCGTATCCTTCTTCCAGATGTATCTGGAGAAATGGGAAGTTGGTGCTTCCAATGAATGTATTCTTTGATATATAAGAAAGCATTCCATGGTTTTCTCCCATTTGGGTTTCCATGTAAATTATGGTGTACAATGTACTTGATGTGATGTTGTTTATGTTTATATGCTCATGATATAATAATGATATATTGATGATATAATTTTGATAAAGTTGACACACACACACACACACGTGTGTGTGTGTGTGTGAGGGGGGGGGGGTTAAAAGTGGTAAAAGTGCTCATACTGATTCACCCCCAACCCTCTCAGTATTCCAACACATTATTGATTCAAAATAATATTATAGGTTTTTTAAATTCTTCTCTAATGTGAAATTTCTAGCACATTAGTTTCAGTCATGGTTGGTGAGTGGTCACATGCATCAACAATGGAAAAGAAGAAGAATCTGCAACATATGTTGTAGTCTAGGGAATAATGACAAGAATTCAAGAAGAGAGCTACATTTTAAGAGGAATAATATGGACACACATGTACTCAAGAAGAGAGAGAGAGATTTTTGGGAAGGATATCCATCCTAGTTTGTATTCAATCTTCATGAGAATTTATACAATAGAGAGATGGTTGGAGCGTTGTTCCCACTGCAACTAATCATTCGTTAAGTTGCATTTGTCCTCCATGTGAATTTACAAACTTTATTACATGTATTCATACATTATTATGCTAGTGTCTGATGTAATATGGTTTATTACAAGGGCCTAAAATGCCTCCCAACATCTCCCCCGCAATCAAATCCTTGGTCATCTGGATCAAGTGTGTAGATAACTAATGACATGTTACTCTTTAGCCTTTGTCTTCAATCTGGTAAATTCTTGTGCAGTCATTTAATCTCCAGTTCTTAGCTACCCTGCCTAGAAACAATCATCTTGACTCTCTTGTTATGCCACCATTCATCAACAATAGAACCAAAGTGTTGTAGTCCAAGGAATAATGACAAGAATTCAATAAGAGAGATACATTATAGGAGGAATAATAGGGACACACATGTACTCAAGAAAATAGAGAGATTTGTGTGAAGGATATCCATCTTAGTTTGTATTCCATATTCATGAGCATTTATAATAGAGACATGGTTGGAGCAGTTGTACCTGCTCCAACTAATCCTTCGTTGAGTTTCATTCATCCTCTACGTGCATCTACAAAATTTATTATATGTATTCTTTCATTATTATGCGAGTGTCTAATGTTTTATAGTCTATTAAAAGTTATCACATGGAGTAAAAATTAATCTTTCCCTCTTTTGGTAGAAAACATATCTCAATGTGATTAAGAAAATGATAGAAAATTATTTTGAATAAAAGGAAGGCTATTCCTTGTAGTAATTTGCACATAAATGAATTCATTTCATAAAAACAAAATAGACTACACTTTCACATTTTCAAAAATAAAAACCAACTTATCCATGTAATTCCTAAAACCGAAAGAATCTACTCATTCGGGTTACTTACATGTTCAGATTTCTCACAACAAAATGACTAAAATAACCCTTTCAGAAATAAACCTGATACTTTTTCAAGAGCTATCTCCTGCAACAATCTCGATCTCACCTGACTGTTCTCTATCAATGTAAGTGATAAACATGAATTTTTAAATATCTCATCTAAAATAAAAGAATGAATGAGTAACTCGACCAACATTGTTTGAATTTAATGTCTAAGGGATCCAATCTAAGATTTATGATGACAGGATCCTAGTGGATCAAGTAATATTGTCTTAGCTACCAGAATTGAATGTTGATGGGACACTTTCACTACCCAAATCCATGCACTTTAATGGTGTTCTTTATTCTTCATGGGGCACTCAAAACTTAGTTTTCCATTTCGGCGAGTTTGAAAAAACAATTTTTTCCCTTTTGAAATCTAATGAACACCTCGAAAAACATGTGAATGAAAATGTCAATTAGATAGAATCTATGGTCATGTGTTCGGAAAATTCCAGAAACTTAGTGTGACCTATTGACATTCTCCAAAAAAACCACATATTTCTCTATCAACGATCTCCTAAAATGTTCTTTCGACATGTTTATAGAAACATGACTTTGTCATAGGTTTCCAAAAATGTGTATCAGAGCTCTCCAAAAAACATCTCGACCCACCTTTTGGTGCTTTCTCAGAAACCTCTAATTGACATATCGGTGCTTGCCAAAAACCTCGTATCGACATGTTGGGGAAAATGCTTTTCGGTGGTTGTCAAAAAACTCGTATTGGCATGTTAAATAAAAGATACTTTTTTCTACCAATGTTTTTCCAAAAACATGTTTTGACGAGTTTTTAAATAGTTATATTGGGAACTTCAAAAAAGTATTTTTCATGCTTTCAACACTCTAGAAAAAAACTACCAGATGTCTATATATGGTATCCAAAAAGGTAGTCATTAATCTTTCATAGATTAGGAAAAATGTTTGATCCAACCTTTTGGTACCTATGGAAAAACATCTTTTCATCGGTGCTTTGAAGAAAAGTGTTTTCGACGAGTTCCAAAAAATGTGTTTCGATGGTTTTCAAAAAGGTTCCTTTTCCATCAACGACTTCATGAAAACATGTGTCCATCAATGTTCTCCAAAATTGTATGTTTTTCATCGATGACCTACAAAATGGTCTGTCAATTAGTTTTAAAGGTTTTCTATACTTCATCTATATCATTTTAATCACACCAAACTTGGTTTATTTTATGGTTTTAAGATTTTATGGGTTTACCTTTAAATCAAAATACTTACCAACCTATATGAGATGCATAAAAATTAACAAACTCAAAATATATGAAATATTCTTATAAAAAATCAAAGGAAAGGGTGGTACCCAAAAATTTAGAATTTTAGGGTGTGTTGTGTACTCAGCGCACTGATAGTCTTGAGTTACTTGAGAAGAAGTAGAGGAAGTGCTAATGGGATAATTAGACCATGTTAAAATTTGCAGTTGAGGCACCTTTGGAATAAATTTGGAAGACCCTTGAAGGGAGAGGAGGAAGTGTTGTTTCCCTCCACTTCATCCAGGTGCATTCATAAGGAGAGGGGGATTTGGAAAGTGGGTGGGGATTTATGACACCTCCCACATGCATTAAATTGACAATTTCATCAATTGTTGGGGAGGAGGCCCCCCTTAGAAACCACTTATAATTTTATTTTTGTATAGTTATGGGTGTGGTGTTGACATGTTTTGGGTGAACCCATCCTTGGTCACCTAAATAGTTCCTTCACTAAGGGTGGTTCCTTGATTCCACTTTTCATCAGTATCATGCAATTCTTCTCTGTAGGACATGGAAAAGGAATGATTTCTATAAATTCTTAAGGAGGAGGCTATATTTGTGGAGGATGTTGGTGAAAGATGAAGTGTAGAGGACATTGAGTACATTCAAATCCTCTATGACTATTAAAAAGTCACTTAGGATTGAAATATCTACTTAAATGAAGGAATTTATAAGGGTAATGCCTTAACACAATGCTAATGTTTCAACGTCATTGTTCATGAAAGCATTGAGAAGGGTAGGGAGTTCTCACAATGCTAATGCTTTAACATCATTGTTAGAAGAAACAACAAACCCATGGAAAATAGGGTATTTGATGTTCTTTCTAGTATCATGACCCCACCTATCATCCCATTCATGCAAGCATATATTAAATTTCATGATTGAGTTGTATGTTTTCAATTACATAAGTTGTTTTAGTCATTTATACAAATTCAATTACATACTTTTCAAGTTGTACATTTTTTTAATTTGTGAATGTGTGTCATTTTGTGTCATTTTGTGTCATATTTTTATTGTTTGGATTATATTCACATCAGATCATAGAAAAACATTATTGATTCAAAATAATATTATAGTTTTTTTAAATTTTTCTCTAAAGTGAACTTTCCAACACATTGGTTTCATTCATGGTTGGTGAGTGGTCACATGCTTCAAGAATGGAAAATAAGAAAAATATGCACCATATGTTGTAGTCCATGGAATAACAAAAAGCATTCAAGAAGAGAGATACATTATAGGAGGAATAATATGGACACACATGTACTCAATAAGAGAGAGATATGTTTTGGAAGGATATCCATTAGAGTTTGTATTCCATCTTCATGAGAATTTATACAATAGGGAGATGGTTGGAGTGGTTGTTCCCACTACAACTAATCATTCGTTAAGTTGCATTTACATACTTTATTACATGTATTCATACATTATTATTCTAGTGTCTAATGTAATATGGTTTATTACAAGGGCCTAAAAGGCCTCCCAACATCTCCCCTACACTCAAATCCTTGCTCGTATGGATCAAGTGTGTATATAACTAATGACATGTTACTATTTATCCTTTTTCTTCAATATGGTAAATTCTTGTGCAGTCATTTAGTCTCTAGTGCTTAGCTACCCCGCCCAAAAATGGTACTCTTGACTCTCTTGTTACACCATCGTGCCTCAGAAATAGAACCAAAGTGTTGTAGTCCAGGGAATAATGATAAGCATTCAAGAAGAGAGATGCATTATAGGAGGAATAATATGGACACACACATACTCAAGAATATAGAGAGATTTGTGGGAAGGATATCCATCCAAGTTTGTATTCCATATTCATGAGCATTTATACAATAGAGAGATGGTTGGAGCGGTTTTACCTACTCCAATTAATCCTTTGTTAAGTTGCATTCATTCTCTACGTGCATATACATAATTTATTACATGTATTCATACATTATTATGCTAGTGTCTCATGTAAGATGGTTTATTACAAAGGCCTAAAAGGCCTCCCAACAACATATGTCCTATGATTTAAAGATTTTCCCTAGGTTTATCTATCATGGCATGATTTGCCTAGCTAAGTAGTGGCCTCCCTATTGAGTTAGCATTGTCTTCAATCCACATGGTATCAAAACATTGAATTTTTGAGGTGTTGGATGCTAAGATGGTTTTCCTTGAAATCCTCCAACTCTGTCTCATTGACCACTTCCAAGGACATGAAGGATACCTTTGTTCAATTTTTCATGGAAATTCCACCAATAGATGAATGCCAAGATGAAAAAGTCCACTACAATGACATCAACATATTAGACAATGTTGATTAAAATGGAAACAAAAATTAAATCGTAGAGATTATCTTGATTTTTCATTCCTCTTAACTTCATAGTACTCAGCGGGCCCCTCATCCTTCCATCACTATCTATCTAACAAAACCCCCTTTCCCTACCTTCTCCCTCTCTCGATAGAACCCCTTTCATCATCGACCGTATAACATGTTTCACTTTCACGGTACCACCCAACTACCTCCAAGAACCACACCCTTTCCCTCACCCCCTACCCCAACCACCCAAGACCATGTCCAAAACAAAATCCAAAATTTTAAATTTGTTGAGTTCTATTATCATCTTCCCCTACTCTACTATTATATTTTAATATTTTGTGTGTGTATATATATATAATTTTCATCAAAGGCATTCAATGCCAAAATATTGTTAATCTAAACTTTTATAAAATGAATGGCAATGTCAACTTTTAATTTCAAATGGTCGATTACTTCTAGACTGAAACCGAGTATCCTTAGAATTTAATTATGTTTTGTATTATCTATAAAATTTTGTGGATATTCCACTGGAATAGTCCATCACAAAATATATAATAAATAACCGAAATCTTTACTACTGAGGTTATTTTTCCTTTAGATCTCAAACTCTTGCTTACTAGTTTTCTTCTAAAAAACAACATATGAAATAGTTCAAATGCGAAAAATAGAGAAAATAAATAAATACACACACCATACACAAATAAACACAAGATATGACCTAGGAAACTCAATATGGGAGAAAACCTAGCTAGAAGGTGAGGTTTCTCTGCTCTATTTTCTCTTGTATACAAATGATGCAAGTACAAAGAAAGAGGCACTCTCTCAGGAGTTTCCTTTGACCTGTGGATTTTATGGCCACTACAGAATCTATCCTCCTCTTTTATACTCATATAATACCACTCTCAAAGGATGTTCTCAGCTATGGAACAAGATACAGTTAAAAATAATGGAATCCCTTCTTCTAGTGGCGCAGTATTTAACATATCTCGATAGCCATCTAGGGGTAGGTTTTTGACTTCCTCAACTCTCAATTGTGGTAGGGTTTTGAAATTTCCAGAATCTTCTTGAAATTCCTCACATGGCTATCCCCATATGCATGAGTAATGGGGGTTGATGTGGCATCCTCTCGTACCATGGTGGTCAACACCATAGGTCAACTTGCAGGAGGAATAACTTTTGCATATGAGCTCTGGTTGATGAATGGTTTGCACCATTGGAAAGGTATCATAGTGTAGAACATCATCAAGGGTGTGTGCATAAGTTCCAAACACCAAAACACCAAAAAAACCATTTAATTTCTCAAAATGTCTCTCGAAGGTTTTGAACACCAATTTTCCAAACTAGGACCTGCCACTAAAATGACCCTGCAAGTCTATTCCTCCATTTTTTTCACTCTGAAAGCATCGAGATAGATGAAAAATAATATAATGATACAATATGGATCATGCCTCTCCATTTATGGAGGATTTTGGTCCCCAAAATATTTACTGAATGAGGCGAGGAAATTTTTCCTCTACCTTCTCCCTGGAGTACCACTTTACTTTGTTTATAAGTTATCCTTTCAACCCAATATTCCAAAGTTCATGCTACCTGTGTCTAGTATTTATATACTCCTTCTGCAAAGCTATGTCCTCTTCTAACTCTGCCTGATCATTTGGTTTTAATTCTTCTATCGAATGTAGGACCTTCTCCTCCTCCTGCTCTAACACAGAAGGCTCATAGAGTTTGAGATTCTCCACATTCACTACTGAGTAAATGTGCATGTATGGGGGTAGAATGAGTCTTTAGTAATTATCTCCTACCTTTTCCAATACCTCAAAAGGACCATACCTCAGAGCCTTGATCTTCTTACCAGGACCTTGTATCCTTTCCTTATTCAGTTGTAACCATACTTTGTCTCCCACTCTAAATGTTCTCTTTGTTCTATGTTATTCATGTATAGCCTTGTACTTTTCAAGTGACTTCTTTAATGTCTCGTGTACTTGAAAATGTATCTTCATGATCTTCTCAACAAGTTTTTCTACTTTTAATGCATCTTCTATGAGGTCCTCCCTCACTCCTCTTTGTTGTCCATATGCAACATCTAAGGGTGAAGGTGGAAAATACCCAAAGCAAGTTTCAAAAGGTGACTTACCAGTAGAAATGTGGATTGCTCTATTATAAGAGTGTTGTAAGTAGATCAAATTTTCATCCTAAGTCTTTGGATGATTTTTATTGTAACCCCTCAAAAACTGCACCAAATTCATGTTGACTACTTTTGTCTGCCCATTTTTATGTGGATGGAATGTTGTAGACCTCTTCAACTTAGTGTCCATATTATCTCAAAATATAGTCCAAATTACACTGAGAAATATGATATCCCTATCTGAGATGATGCTCATCGCTATCCCAAAGTGCACCCAAACCTGTTCAAAGAACATTTTTGTTGATTCATGTCCCTTGATGGTATTTTTACAAGGCATGAGAATGCACATAATTTTTGAACCTCTCAACTACGACAAATAAATAGTCATGTATCTTTCGTATGGTTGGAAAACCTCCCACAAAATCCATGGAAAATATTTCCCAAGGTCGAATGGGTATAGGTAAGGGATGGTATAGACCTTGCTTCCTATTACTGGACTTGTTGGTACAAAAAAGTATACATCCTCTAATATATCGTGCTACATATTCTTTCATTACGTACCAGTACACATACCTTTGTAAATTGGCAATTGTCTTCCCAACACCAAAACTTCATGTAACCTTGTAGGTGTGAGCGTCTCTAATAAGTTGTGGTCGTTCACCTTTGGGGCACAAAGCTTGTCAATATTGTAGAGTAAACCATTCTAGAAATGATATTCATCCTTGTTGTCACCTTCTTCTATATCAATTTGGCTATGTAGTTGTTGAAACACCTCTTCCAAGTCCTCATATTTTGTGTATGCCTATTTATATGGATCATGGGTAAAAGGCTCCATGTGCATTAGAGTTCCTAAAGTTGTAATCTTGGATGTGGGTGGTCATGAAAGTATGTCTGCCAACTTATTTGTTTTACCATTCTTATACTTTATGACCAAATCAAATTGTTGTAAAAACCCCATCCGCTTGTAATACCCAATTTGTTGTAGCTTACTCTAGGCCTACAAATATTGTAGTGGTTAGTGATCTATGTGGATGGTGGTCTCCTTTCCCATCATATAGTGCTTCCACTTTTTGATATATTTTACAAAGGCATATAGATATTTGTCGTAGGTAGGGTAGTTGAGAACTACCCCATGAAATACTTCAGAATGATAGCATACATGCCTTCCTCCCTGCATTAGTACTACTTCCATGGCATACCCACTTGCATCTATTTCCACTTCGAAGGGCTTCTCCAAGTTTGGTAGTACGAGAACTAGTGATTAGATGATCTTTCTTTTCAGATCATCAAAGGCCTTATGTTGATTCTTACCCCACAGGAAACTTTTACCACTAGTTTTTATAGAGTGGAGTGGTGTGGCTACTACTGAAAATGAAGCTATGAACTTCCACAACTATTGTGTTGCCCCAACAAAACTCCTAAATTTAGTGACATTTGTAGGAACTAGCCATTTCATGATGGCCTCCATATTTGTAGGATCTATATTAATCTCACCTCCACCAATCACATACCCGAAATACACCAAAGACTACTGAGAAAACTCACATTTCTTGAGATTGGCCAACAACTGGTGCTTTTTTAGAGTCTCTAACACCTACATAAGATTTGATATGTACTCCTCCTAGGTAGCACTATAAACTAGTATATCATTCAAATAGACAATAACAAATGAATCTATATAAGGGAATAAAACATCATTCATTAGTCTCATAAATGTAGGTGGTGTGTTGCATAAGTCAAATGGCATAACCAACCACTCATACAAAAAATTTCTTGTCTTGAAAGCAGTCTTCTAGGTATATTATTCTTTGTTGCATACCTGGTGATATCCTAATTTCAAATCCATCTTAGTGAAGTACTTGGAATGTTGCAGTTGGTTCAACAAATCATCAATTCTTGGAAAGGGGTATCAATTCTTCAGTGTAATCTTCTTCAATTCCCTGTATTCGATACACATTCTCCAAGTCCCATCCTTATTGGGAACAATTATGATGGGTGACCCAAAAGGTGAGGTGCTTGGTCGAATCACACCCTACTCCGATAATTTTTGCAATTACTTCTTCACTTAATTTGCTTCTAGAATGGACTATCTATACAACCCAATATTCGACAATGGGGATTATGGAAATAAATGTATTTTGTGCTTCACTTCACTCTTAGGTGGTAACCCTTTAGGATCCTAGAATACTCCTTTGTATTCCTATAAAAACTCCTCCAAATGATGTTTTTTCTCTTTAGTACACCCCTCCTGGGATGCCTTCACTCTCATTGACTCATCATCATACTGATTTTCTCTTAAGAAAAGAAAAAAATATTTCTTACTAGAACTAATCAACTTCTTGGGTTAGTTGGAACTTACCAATGAGATATTTGATTTTCCTTTATGCATGTTGATGATATAGGACTTCCCATCCTTGATCAGCCGATATTGGTTGGCTCTCTCCATGAATATTGCATCCCTCATCTACATGTAAGGGATTCCAAACACTAATCCACATACATCAATGGGTACTACATCCAATTCCAATTCATCAATAAAATCAACACTCATAGTATATTTATTCTTACATTGTTTCATTACCTTTATCTCTACATCCTTGTTTACCCAACCCAACGGATAGGAGCTAGGATGATTATGAACATACATTCCAATATTCCTAACTAGATCCACTGCTATGAGATTATCATGTGAACCAAAGTTGAACAGAGCATATATCTTGGTCTTCTTGACCTGAATCTTAATGTGGAAGAGCTTGGTCATCTCCTTCTCTTTATGGTGATGAAGGCTACTCAGATTCACCTCCTTCTACATAAATGTGTAGAAAATATTTCCATCCACATCTGAGCTACTTCTAACGTAATTGCTTGAATATGTTGTTGTGGGTGGGAAATCCCTCCTATGGAATAGCACTAAGGGTTTTATCATGCATGCATAAATGACCTAAAGATTCTTACTTTTTACCATCATCCCATGCATAAACCCCATTACTCATATGTAAATACAAGGCTCAAGAGATTAAGTTGACGTACCTTATTTTTGTGTTTGATGTCGATCCCTTTTCGCGCTTGGTCGTTCTTTGACTGCAACTCTCCTCCCAATGTTGACCTGAATTCACTAAAGACAAATAAAGAACTCCACATGCATTTGATCTATGAACTAACAAGTTAGAGATTTAATCAATCATACAATCAATATTCCAATAATGACAATCTCATATGGCGGGACGGGAAAAGAAATTATTTTATTAACTTCACAATGATACCATACAATGATAAAGTCGGTCTTTGATCCTCGATCCTGGTCCTGGGATCTTCTTCCACTGTCTTCCAACTTCTTTTCTCTATACTTCTCTTTGCACAAGGATGGATAAAGGTTGGTGTCAGGCTGCGATATTAAAGATTTTAATGACCTGAAACACTGAATTGTCAAACCAGGGCAAGTAAACTTAGAGCTGCTACACTGTATGTGCAGGTAAGATTCTAATCCCTATCTAAAAACTATTCTTAGAAGAAAACACAAACTCACTCTTAGAAACTGAATCCTAATGACTATCCTGAAATTTATCATCTCCTATTTAATTCATCAACAGAAAACAGTCCTATGCTTAAGTGTTGGTGCTTCTATTTCTACTCTAATGTGATTTCACAAGACTATCTACCACTACCTTTAATAATCTATCATCTCCATTTCTATTTAAGCCATAACAGAAAGAGTATTTCCTAAAATTATTTTAATCTAAAGATCGAAAATAAATCTAAATCTATTCTACAGGAAAAATAAAGAAATATTCTACTTACCCTACTGGTACCGGAAGCTTCCTCTAATTCAATTGCAACCTAAATATCCTAACTAAGCGAAGTAACCTAACTATCTAACAAAGCAGAGTAACCTAACTATCTTATCCAAAACAAAGTACATTCAAACTCTAAGTTATATTCAGATTGAAAACTGGAATCGAAGCAAACTTAGTTCATGCTCTAAACTCTACAGGAATCAACCATGCTTCAATACTCATCAACGTAGAAGATGATAATAAGCTGGAAACGATACAGTTGAAGAATAATTTAAGCAAGAATCTGAACAAGTTAATTCCTAAACTCTAAGCTAACATGCATGCAAATACTAGAACACTGAAATAAACTAAATCTAATGCAGAGAAAAGCAGCGACTTGAACCTGTTTGGTGGGCCCAACCAAAAGGTACAAACGCTGAAAGGAAAAACCAGAACTATTCAAATCATTCTACGCAAACACTAGCCATGCTTCACGCTCCATTTACTCAGAAAATAACTCAAATCGTATGACAGTGAAATAACATAACACAAAGGCAGATTGTATTAACATAAATGCATATCATAACATAACATAATCCAACGTTTCTTAGGAGTGATCCTCTGGTTATATAGATCCTCCTCCATAACAGTTTAAAGCAAAAATACATTAATTCAAATGGATCCCAGATCCGAAAATAACTCGAAGTCAGTTAAAAAACGGTCTTCACATCTTCGTGACACGTAGTGTCACGAAGTGTGAATCATGAAGTATTAACAACATCAGTTCCATAATTGTGCCTTCAATCATCATATGAGTGATGACTTCATCTGTCATGTAAATCGCACTGTCTCCCACTCCGGCCATAATGTGCGGATCTTTAGCAGCTTCGTTAGTATCTCCATGGGGTACGAGCTGGTACCTGGTACTGGCAAATCCTGTTTCAAAAATAGAAATATTACCTAACTCAAGCCACATTAGTTTCAATATTAATTTAAAGTATCAAAATACATAAGAATAACTTGAAACGTAAAAATACCTTGAGTAACCCCATTGAGTGGTAAAGAGATGTCAAGTGTGTCAAAACAAGGCCAAAAGGGGTGGTACTGGGTATGGAAATGGAATTCTTTGCGATAAAATATAGGCAAAAACATGATCAAAATTGGAGACCAACATGCCCCCAAACTGAAGTCTTTGCATGTCCTCAGGCAACAAAAAAGTCAAAGAATGATAGCAATCAGAGCGTTGCAGCAGCTGCAACCAACATCTGTAACCGCTCTTGTTTCTTCATATTTCTGATTTCTTTCTTGAGGACTCGGTTGATTATAATATGCTTTCTGGCAGTCTTCTGTAGTTTCCTGTTCCTTTGGAAAAGACCCTTATTCTTCTGTTTTAATCTATCAATTTTGGACAAGAGGTTAGTCACACTGACTTTCATGAGTTCATTCTCTGTTTTTATATGTCGATCCAATACAGTGTACTCATGTAGCTTCTCTTTCAACCTGTTATTCCTGCTTTCTAGTCTGGCTACCATTGGTTTCAAGGATTGACTGGAGGAAATTTCACAGTAGGTTTCAAATGTTTGATCATGTCCTAGTTGTGGTTGAGGACTAGATGCATGATTGAACTCGTCTGGACTTTGAGCAGGGGTGTTAACTCTATCGGAATTATGATCTGGACTAAGTTCAGGAGTGAACTCATTTGGACTTCGTTCATAGGTGTCAACTGGATCTGGATGATCTGGACTGAGTTCATAGGTGTCAACTGGATCGGGATTGTCAAATGGACTAGGTTCAGGAGTGAACTCTCTTTGTATCCGAGCAGGGGTACCTGTTGGTACTTGAATTGGCTCATTCTGCTCAATTCCTTTGGGCGCAGTAGCCTGCCAATCCACTTTACGAGTTTTTCAAATAAATTGGGACAGATTCCAAGTCATTTCAGAGGGCTCTGGAGCCTCCTCACGATCATCCACACTTTCTAACCTCTCCTGTGGTGGGTAAATGGGCACAGAGTTATCCATACCTGACAATGTGCTTTTACATTTTCGTTTTGGATTCCTCCTAGGTTTGTCAGTCAACTCTGCCAGTTCTTCCACGTCAATTATGTTCTCAGCAGCTAGGGAAGAACTCTGAATTTCAACATGTGCCTCTGTAGGAGTAGTATTCTTCACAATTTCATTATTGGTTTCCATTCCATCAGACCCATGAGCATCAAATGAATGTTATGAATCAGGGTCTCCAGTACTGGTTTCAACTGTGCTATCGGGTATGTTCTTAGGGTTAGCACGGACTTTGGTCGGGGTTCTAACCCTCATTTTCCTAGCGTTCAACTTCTTCTGTGGGGGAGCAGGCTTAACACTCCTATCTTTAGACTTGGCAGAGGCTAGGGTTTTTACAGTGAACATATCCCACGTTTCTTGCTTCTTGGACAGTGCAGACTTAATCAATATCTTAACAAGACCAAAATGAAATAGACTTCCACGAAAATCTTTGGCCTTTCGTACCTGTTCGTCCATCTTTTTAAAACTTTTCAACAGAAAGAAAGGTATGTTCAGCAGATGATTACCTTTAAAGTGTAACAGGAGTCGGGCATGGCAGGGAAATACGATGGTGTACCATCCTTCACACGTAAGGTAACGTTGGAGGATGGCTAACAATTGAGCCCACTGTGGTTCCAACCATGACCGCGATGTTCCCTCGGACCACTGTGTTTCCCGGTACTGTGGTTTCAAAAGCTGCGTACAGAGCTTTTTGTCAATCGGTTGTCCCTTTGTCCATCTCTGACCGGTGGTGGGCAGTTGAATTGCCTCTGAAATAAATTTCTCTGTGACTTCAAACTCGAGCTCACCCACTTTAGCGAACCCACCCTGAAAATGCAGAGCAAACTGAAGCGTAATTGCATCATTATATCCATCGAATTTCTTCAGAAATGGCTCCCAACCTACTTTCTTAAAAATATCTCTGGTTGCCTCATACTCCGGAAGGGCCTCTAATTCTGCATATGTCTCTGGTTCATGGTGATTTGCCACCATGGTTCCACTTGATATCACAGGGAAGGTATATGGGTGAGTAGCAAAATTTGGATGAGGGCGACGAAGGAAGAGAATGTGAGGAAGGGTGTAGTTGGAAGAAAAATCATAGGAAAATATTTGAATTGCCGTGGGGATCGATGGTGTGTAGAAAAATGATGATAACCGTACATGAGTGCAGAGTGTTATCATATACGAGTCATGTCGAACTCAGCTCCGGTAATGTTGTGTATTTTTATGATATGAAATGTCAAGGTGGGTTAGTTCATTAGGT
>ML785656.1:146622-163102 GCA_009831015.1 Picea engelmannii | reverse complement strand
GAGACCAACAGTTGGGACAAAGGGAATGCTCAATCGGGTATAGTTTCTTTACTATGATTCTCCTCCTTCAAATGGGACCCCTAACCCTTATTTTATAGGCTAGAAGAAGCTAGGTATTTGGTCGAGTGACCAACCATGCATGGCTGAAAGGTTTAGTTAACTTACCCAAAGTTGTGTGGTCCATCAACAACTTTCATTTTTCCTTGCTTTTGTAGTTACACACGGGCTGTCTTGGGTCAGCTAGCATGTACACACATGCAGTAATGGAGTAGGGCACGTGGGGTTTTATAAAAGGGGTTTTTAAGAAGAGTTGTTCAACATTTTGGCAAAGAAGGGATCTGAGATGGTCTGATGCCAGGTAAGCATGTCTGGTGAAAATTAGGGTTATAACAGATGCCCCCTAATGTGTGAGGTCGGAAGAGAATCGGATGGCTGAAATACATTAACAATCTTCCCCGATGTTCCGAACAAGTGAGCCCAGGGACCAGAAATTGATGGTGTCGTCTGCAAAATAATAATTGTCTCACTGAGGCGGGCATACCCATGCTCGGGAAAAATCATGGCTACAAATCAAATACACTGTATATCCATGTCATATAACTATATAAAGTGTATCCGTGAGAAATACACAGCAGAGCTAAATCTCAAAATCAAAAAGATATATATGTAGAGTATCCATCTTCTATAAGTTGATAAGGCCTGATGGTTGGAGATGAGGTCTTCAGAGATCGAGCAACAACTTCAAAATATTCAAAACTCGGGTAGGAGTGTAATATGAGTGTACGACTTCACTACCCAAAGGTCTTCGACGGCTCGTCGGTCATGGAATAGAGAATATTGATGATCAGACTAAAGGCTTCATTGATTTCAAACAAAGTCTTGATTGGACTTTGAGGATGGTCGAGCATGAGGGCAAGTGACAAACTGTAGAGGGGCCGACTCAGGCTTAAAAAAAACTTCCCTTGGATAATAGCACGACAAAAGATGAGACTCAGGCAGCATGGAATTAACATAAGTTTACGAGGCAGGAGGAAACACAAACTCTCCATATTTTTGGAAGAATAACCAAATGAAGGAGGACACAACTCAATGTAGCAGGAACAACTTCCTAAGGTCATATTAAATCCTAGGGTTTGACGAACAAACTGAAAGATGTGATTTATCCAAGGGTGACTCATTGTTCTGCCAATAAAAAGAAAATACTTTTCCCTTCCTCTTTTTGGGGTGTATTTGATTTTTTTTGTCTTTTTCAATAATGTTGGAAAGCTTGAAAAAGAATAAAACAATGCTATGTTACATAGGAGGATCGAGTGTCGCAAACATACTAGTTCCAAGCACATGGAACACAGGCATTCTCAGGGCAAAGGGACATATGTAGGAAAAGGATACTCGGGAAAAATCCTCCAGGGGCCAAAGGTGTCAAGACTCAGAGGCAAAGTGCTACAAGGCTTGTGTATAGGGAATGCTTCAAATGGTTCAGTTGAGAGCAACATGGATCTAGCATTAGGCCAAAGACGCAGGTATGCAAACATGGTTAACAAAACACACAATGGTAATGTCCTTCGATGTAATTTTAACAAGCCCAGAGAAGGTAAGCTCGATAGTTTTTCATATTTAGAGAGTCTGAAACAACGTAAAAGGAGACTCCAATGGAGTACCTTTTTTGAAGGTAGTCTAGTCGGTTCGAAAAAGGGGTAAACTAGCACTGACAAGACGTCTATTCAAAACCATTTTAACGAGTGTGATAAAGACAAGATTACTCGGCAATTTTTTCATTTTTAAGGAGTCTGAAAAAAGATTAACTATGGACTCCATTAGGAATGTTCTTCTAGACCACTTTAACGAGTGTGAAAGAATAAGGTCACTCGACGATCTTTTCAATTTTAGGGAGTCTGAAAAGAGATTAACTATGGACTCTGTGGGGGTTCTTTTTTCGTACATTTAGTCCCTCAGGCCCGAAAAAGGTTAAAATGATACCCGAGGGTACTCGTCTAGAGAACTGAAGTTCCTTAGAGTATACCTTTGTTTGTACAATTGATCGTCCGGACTAAAAAAGGGGTAAACTATCGCCAGATAGACGTGACTTCAAATTTCAGTTTAATGAGCATGAAAGGCCACAAGATCGCTCGGCAATATTTTCATGTTTAGAGTGTCTAAAAAGAGCTTAAAAGAAGACCCATGGGGGCTACAACTCATGTATGAAACTGGTTCAGGTAGAGCCCGCTGCTAGGCTCGGACCAAGAGTCTCTTTGATAGTCAACTTGGAAAGTCTCCCAAAAGGGAAGAAAACACAAACCATGGTGTAAGTCCTCCTGTGGTATAGAAACCGTAGTCATGGCTTCAAGGATAGCCTCATCTGAAGGCAATTCAAAATTTGAGAAATCACGCAAATGAGGGAAGAATCACGAGCGCGAGGGCTTGAGGATCTACAAACAATGAGATCAGACTCAAAAGGATACTCAAGCCCACTTGGACTAAGAGAGGGAAGCAAGGCCTCCCCTGCCCCCATTGGATAAACCAATGGATCAATTGTTGAGACCAAGTATCGAGAGGGAACACATGATTGCACTGGTTCCTACTCAGAAGAAATTGAACACCAAGGATAAGACACCACATAATTAACCCGTGGCGAGGTAGAGTCTACACGAACGCTAGGAACATATAAAGGGGTAGTCTGAAATAATGTTGAATTAGTATGGTGATTATCATATGCCAGTTGGTCGATAGTGACAATGCTTCCATTGTGAGGGGAATGCATCACCCGAAAGAGCGTAGACACTACAGCATTCGTAGCATATACATAATCATGCCCGAGAAGCATATTGAAATCTAATGGGCCTTGCACCACTATAATATCAAAAAGGACAATCTTCCCACCTAATGAGATAGGAAACTGAGGAAGAATCCCCAAATATTCACTAGGACGTCTTTCAAAAGCCAACAGCTCATGTGAAGCAGACACAAGCTTGGGAGATCCCAAGACTTTCCAAACCGAGGAGGATAAAATACTTGTAGAGGCTCCCTCATCCACTATACATCGATAAATGTTTGTTGAATTAAATTCAACCCTTATTTGAAAAGGTGCAACAAAAGGAAGATGAGGCTCAACAAGGTCATTCCAATCAAAGGAAACCATCCTAGGGCTTGGAGGGGGTGTGCTCGAAATGAGCGGAATGCCCCCTTGTTCTGAAAGTATTGAACCAAAAATGCTAAAAACATAGTCGGTAGAAACGTCACTCCCCAAAATAAGAGTGGGATCATTTGATGACTGCATCGACATGACCACTTTTTCATCCAATGGTTGAATAGGCTACGGACTACATGGTCTAAAGGCACCTCACCCCACAAAAGAGAAGTGTAATCGGCCAATGACTGCATCGGCATGACCACTTTCGCAACCAATGGATGAATAGGCTGCGAGACTACATGGTCTAAAGGCACCTCACCCCCAAAAAGAGGAGTGGTATCAGTCGACGACTACATTGACATAATCACTTTCTCAACCACTGGTTGAATAAGCTGAGAGACTACAAGATCTAAAGGCACCTCACCCCTCAAAAGAGGAGTGGGATCAGCCAATGACTGGATCAGTGTGACCACTTTCTCAACCAATGGTTGAATAGATTGCGAGGAAACCTCAAAAGACTCAGAATCAGAAGATCTTGCAGACAAGGACCACAATCTTTGTACCTCTGGAATTCCAGGGCACAAATGAGTAAGGTGATCTCCCTTGCAAAGATTGAAAGGGAACTTAGGCTTACATCCTATCCGTCTAGATTTCTCAACATAATTAATGCCCCCAGCATGACTAGCAGTGGTTGGTTTCACATCTCCAACATGACTTGCAGAGGTTAGTGATGGGTTGATAACATGACTTGCAGAGGCTACAGACCTATTACCAGTATGACTAACAGTGACTAGACTTTTTCCCCCAGCATGACTTGCAAAGGGTGAGTGTGTGCCCCCAGCATAACTTGTTGAGGCTGGGTATTGGTATTCAACGTGACTTGCAGAGGTTATTGACCTATCTCCAACATGACTCGCAAAGGTTGGCGATTTCTTCTTCCTATTCTTCCTCTTTCTATTTTGTTTAGACTTCCAGTTACTAGTAATGGTACTTTCACCAGAGGCAGGAGAAGGAGGAGGAGAAGACTTTGCTGACAAAGAAACATCAACAAGGTGCCCATGAATTAAGATGCTTAGCTGAGAAGCATCAAGATCATTTGAGACATTTGGAATGGTACCCAACCAAACTAGTAGTCCCACATTCAACCCAAGAATGTACAAAGTGGCCATCAAAGGGACACCAATTTTTCCGAAGAAAGGAAAAGAACAAGAATCCCCTTGCAAAGGGGTTCCTTGGTTGGTATCATCGGGAACTTTAGCCATGAATATCCTATGCACAGTTTTTCCCCTTGCGGGATCATTCAAGTCCGTAAAAGTCTCATGCACTGACTTTGGAAAACTAGTGGTATCAAAACAACGCCTATAAAGAGGCGACTCCACGTTTCTAAGCGGAAGAAAAAAAAGTCCTCACGACCGACGGAGTGGGCGGTATACCACCCTAAGTCTCATACCCAAAGCCATGACTAACTAACTCACTATGGAAAACTAGGGAGCACAGAGCACACACTAAAAGTTCCTAAAGGAAAATCAAGCAAATGACTAACTAGTTGGAAGAACAGTTACACCAACCAACACTAGAGCAACTTACCGGTGCAAGTGCAACTAAAAAATGGAAGCACCCTCCGGGTATACTCTGCAAATCATGGCTCGATGTCTATCCTATGTACCATTGTATACCCTCGCAGTCACCTGTGTATGTCACTAGAAAGATAGGCAACTAGGTTTCCAGCGCGTGAACAGTCACCAGGTGGGTACAGTCGACAGTCGGGTAGACCATAATGAGTAGGGTATCAAGCCTGAAACCCACCAAGGGTATCGAAAGAAAGTGTTCTGGAAGACAACTGAGGACCTCGAATGGATTTGAGACCCATGAAGCTCTATGGAAAATGCAATCAACGGAATCCCAAGACAAGCCCTCTATATGTGTTCTCCACTATGATTGGTCTGACTTTGGAGGGGTTATCTCCGCTACCTTTCCACACACGACCTCGTGTTTATCCCCTGTGTTAGAGGGGGGTCCCGGATAACTTTCACGATACTGAACTTCTACTCTCCTTAGCACAGACTCGTATGTTTGTTTTATAGCCTTAAAGAGTTTCCTCTCCAACCTAAATCAAGGCTCTAGCCTAATCTATTTGATGGACCCTACAAACATAAATTATAGTAATTTTTAATTAGCATTCTCTTTAAGGATTGATTTACTCAAAAGGGGTATGGTAGTGCAACTGATGTTGTTAAAACTCTTTGTGAAAAATGATGAAACTTACATGAACACTGGCAAAGAATGATTATATTTTTTATTTTGTTTTTAAATGCTTTTAAGATAGCAAGAAAACACAACACTATGCTAATTTCTTTTCTTTTTCAAATAACAATGAAAAGAAAATTCCAGGAAAGAAAGAGATCTAACAAACTAATTTATTTTTTTATATTTTCTTCCAATCAAAGCATAAATAACAAAAGATTCTAAAAGAAACTGATGAATGCAACTCATTTTTCTTAAAATTTCAAGCTAAAAATAAGTTAAAAAATCTAGGAAATACAATAAATCTTCTAAATGAAAAAGCAAGCTATAATAGAGTCCAAACCTAGGCTAAGATGTTATGAAAGAGACCACGAACCCTGAGAGGTATAACTCTTGACAAGGAAAGGATGAATGCCTCTCCTTAAACCAAAAAATTTTCTCATCAGGCACATTGTTGATAGTTCAACAACCAGCGTGTGTATGCAAGTTGTGTAAGGTCAGAGCATGTGTACACGCATGCAGACCTTATGCAGGCCACGTGTACCTCTGCAACTCTTCAAAAAATGAAACGATAAGAAATCAAGCACTTGCAAAGACTACTAGTATTGAGAACCATAATCTCTTGAACACTCAGAAACTTACCTTGACAGAAAAAGAAGACAATTGAAGGAAATTTTCATAGAACAGAACCAATCTGAGGTGAAACCTAAGCTACAAAACTACAAAAAGAAGATACTAGAATGAGTTCCAGAAAACCCTTGAGAAGGATTACTTCTGATAGGGGAGAGGATAACTGCCTCTCTAAAAGAAATTTTCTAAAATCATACACGTGATTGACACTTCCTCAGCTAGCGTGTACATGCGAGTTGTAGGAAGGTAGGGCGCGGTTACACGCATGTAGACCTTATACAGGCCATGTGTACCTCTGTGGGTCTCGGAAAAAAAATGCAGTCAAGAAAATCAATAGAGATAGTTGGTATGGAAGACTAGAATCTCTGTTAGCTCAGACTTTTGCAGAAACTTTAAAGACAAGGAATGAAACTAGTTTTTAAAAATACCCAAGAAAAAACATTCCCATAAACCCTAGAGATTCCCCAGTATGGTCGCCAATTCTATTGTGGGTGGGAAATCCCTCCTATAGACTAGCACTAAGGGTTTTATCATGCATGCAGAAATGACCTAAAGATTCTTACTTTTTACCATCATCCCATGCCTAAACCCCATTACTCATATGTAAATACAAGGCTCAAGAGATTAAGTTGACGTACCTTATTTTCGTGTTTGATGTCGATCCCTTTTTGCGCTTGGTCGTTCTTTGACTGCAACTCTCCTCCCAATGTTGACCTACATTCACTAAATACAAACAAAGAACTCCACATGCATTTGATCTATGAACTAACGGGTTAGATATTTAATCAATCATACAATCAATATTCCAATAATGACAATCTCATATGGCGGGACGAGAAAAGAAATTCTTTTATTAACTTCACAATGATACCTTACAATGATAAAGTCGGCCACTACTCCTCGATCCTGGTCCTGGTCTCTTCTTCCACTGTCTTCCAACTACTTTTCTCTATACTTCACTTTGCACAAGGATGGCTAAAGGTTGGGACAAAGGGAATGCTCAATCGGGTATAGTTTCTTTACTATGATTCTCCTCCTTCAAATGGGACCCCTAACCCTTATTTTATAGGCTAGAAGAAGCTAGGTATTTGGTTGAGTGACCGCCCATGCATGGCCAAAAGGTTTAGTTAACTTACCCAAAGCTGTGTGTTCCATCAACAACTTTCTTTTTTCCGTTCTTTTGTAGGTACATGTGGGTTGTCTTGGGTTAGCTAGCATGTACACGCGTGCAGTAATGGAGTAGGGCATGTGGGTTTTTATAAAAGGGGTTTTTAAGAAGATTTGTTCAGTAGTGTTTTGGAAAAGAAGGGATCTAAGATGGCCAGATGCCAGGTAAGCATGTCTGGTGCAAATTAGGGTTATAACATATGTGGCTAGAAGGTTCTTTTTCTTTCTGTCCTTCTTACAGTTCTTTGGGTTTAGCTCAGGATGTAGTTTCCATCATTTTTGCTCGATGTGGCCATTAATGTTGCAATGATTGCAATGGTTGTTGGGATATTTACTCTGATGTGTAATGGTTGTTTTTTGTCTTTTCATTTCCCCCTTTCCACTTCTTCTTCCCCTCCTTAGAAGCTTCACCATTCTATTTCTATTTTGAACCACTTGGTTTCCCTTTCTTTTGGCCTATGTTTTCCAAGTATTGTGCTTGTACACACCCCTCATCCACCATCCTTGGCTTGAAGAGAATCACCTAATTTCATACATGACTATGTAAGCCCCCCATATACTTGAGGAGTATATCTAGGTTCTTAGGAGATATACCCAACATGATGGCCATCTTTCTGAACTAAATGGTGTACTCTTGTACACTCTTCCCCTATCTTTTCCCGAAGTAGTTCTACTAGATCCATTGGTCCTCTACATACCTGATAGGGTAGCATTGGGACTTGATGAGGGTTTTGAAGTCCTTCAACCTAGTTATTGGTAGATCACCCTCCAGCCTAAGTGTTTCTGTGTGGATTTCCCACCAGGTTAAAGCATGACCCTCTAACTTGTATCTAGAAAATGAAATATTCTTCCCTTCATATATATGGTGAATTTAAAAATAAACTTCTAGATGTTGCAACCAACGATTCAGTTTTAATTCATATATCTCACCTTGGTATGGATTTATGTCCACTTTAGCTTCCATATTGAATAAGGACTGTGAAGGGTTCATGGCAATCCAACTCGGATACTCTTTCTCATATTCTTTCTATGAATCCTATCCTGAGTCTTCCTAATCTTTCAATTTCCCCTCCAATCTATTCTCTGAGTTAGAGCCTCCATCATATTTGAACGGTGTGAGCTTACGTGTTATAGCTTCCATGAGGAGGTTCATATTATGACTAATGTCGAGAACTTGCACTTCCAACCAATAAAATCGCTCTTTTATTGGATCTCGAGGGTTATTATGAACATACTCGTCCGCCATAGCTATGGTTTCTACAACTTCTATTTAAGTGGATTCCTGGATATTGCAACTTCCCACAAATACCCAAAATAAAAACCTTCTCTGATACCAATATGATCTATAAACTATAGGGGATATTCCACTGGAATAGTTCATCACAACAACTTTAATAAATAATTGAAATATTTACTACTAAAGTTATTTTTCCTTTATATCTCAAACTCTTGATTACTGGTTTTCTTCTTAAAACAAATGTATGAAATAGTTCAAATGTGAAAAATAGGGAACATAAATAAATACACATACCATCCACAAATAAACACATTATATGACCTAGAAAACCCAATACAGGAGTGTTAGCACATATTCTTGCAGGGGATTGTTTTCCCCTCAGTTTCGGCTCTTGGATGACCAAGTGTGAAGAAGGGGGGCTCAAAAATCCCCACAAATGTGTTTCAACCAAAGTCGAGGCGCGTTCTGCTAAGGCGCGCATGTATCGGGACCAAGGAGAGTGCCACTTCAGGTATTTGAATTTGAGAAAGGCGCATAGGAGATCTAGGCCATCCAACCAAAGGAACATGTGGCGCGTGAATGAAATTTTGTGATTTCATGAGGTGGAACGATCAAGGAACAGAGTTTAAAACTCATGAAATGATCTGAGACGTCCTTCTCAGTAGGACGTGTGGCACATGATTAAGCATTTCATGGGAATGGAGCAGTCAAAGGGATGAGTCGCAAGAACCTGCGAAGCACAAAATCATGAAATGATCTGAGTCGTCCTTCTCAGCAGGACGCATGGAACACGATTAAGCATTTTGTGATGTTGGGGAATGGAGCTATCAAAGGGGTGAGTCGCAAGGACTCGTGAAGCATTAAATCACAAAATGATTTGAGCTATCCTTCTCAGTAGGATGCATGGCACACGATTAAGAATTTCATGATTTTGAGGAATGGAGCAGTCAAAGGGCCGAGTCACGAGGACTCGCAGAGCGCAAAATCATGAAATGATCAGGGTCATCTGATCAAAGAGGGGCATGTGTTAGTTGATCTGAATGCCATGATTTTTCAACTTGGGGTTTTGAGCATGGAATACCTCATGAGCTTGCGAAACGCGAAACACAAAATCGCGACATGCCTGAGAGTTGGGCTCATGGTCTCAGTGTCTTATCACATGGGAAGAAGTTCTAGAAAGAGGGGCTAGTTCTCATCACATAACCAACATTTCGTATTGTCAGGGAAAAGATTGTGGTCATCCATTTTGAATCAAGTCCGACTGTTGATCTAGATGGGCCATTTCGTGGAAACGAGCATCGAATTTTTGAAAATAAGGGGAGTGAGAACTCCCGAAATGAGAAATCCCAAAATTTCATATGGATAGGCACAAGTTCAAGGCCTGCAGTCACATGGGGCGATGAAAGGAGTTGGGAAAGGGATCAGAGAGATAGAGTTGGTTACAGAGAAAGAGTTGCCTAGACTTGGGATACCAAAATTGACTCAAGAGAGTCGTGAGCCTACTTGGAGAATTCATGGGTGTCATGGATCCATCCTAATCCTAATGAAGTCAGTTAATGGTGGTGGTAGAGGTATTTGAAACCTTGTTTCATCCCGTAAATGAAAATCGTGGAGGAGCCATCCATGGAAAATAGAGTTGTTAGTCCGTGGTACCCCTGCAAGTGGTTTTTCCTGCAAGCCAATACCAATCTGAGATCACGTTTGACAGAAGAATACAAGTGCGGCCTGACAAAGTAAGATGTAGATGCCAAGCCTTGAACACAGTGACCAAAGCGTGCTTCTATAGGGGGGAAGGTTTCTTTGAGTATATATACTCAGTTTTTATATTTTTTAATGGATGATGGTTGAGCTAAGCTCTCGATTGTAAAGCCTTAATGAAGCCTCTAGTTCTCTGGTTATGTACATGCATTTGAGAATTCTTATTTAATGAAAGTCAACTTCTTTCCATCCCTCCATAAACACTATGTTAAGACACTCGAAATTGGAGGATCCAATCAAGGGTGGTCATGTTGTTGTGATGTAGGTTTGATCACTGAAATATTCTCACCATTATTAATCAGTTTCTCATGTTATCTTATTCCCTCTCATACTGAGTAGCTCGGGCATTAGAGGATCCAGTCGAGTTGTTATAGTGGCATCATGATGAAGGTTTGATCATCGTGCTATTGTAACTGTGTCATTTTACATGTCTTAGTGTATGAAGCTTTGAGTCCAAGAGGATCTCTTTCTGGAATCTTTTCTTCCTTAAGCTGCTGGAAGACCAAATGTCCATAGTAGGCCCTTACATCTCCTCACCATTTCTTCCCCCTACTCACCCTTTACTGCAATGTTTTGACTGAATTTCAATCAAGACCTCACTTGCCTTAGGCATACCAACCCAGTTTTCTGTGTTAAAGCGATATAACCTTGAGATTGCATCCATTAGAACACCCTTTAAAATATTCATTGTGACATACAAAATGATGGGTATCAGGCTTACCTCTGATGCAATCCAGAGGTGGCTTCTAGTGCTAACATTTATGGCCCCGTTGTCGGGGACGAAATTGAATATTTTCCTTGGGATTGAACGACAAAGCTTACTAGTTATGAAGGTGCATCAGAACTTAGTACATTGAGATTGCAATTGTGCACCTAGTGACTCCACTGAGGCAACTCCACTATTTCAGTGGAATTGCATCTGGATACATCTGGTAGCCCCTGGGAAAACACAATGATCGGATCTAGTCTTTTATGGTGAAAAAAGACTAGACACATTCATTTTTCATATCATTCACCTGGCGACTCCATGGTTAAAGAATCGATTGACGAATCCACTGGCTTGAAATGGACAAAATCATGGCTCGAAGGTTTTCTCCTTCTGATTTTTCTGTTGTTCCTGGTTTTCCTAATGTCATCCCTACTCCAAATGAATGGGGTGATTATTTTCCCATATTTAGAGAGTGTAAAGAGGATAAACCTGCTCAGCATCTTCATGAGTTTCATGAGCTCATGCATTAGTGGGACATTCCTCATGAGGATGTATTAATGAAAATTTTCTTGTTCTCATTAGCAGGGGATGACTGTGAGTGGTATCAATCCTTGCCCCCTGCTAGCATTTCCTACCTGGAAAAGCCTTTAATAAGCATTGTCAAAGGTATTTTTCCTCTGAGTTTATCTGTCATAACTGTTGTAAGGGATGTGATGACCATGATCAAGATATGGTTATTTCTTATGAAATAAATGAGGATGAAAGTTGGGAGGAGGAAGAAGATTCTTTGGGTGAAGTTATGGAACTAGTAAAATCTCTCACTACCAAACTAGAAAGGTTGGAATTTGAAGACAGTGCAGAGGATTTTCGAGTCTATTAATGTTCTGTAAATTCCCAGAGGTTGTCGAAGTAGAATAAATTTACAAAGGGGTAACTTTATCCAACCACCTCGAAACTCGAATCTAGCCCTACCAGTTTCAGAGAGGGATCTCTCTGTATGATTTAGCTATGTTTTAACTTTGAGATATTATGCTAGTTAAATAAAATAAGATTGGATGATTTGTTTTGTTTTTTTTAAGTTGGATGAAAAAGGTTTTTTACGCCTCCCTTGGGCTATGGAGTCTATATTATAAATATAGACTTCTAACAGAAAATAAAAAATTATTCTCATAGGGAAAGATAATGCATTCATTGGATTCTTTAGCAATAAAGTGATGAATAACAGAAAAGATGAGAATATCAATTAAAGTAAAGAAGCATTTAAGAATTTCTTCACTGTAATATCAGAAAGATAAACATTAAGATCTTTCAAAGCCGGAAACAAGGTATACAAAGATAAATCCTGCAACATGCGCTACCTTTAAAAGATTAGATTAGAAAACAATATGACAACTGAGAGAGAAAAAACATTCAACATAGAAAAGAAAACATCACCAATGAATAACACGCGAGAATCCTGTGAAACGTCTCTTTGTATTACTGGAAGATCTCTTGATAAAAATTACAGTCTTTCTAGCTTACAGGGCGTAAAGATCAACCCTCGATACTTCAAAGTTTGAAGTATTTATAATCAAAAATTACATACGATCCTGTCATTAAAGATCAGGATGTGGCAGTTCTAAATTTAGCTAACTAACTCAACAAAATACAAAAATTCAGGAACTGTTTGATGATGTGTTGAAATCTTCATGTTGATTTTGGGGTAAACCGTTGGTGAGTCCTTTGCATGACCTCGTCTGATTGGATAGTTGATTGGGCTTGGACACCTCATATCCTACTGAATTAGATTGCATAACTCTTCCCATCGAAGGTTACTAGGAATGTTGACTTTGAGAAATCTTTGGTATACTTCATCCATCTCTGTATACTTGGCAAAAGTTGGCTTGATGATGAAAATGAATTGGATCTCGTGTTGTATGCTAATGTCTGACTAGAAAGCTTCTAAGAACACCTTGCCTGTGATACTGCCTTGTATTCCCGAGAATTTCGAACTATCTTTAACAACGGTGGCTAGTTTCTTTTTATAATCAGAAAGTGTCATTAACTTGTCATTTATGACCCTTAAACCAGGGAGGCCTTTCTTCTATAGAGATTCAATTTTGCTGAAAAATATTTGCACTCCTATGTCCATAGCCTGGACTTTTTCCTCCAGTTGTAGCATCAATCCTCTTTTGGTCAGGACCCTTTTGACCTCGAGGATGGTTTCTGTCCTATCTTCGATTTTCAAATCTTCTAACTCTTCTCTAGTTTTTGAATTTAGGAATTTAATGATCTCAGTGACTTCTGCAGGCATCTCTCCCAATTCTCCTCTTATTTTCTCAATCGCCTACTTGCTTCTTTGCACCATTTTGTTCTTCTCGAACATGATTTGTACCATAGGCCATATTTCATTTATGGATTTGGAGATATCCATCCAGACACTTTCCTTGACCTCAGCATTGTTTTGCCTGCCACTGTCTTCTTTTGAAGCTGTTGCAATTCCTATTTGAGCTTGTTTGATGTTTGTTTCTCCTTGGAGTAACTGATTTGGTAAGAAGACTTGATTTCCTGAAGGTTCTCAACCTCCTTTTTAAGTATGTTAATATATGTCTCTTGCAAATTCATCTCCTCCATGGATTTTTCCAGTTCTACTATCTTCTCTAGAGCTGTCAGTGGAGTTGCTGAGGGAATTCCCACTGTGGATGTTGTGCTTACTCCTGTGAGTGGAACTGTGCTCAATGGAATGACTTCCATAGGCTTCGATTGTTCCTTCTCTTTCAATAACCTTTCCAGTTCTGCTTCCATCTCTTTCAACTGTGCATTCTGCTCCATAATCAACCTGAGCATCTCATCCTTTTCCCCTTCCATCTCAGCTATCTCCTTTGCCTGTGCATCTTCCGTTGGTGGCAGTTTCAACTGTTTCCTCAAAGAGGATATATCGTCATTTTTCTTTTTAAGCATCTCCTCAGCTGCTTTCACATTTGAGGGGTCATACCCGATCTTGAGGACCAATTCTTCCAATGTCTTAATTCTGTTATCCTTTGCAAAGGATGATATATTTTCTAATTTCAATTGTGTCTAGACATTGCTCAAAGATACCTGGAATTTAGTGGCTGCAGTAGAAGCATTTGCCAACATAGAGAAAATCATTTCCCCAGTTTGCCTATGCAGATCCATTTGATCAGCAAGATGCACATCCCTAGTATGAAACTCAAATGTTGCCCTTTTGTAATCAATGATTGCTTTCGGGTCTGGCACCTGAGCCTACAAAAATGCCATGTGCATTCTACCCTTTTCTATATCAAATGCAGATAACAGTCGGTGTTGTGTCGTTGATGTGTGTTTCCAAAATTGAGCATATGTATTGTTGGTCAGCGTTTGATTTTTCTTTTTGATCAGGTATTACTTCTCAAAAATACTCAACTTTGGTCCTACTTTACTCGGTTGGTCGACTGGTGGAGTATTCATGGGCTTCTTAGGCACAACAATAGACATAATTTTCTTACTGCTTGTGCTCATAAGTGACCAATCATTTTTCATAGTTGCAGTGGATTGGATTTCCTTTTCACCAACCGTGTCAGGTGTAAGACTAGTTTTTGGCCTTTTGGTGTGTAATTGGAAATCTTCTGCTGAGACTTCAGTGAGGGAAGGTGAAGTATCCTTCCTGGGTCTTTTCTCCTTGGGAACTTGTGGTGTAGTGTTATGTGAGATGATGACCGAGGGGTCCTACTATTCTATCTCAACCAGAGTGTTCATCTCCCATTCCATTTGATTCGCAAACTTCTCTATCTCAGGCTTGGGTGTATGCACATTTGGGACATTTTTGTTCTTAATCCTCATCTCAGAAATTATCCTGCACGAATCATAGTGCCAAGTGAAACTAACAAAAAACTTCATTTCTTTCAACAGTCTGTCTGCTTCCTCCCCAATGCCTCGGCTATTACAGATGAA
Source organism: Picea engelmannii (assembly GCA_009831015.1). NCBI lineage: Eukaryota > Viridiplantae > Streptophyta > Pinopsida > Pinales > Pinaceae > Picea > Picea engelmannii. The sequence continues at coordinate 148,300 of ML785656.1, read as the reverse complement.
AGACCCTATTTTCCCTTTAATTCTAAGTTGTTGTTTCTTTTTCAAAGACACAAAATGTATGTCATTTGAGTTAATCATTTGCCTTATATACTCTAGGGAAAATATCCTCATGGGTAGATACTTGGGAAATTTGTATGGAGCCAACTCGCATCCATACACTCTGATCTCGGTGTGATTTTGGTAAAGATACCAGTCTCCATTCTTTGCAAGGTCTAAGAGGTGTAGAATCCTCTGAATCTCCTCATTTATTCTTGGTTCAGGTCTGCTACTGAGCATGCTCACCATAGGATGGTAGAAATGCTAGATAAATTGTTTGAAACTGAACTCTATTGAATTTTTTTTGCGTACTAAAGTCCAAGTTGTTACCACCTGAGGCTTCCCATCCTTGTCCACTTTCTGCATTGAAAAGGAGAACATGTTCGCTTGAAAGAAAGTGAATATGTAGGCCAGTATTGAGGAATATCGGAACATGCCTTCTGAGGAGAAATTTAAGAATTGCTCGTGAATACTATCCGCCAGGAAAGTGTTGTAGTCAAATTGCGTGGTGGGTCTTTCTTCTGTGGAGAAAATGGATAGAAAACCCAATATGGGTTCATCCACCCATTGGTCAAAAAAATAACCCAGCAAAGCACAGAGCGAAGAAATGATTTGGTTTCCCTTTATTCATAATAGGGAGGAAGGGTATGGAGGATTTGTCTTGGGGAGCTGAGCAGCCTGAGGGAGGAAAAGCTTGAAAATCTAGCCTCTCTGAGGCAATGATAGTTTCTAGTAAAGCTCTGTGATGATTTCGAGATTGAAAGGGGAGGCAGATTCATTTCTGGTTATTTGTATCATCTGATAAATGGCCTCAGGTGTGATGAAGAAAAGAGTTTATCCTGATGAAGATAATATGGCTCTTTGGTTAGGGATGTAATGAGCCTGACATTTGAGAGAGAACTCAGGGAAATGATGGACTCCCAGATCCCAATTTCGTCACTCTGATCTAAGAAAACATCCTTTATCCATGACCGCAAATCCGCGAAATCAAATTCGCACCTGGTGTCTGTGATTAAATGATATTTGTCAGCCAAATGGATCCTGTCGAGGTCGTCAGGAGGAGGGAGGAAAGGATTTTCCTCAGCTTCTGGTCTCTTTGATTTTGGCGCCATCACTGTGAAAATACCTGCAAGTCAAACAAAATGTTAGTGGGAATGACTGTGGTTTTGAACAGTTGACTGGAATGGAGGTAAGACAAGGATAATTTCTCTGGTGCAAGGACAAAGTAAGAAATGGGAGAAATGAATGGAAAGAGTGGTTTTGAGCAAATGGATACCCATTGGGTATGGGGGACAGATCAACAAGCTAACAGATAAGTTAGCCAGTAATAAATTGCCAATGGGTCTTTTGGAGCGTGAGATGGCAGGCAACAATGAATGACGAATACGACCGGGTGACGTGGAAGGTATTGATTGGGAATTTATCATGATGAAGGGACTTGTAACGTGTGAATAGGGGGGAGTGGACTGACAAAGTTATGAGATGTGACCCTTAGGGAACAAGTGGAAAATGATGTCATGAGGTGACAGGGGATATGTCAGAAAGAGATAAGTGGTACGTGGTGGGGGTCTGGACCAATGGATCTCTGCCACATAGAGAAGAGGACCCGCCAGAGAAATCAATCCATTCTGGACCCCCCCCC
>ML785656.1:124894-138849 GCA_009831015.1 Picea engelmannii | reverse complement strand
GAACAACCGGTTGTACTGTGACAGTCAGAGTGTCATTCACCTTGCAAAGAACTCAGCCTTCCATTCGAAGACTAAGCATATACAGTTGAGGTACCACTTCATATGATCTGCCTTGGAAGATGGAAAATTGAAGCTGGAAAAGATACACACTTGCCAGAATCCTGCAGACATGTTAACAAAGGGAGTAACCAGGGAGAAACTGAGTTCCTACTCAGTTTCAGTTGGTCCTCAAGAATGAAGATGAAGATGAGAAATTTGCCAGGTCCAAAAAGGTTCAGAGTCCAGCATATACAGCAGTGGTGGAGTTGTTGAGATCAGTCTCGAAGTGGGAGATTGTTGGTTGTGGAGCCTGATTATCTTCCTGATTCAAAGGTCCTTGCTTTCAGTTGTGTTTATACCCCATGAAGTATTTACACCCCAGAAGTATGTACACTCTTCTACGCGGGGGAGTGCAGAGGGGGGGTACCCCCTCTGCGGGGTCCGAGGGGGCTATCCCCCTGGCTGGGGGGTATGGGGGCAAGCATGCCTCCAACGGGGTTCGGGGGCGAAGCCCCCAAAGCAAAAATTGCCTTGTAAAAGTATATTGCAATTTCATTGTAAATCTGAACCATTCATTATAAGGTCGCAGATCTAACAGTAGAGATTATGTTAGGGTTTTTTGCCCTAGAAGGCAACCCTCTTTTATGAGGGAAATGTATCGCGGCTATGGTTGATGGTGAATATTGTATTCTGAGAGAAGAGACTGTGAGAAAAAGAAGAGGAAGTTACAGCGGGTTTTGTTGTAGGTTGTATCCCTTCATTTTGCTGGATAATAATAAAGAAAGAACTTGGCAATTTCTCTGGTGGACGTAGCCCACACTGGGTGAACCACGTAAATCTGTGTCTCTCTTGTACTGTGTATCTTCTGTGTTTTATTTCCGCATTTGTTTTATTTTATTGCTCCGTGGTCCTGTTTTGCTAACAGAATTAGCATAGCCGATTGTGTTTTCCCTGAATTAGTTCTGTTTTGTTTGAATAGATTCAAAAACGATTCTATTATTTTCAAGAATGATTTCGTTTTGAATTAGCAAAAACTATCGTGTTTGCATTGATTTGTTTGCTAAAATCAAATATAGCTATGTTTTGATTAAACCGATTTTATTGTTCTTGAATTAGTATAAACGATTGTGTTGGCTCTGAGTTAGTTTGATTTAGTTCTGTTTGGTTTGATTCAGAAACGATTTTGTATGTTTGAATTAGCATAGTCGTTTGTGTATGCATTGGATTAGTATCAAAGATTGGTTTGATAAATAGAATATAATATGTTGATGCAAAAACGATTCTATTAGTTTTGGATTGACATAAACGATTGTGTCTGTATTGAATTCGTACCAAAGATTTGTTTGATAAATTGATTATAGTCTGTTTCAATTGAAATGGATTCAATTACGATTTCGTTGGTTCTGAATTGGCATAAAAGTTTTGGTTTGTTTTAGTGTGAATGATTTTCTTTGCTTTGAATTAGTGATTAAGGGTTTGTTTAATAGGTCGCATATATTTCTGTTATCATTTGGTTAATTTAAAACGATTTTGGTTTGTAAATATGACCAGCTACAGAATCGTGAGATTCTGTAGCTAGTCATAAAATTTGGATTTTGTTGATTTTACAATTAAAACATTATCTAAAATTGTTTACTTTTGCCTATCTATAGGTACATACGAATTTCTATGGGAATTGGAACTGTTGTGGAAGTTTAGAACATACTTTTTGATTACATAGTTTTGTTTCTAGTTGTTAGTCCTAGGCAGAAATAGAGATTTGGGAGATTGTTCCCATATTTTTTACAAACTATTTTTGATAATTCCCACAGGGATGTTTTACCCTGTGGCCTTTATATACTCATTATTGTTTGTAAACAACCCATCATAGTTGGGAGAACAAAGACTATGGACTTATGAGGATACAGACTGGAATGAAAGTGGATGTTTTGTAACAGCTTTAGCTTTCAATATATCAAACTTTTATTTCGAGTTTTGTTCATATCAGTTTGTAATCAAATTATCGACTACTTTAGCTATCATAATTTGTTGCAGATTGATGTGATTTGGTTTATGTGTTGTCCATATTTGATGTCTCTTATTTTACGTACAACAATTATCCTGTTTCAATTTAATGAGCAGAAGTTTTTTCTTCTTTGTTAAGTGAACAGTTATGTACAAATCTTCGCACTGGGATTTATCTAAATGTGATAATCTGTAAATTATAAGATTGTTGTTGTTTTATGTCTTGTTTGTTCCGTCATTCGTATTCAAAGAGAATTGTTGCTTCCTGTTTACGAGAAGCTTGTGGAAAATCTGGTGTGGGTTTCCTCCCATCAAACAGCTAAATCGAGTACTATGCATAGGACAAATAGGAAGCATTACTTCAGGTCAGTTTGTTATTTGCAATTTAATAGTTAATAAATTCGAGAATTCTCATTATTTTAGATAGATTTATAGTTCATATTTATAGTTAGGATTATTATTTTAATTGCTCAGCTTAGATAGTTTTCATTTTATTCTTTTCTCATAAAAATTATAAAAATAAAAAATAATAGTTTCGCTGTCATAAGACATTTTACCAATGAGTTTTGCAAATTTATATCAAAATTTGTATTCTGTAAGTATTGTACATATATAATTGAGATCTAATTTTGTTGATAGCTGAACATTTAATTTCATAGAATTATTGTTGTATAATATTAGTAAGTAAACTGTATATATGGTTTCAGATTTGTATATAATTCGTTGTAGCCGTTTTTTTTTACTTAGATTAGTTTCCTTAGCTTAGTTTTTCTTTCATTTCCTTAGGACTTAGATCGGCCAACGGAGCCACTAAACCCGTTGGAGTGGATCATCCCAAACGGCTTGGGTTATTTAGACAACCCCGGACCAGATCTACCCCTCTAGTTGACGAGCGGTCAATTTTGCCCGTCAACAGTCACCTAGCTCAAAGTCATTTTCTTTAGTTCTTTTATCAAAGATCTTTTTAATGCTCTCCTGGACAACCTAAGTTTTGTTGTACACTTCTTCTCTGGACTGCTGCAAGTGGATCATTTGGTTTATCCTTCTTTGGGAATCATTCGGCTCGGCTTGCATTTCTTGCAACAGTTTCATGACAGGAATCCCTAAAGAGGTAGGGAAAACTGTTTCAATACCATAGTCTAATTGATATGGAGACATACCAATTGACCTCTTGCTGGTCAGTCTGTCGGCCCACAGTGAGAAAACCAGCCTGTTATGCCATGAATTTTTGTTTTCTTGCAACGTCTTCTTAATAATGTTCACCAGGGTTTTATTGGATGACTCTGCCAGCCCATTCCCCTGAGGGCAATAAGATGTGGAATGTCCCAAACCGACATGATACTGGTTGCAAAAATTTACGAGCTTCTTGGATCGGAAAGAATTTGCATTGTCAGTTATAATTTTTCTTGGACACCCAAAACGAGACAAGATATTATTTTCTAAAAATTTAATAATGACAAAATCAATAGCTTGCCTGCTTGGTACAGCTTCAATCCATTTTGTGAAATAGTCCATAGCAGTCAGAATCCACTTGTGTTGGCCTAAAGAGGGGGGATGTATTTCTCCGATAAAGTCTAATCCCCATTGCTGGAAAGGAGCTTCAACAGAGATTGGTTTCAGGGGCAAAGGGAGGAGCTTCTTTTTTCCCTCAAACACCTGACATTTATGACACAAAGTCACCTTCTGATGCACATCAACAAATAGTGTAGGCCAATAGAACCCGGCCCTAAGGATTTTATTAGCTACGGCCTTCCAACTCAGGTGACTACCACAGTCTCCTGCATGAAAATCCTGCAATACTTTGTCAGCTTCATCCTTTAACAGACAATTCAACAAAATACCTCCAGGATCCTTCCAATAAAGATTGTCTTCTAGAATGCAAAATTTTACTGCTTTCAATTTCAAAAACCTATCCTTAGTTTTGGTCAGACCAAGGGGAGCTTGTAAGTTATGCAAAACAAATATCAAGTATGCGTACCATGGAGAGTTCAGAAATGCCTCTTTCACGCTTAGAGTCACCTACTCTCCCTGTTCATCTACTGCAACTAAGAAATTAATATCAAGAGCATGGAAATTGGATTCCACCACTAACTTTGCTAGACCTTGACCTTTAATCAGTTTAGTATGCTTAATCTCTATGTCATGCTCTAGAATGATAGCAATCCATTTTCCTCTTTTGCCATCTGGATTTTCCTAGGTTAAAATGTCCTTTACCACTGCGTTCGAAATGTATGCGATGGTGTGGGAATGGGGAATACATACTCTAAAGTCCTCTATGGATTTTACCAGGGAAAAAGCTTGTTTCTCCATTATTTTATAATTCAAAGTAGTATCTCTTAAAGATTTACTGAAAAAGGCTATGGGTTGTTCATATCCTTCGTTGTTTTTCTGTAGTAATACTGCTGCAATGGTATGTTCAGAAGCGAAAGAAAAAAGGTAAAAATCCTTGGTGAAGTCAGGACTAATCAAGATTGGAGCCTGTGTGAGTGCATGTTTAATTTTCTCAAAAGACTGTTTGGATTCAGTGTCCCATTTTATTTTTGTGTCATTTTTCAACATGTTGGTGATGTTCCTGAGAAGCTCAGCCAAGTTAGGTATGAATCTTCTCAAAAAGTTTATTTTTCCAATAAAAGATTGTAACTCTTTGATATTCCTTGGGTGTTCCAGCTTCTGAATGGGTTCTATTCTACTGGGATCTATCTTAATTCCATCCTTAGAGATTATGTGCCCCAACAATTTACCTTCCTCTAATCTGAAGAGTCTTTTCTTAGGATTCAGAGAAATCCCAAATTTCATGCATTTCTCAAACACTCGTCTGAGATGTCGTAAGTGCTCGTCATCAGATTGGGAATAAACAGTTATGCCGTCCAGATAAATGACAATAAATCTACCAAGTTCTTCCACAAAAGTAATGTCCATCTCTCTTTGGTAAGTTGCCCCAGCGTTCATCAACCCGAAAGGCATTTTCACGTACATGAAGGTACCCCAAGGTGTTGTGAAGGTTGTTTTCTCTTGGTCATCTAGGTGAACGAGAACCTGGTTATAACCTAAGAAACCATCCAGTAAGGAGATTCGGCTGGATCCAACTACTTTTTGTAATATGTGGTCCATTTTTGGCAATGGGTAGTTGTCTTTTAGGGAAACCTTGTTCAGGTTTCGAAAATCAATGCAAAGCATGATTTCCCCAATTTTCTTTTGGGTTGGGACCAAATTTGAAACCCATTTGGAAAATCATAAGGGGACTATGATTTTAGCATCATACATATTTTTAATTTCTTTTTCTATCAAGGGAAGTAACTTGGGATTGATTCTCCTAAGTTTCTGTCTAAAAGGTTTTGGGTCTTCTTTTATCGAGATCCTATGTTGTATGATGCTCATGTCATAAGACTTTAAATCTTCATATCCCCAAGAAAACACGTCTGCATATTCCTTGAAAAGTTCAATGTATTTGAGTTTCTGCTCATGAGGTAAGGATTTGGAAAGTTTTATTATCCTGGGTTTCTCTTCAGTCCCTATGTTATAGTCCTCAACCTCTTTACCACTGGCTTCAATTTTAGGTTTTTTAGCTACATCATTGAAATCAAATAAGTCTTCTAACGGAACTAAACCCCTAGGTAAAACATTACTCTTTAAATGAAAAACATCAAAATCTATCTCATCTTCACTTGATTCTTCTGAATCTATTTTATTTACACTATTATATCCAAAAACTGATTTATTTACATTTTCATCGTCATTTTCTAAGTCTATGTTTGTACACTCGAAATCATTTTTACATTGTAGAAAATATTCAATTTGATCATCATTCCCAAATACCTGCTAGTATCTGATGTTGTTCGGGATAGTCGGTATGCACTTCACCTCCACCGTGTATGGGCGAGTGCAACGAAAAGCTACCTTGCATGTAGTTGCTGACGTAGCTAACCCATCAGCTAAAATGTTTTGTCCCCCAGGCATCACCTGCAAATCAACTTCAGTGAAACATTTAAGGGCGTACAAAATAGTGTTTTTGTAAGCTCTAAGCCTGGGATGTTTTGTTGCATACTCACCTTTGATTTGTTTGATAATTAGTTCAGAATCACCTCTGACCATGATTTGTTTGGCACCAACCTTCTTTAGTAGTTTCAGGTCAAGCATCAAAGCTTCGTACTCGATTATGTTGTTAGTGCATTGAAAATTCAGTTTGTAAGAATGATTTTCCAAATACTTGGATTTGTGATTGTGCAACCAAACTCCTACTCCATCTCCCTCTTTGCTTACAGCTCCATCGAAGTCCATTCTCTAGAAATCTGCTGGCAATTCTTCACTTATTACAAGTTTCTTCTCTTTTTCTTCAGTGATTTCTTGGATTTCGTTCAGGTCAAATGTATCTTCTTCTAGCTGAGCGATTTGTTCTCCCATATCCATATCTTTGTCATTATACAGGATGAAGGAATCTAGATCAAAGTGAGCAGAGTACAGAGGATAATTATGGGGCTTTTCCTAGCTATTGACCATATATTTCATCAACATCTCTCTGTACAGTCTTCTCTGTTGCTCGAATACTGGGATGGTAGCATATGAAATATCCAACTGCAAAGTGCCTTTCAACTTGGCCCCCCAATACCTGGACAACAACATACCATATTTCAGGGGAATGTCTGCGACCACAACATCCATAACCATGCTTTTTTTTGGAATCTGAACTAGGGTGATACATAAGTCCTTGATCAACCCGATACATCTGACTTTGCTGGAGTCAAAAGAGTGTAAATCCTTGTAAGGTCTGGTGACCTTGAGTCCCAGTTTTTCCATCACTGCTTTAGGCATCAAGTTATGGGAAGCACCCGAATCTAACATAGCATTGTGCAGAATCAGGTCGTGTATATTAAGGCTGATGTAAAAAGGAGCGACAGCACCAGTGTCAGTCTGACCATCAACTTCAGGGCCAAAAAGGAGTTCAGGTTGATCATCGATAATATTTACCATATCTGAATGATTTGTTGATCCAACGGTTAAGGCCTTCCTACCTATATCAGGCTCAATTCTCAACGCTTTGATCACCTAAGATCGGTAAGCGTTCTTACTCATCAACTCGAAAAGGGGAATGGGAATTTTCACTTTGGCTAATTCTCCTTCGAGACTGAAAGGAGTAGGTGATCTACTTTGGCTCAGCAATTCTGATCTGTCCACCATAGTTTTCTGAGCAGATGTACTTGGTCGATTCATTGATGAAACCTCAGTCTGCGTTGATCTTTGTAAAATAGTATGGTTTCTTTTTGCTGGATTTTTAGCATTACCTTTCTTGAGGATCTTCTTGGTAGAAGGCTCAGGAGATTTTTTGGTTTCAACTATTTTCTTCGTTTCAGTTACCTTTTTGGGGGAATTTTCATCTGTCTTTTTACTTCGCAGATTGTACTGCCTGTGTACCTCCATAATGGCATTTTCAAATGCCTGTTGTTCGGTCTCTTTGGCTTCCTTACTCAACTCTGTTTGAGAAAGAAGGAAAAGTTCTTGTTCTTCCTGAGTAAGGAAAATGGTTTCGTTATTGTGAATGCCCATGAGGTTTATGTGTGTGTCCTCTAATTCTTCAATTACCTCCTAACCTTCATTAGCATAATTTTCCTGTAGGGGTGGTCTGATCTGTTGATTGGGACCCCTCTGCTCTCTTTGGTCCCTAGGATCTCTCTGCCTGATTTGGGGAGGATTTCTTATGAATTTAGGATTCCAAATTTGTGGAGCAGGTTGGTTTTCTCTAGGAGGTTTTCTTTCGATTACAGTAAATATCTCCATCATCCTTTCCACTTCTCTAGCTAAGGAATCTAGTTTGGCATCAGAAGAAGATGTGGAAGGTTCCTCTTTAATCGTGACTCTCCTCTCCATCCTCTGCCATGCCCTTTTATCCAGCAGGTTGGCCTCTACACTTATTGCGCTTTTCTACATGTCCTCCAGGGTGATGGAGTTTCTCTCCCTTAATTGGTACGACATATCAGCATCGAAATCGTCAGGGAATTTTGTCAGTGCCAAACCTTGTGGGGGTTTAATATCAGCTGGAATCACATTGTAGAGATTGTTGAAGTGGGTGCAGTAATCTTGTACTGTCTCTCCTTGATTCCTTCTAATGTTTTCGTATTCTGACAAGATCTGGAAAGGGTTTTTCTTTACCTCCCATCTGTCCAGAAAAAATCTTTGAAACACTGTAAGTTCGACCGCTGAAGCGGCACGTAAGTTCGACCACTGAAGCGACATGTAAGCCTTTATACCATTTCTTAACATCCCCAATCAGACTCTGTGCAAAAAGTCTCATTTGAATGTCAGCTTCATCTACTTCTTGCAAGTCAAAATAGTCATTCATTTTATCAATGTGTTGTTGTGCATTCAAGGGCCTAGTACCATCGAACCGTGGAAGCCTTGTTTGATAATCCTGGGGCATGTCGTGTAAAGGTGAAGCCAACACCAAGGGAGCATATCTAGCAGCCATGATAGGTGAAGGGGGTGGGACAACAACCTGAATGATAGGTGGGGCGGTGGCAGTAAAAAAGGAGGGTGAGGGACTAACTGGCACAGAGTGAGTGGTTTGAGGTTTTACAGTGGGATATAGTATTTCATGGGTCTGGGGTTGCAGGATGATTGGATCTAGAACAGTTTCAGCCACAAAGCTATCAGATTTCATTCTAAATAGGATTTGTTCAAAAATGGTGTCAAAGTCGAGATCTTGAAGGGAAACAAGTTCCTCTGGAAGAGAAGGGAACCTGTGAAGGGGACTATGGCTCCCTGAACCTTCTGCAATGGTCTTCTTTTTGAGTAACTACTCTGGATTATCAGTTGCTATCACAGGTTCTGGGTTTGGGTGGGATCGAGTATAAACTCTTTTAGGAGCCATATTTTTTAATTTTTATATATTTTTATTTTTATGAATCCGAAATTACTATGTACAAGCATTTAACAACCTCGGAACATTATTTCTTTTTCATTTTTATAATTTTTTTCAGAAACATAATTTTCTTCTAGGGAAAAAGAAAACATGGGGTTGAATGTTTGTTCAGTTCCCCAATGGAATCGCCACTATGTTAACACTCTGTAAATTTCGAGAGGTTTTCGGAATAGAAGAAATTTACAAAGGGGTAACTTTATCCAACCACTTCGAAACTGGAATCTAGCCCTACCAATTTCAGAGAGGGATCTCTCTGTATGATTTAGCTATGTTTTAACTTTGAGATATTAGGCTAGTTAAATAAAATAAGATTGAATGATTTGTTTTGTTTTTGTTAAGTTGGCTGAAAAAGATTTTTTATGCCTCCCTTGGGCTATGGGGTCTATATTATAAAGATAGACTTCTAAACATAAAATAAAAGATTCTTTTCACAGGGCAAGATAATGCATTCATTGGATTCTTTAGCAATAAAGTGATGAATAGCAGAAAAGATGAGAATATCAATTAAAGTAAAGAAGCATTTAATAATTTCTTCACTGTCATATCAGAAAGATAAACATTAAGATCTTTCAAAGCCAGAAACAGGGCATACAAAGATAAATCTTGCAACATGCGCTACTTTTAAAAGATTAGATTAGAAAACAAAATGACAACTGAGAGAGAAAAAACATTCAACATAGAAAATAAAACATCACCACTGAATAACATGCGAGAATCCTGTGAAACATCTCTTTGTATTAATGGAAGATCTCTTGATAAAAATTACAGTCTTTCTAGCTTACAGGGCGTAAAGATCAACCCTCGGTACTTCAAAGTTTGAAGTATTTATAATCAAAAATTACATACGATCCTATCATTAAAGATCAGGACGTGGAAGTTCTAAATTTAGCTAACTAACTCAACAAAATACAAAAATTCAGGAACTGTTTGATGATGTGTTGAAATCTTCATGCTGATTTTGGGGTAAATTATTGGTGAGTCCTCTGCACGACCTTGTCTGATTGGATAGTTGATTGGGCTTGGACACCTCATCTCCTACTCAATCAGATTGCATAACTCTTCCCATCGAAGGTTATTGGGAACGCTGACTTTGAGCAATATTAGGTATACTTCATCTATCTCTGTATACTTGGCAAAAGTTGGCTTGATGATGAAAATGTACTGGATCTCATGTTGTATGTTGATGTCTAACTGGAAAGCTTCTAAGAATGCCTTGCCTGTGATACTACCCTGTATTCCTGAGAATTTTGAACTATCTTTAGCCATGGTGGCTAGTTTCTTTTTATAATCAAAAAGTGTCATTAACTTGTCATTTATGACCCTTAAGCCAGGGAGGCCTTTCTTCTGCAGAGATTCAATTTTGCTGAAAAATCTTTGCACTCCTATGTCCATAGCCTAGACTTTTTCCTCCAGTTGTAGCATCAATCCTCTTTTGGTCAGGACCCTTTTGACCTCGAGGATGGTTTCTGTCCTATCTTCAATTTTCAAATCCTCTAACTCTTCTCTGATTTTTGAATTCAGGAATTTAATGATCCCAGTGGCTTCTGCAAGCATCTCTCCCAATTCTCCTCTTATTTTCTCAATCGTCTGCTTGCTTCTTTGCACAAGTTTGTTCTGCTCGAACATGATTTGTACCATAGGCCATATTTCATTTATGGATTTGGAGATATCCATCCAAACACTTTCCTTGACCTCAACAAGTGTTTGCCTGCCACTGTTTGCTTTTGAAGATGTTGCAATTCCTGTTTGATCATGTCTGATGTTTGTTTCTCCTTGAAGTAATTGATTTGGTAAGAAAACTTGAGTTCCTGAAGGTTCTCAACCTCCTTTTTAATTTTGCTAATCTCTGTCTCTTCCAAATTCATCTCCTCCATGGATTTTTCTAGTTCTACGGTCTTATCCAGAATTGTTAATGGAGTTGCAGAGGGAATCCCGCTATGGATGTTGTGCTTACTCTTGTGAGTTGAACTGCGCTCAATGGAATGACTTCCATAGGCTTTGATTATTCCTTCTCTTTCAATAACCTTTCCAGTTCTACTTCCATCTCTTTCAATTGTGCATTCTGCTCCATAATCAACCTGAGCATCTCATCCTTTTCCCCTTCTGTCTCAGCTATCTCCTTTGCCAGTGCATCTTCTGTTGGTGGCAGTTTCAACTATTTCCTTAGAGAGGCTATATCAGCATTTTTATTTTTAAGCATCTCCTCAGTTGCTTTCACATTTGAGGGGTCATACCCGATCTTGAGGACCAATTCTTCCAATGTCTTAATTGTGTTATCCTTTGCAAAGGATGATATCTTTTCTAATTTCAGTTGTGTCTGGACATTGCTCAGAGATACTTGTAATTTAGTGGCTGCAGTAGAAGCATTTGCCAACGTGGAGAAAATCATTTCCCCAGTTTTCCTGTGTAGATCCATTTGATCAGCAGGATGCACATCCCTAGTATGAAACTTGAATGTTTCCCTTTTGTAATCAGTGATTTCTTTCAGGTCTGGAACCTGAGCCTGCAAAAACGCCATGTGCATTCTTCCCTTTCCTGTATCAAATGCAGACAACAGTTTGTGTTGTGTCGTTGATGTCTATTTCCAAAATTGAGCATATGTATTGTTGGTCAGCATTTGATTTTTCTTTTTGATCAGGTCATACTTCTCAAAAATACTCAACTTTGGCCCTACTTTACTCGGCTAGTCGACTCGTGGAGTAGTCATGGGATTCTTAGGCACAATAGTAGACATGATTTGCTTGTTGCTTGTGCTCAAAAGTGACCAATCATATTTCATAGTTGCAGTGGATTGGATTTCCTTTTCACCAACCGTGTCAGGTGTAAGACTGGTATTTGGCCTTTTGGTGTGTAATTGGAAATCTTCAGTTGAGACTTCAGTGAGGGAAGGTGAACTATCCTTCCTGGGTATTTTCTCCTTGGGAACCTGTGGTGTAGTGTTCTATGAGATGATGATCGAGGGGTCTTGTTGTTCTATCTTGACCAGAGTGTTCGGCTCCCATTCCATTTGATTCGTGAAATTCTCTATCTCAGGCTTGGGTGTATGCACATATGGGACATTTTTGTTTTTAATCCTCATCTCAGAAATTATCCTGCATGAATCATAGTGCCAAGTGAAATTAACATAAAACTTCATTTATTTCAACAGTCTGTCTGCTTCCTCCCTGGCGCCTCGGCTATTACAGATGAAAGACCCTATTTTCCATTTAATTCTAAGTTGTTGTTTCTTTTTCATAGACACAAAATGTATGTCATATGAGTTAATCATTTTCCTTATATACTCCAAGCCAATTATCCTCACGGGTAGATACTTGGGCAATTTGTATGGTTCCAACTCGCATCCATACACTCTGATCTCACTGTGATTTTGGTAAAGATACCAGTCTCCAGTCTTTGCAAGGTCTAAGAGGTGTAGAATCCTCTGAATCTCCTCATTTATTCTTGTTTCAGGTCTGCCACTGAGCATACTCACCACAAGATGGTAGAACTGCTCGATAAATTGTTTGAAATTGAACTCTGTTGAATTTTGTCTGAGTAGTGAAGTCCAAGCTATTACCACCTGAGGCTTCCCATCCTTGTCCATTTTTTGCATTGAAAAGGAGAACCTGTCCACTTGAAAGAAAGTGAACATGTAGGTCAATATTGAGGAATACCGGAACATGCCTTCTGAGGTGAAATTTAAGAACTGCTCGTGAATACTATCTGCCAGGAAAGTGTTGTAATCGAAATGTGTGGTGGGTCTTTCTTCTATGGAGAAAATGGACAGAAAACCCAATATGGGTTCATCCACCCATTGGTCAGAAAAATAACCCAGCAAAGCACAGAGTGACGAAATGATTTGGTTTCCCTTTACTGAGAACAGGGAGGAAGGGTACAGGGGATTTGTCTTGGGGAGCTAAGCAGCATGAGGGAGGAAAAGATCGAAAATTTGGGCTCTCTGAGGGAATGATAGTTTCTGGTAAAGCTCCGTGATGATTTCGAGATTGAAAGGGGAGGCAAATTAATTTATGGGTATCTGCATCATCTGATCAATGGCCTCAGGTGTGATGAAGAAAAGAGTTTCTCCTGATGAAGATAGTATGGCTCTCTGGTCAGGGATGTAATGAGCCTGACATTTGAGGGCAAACTCAGGGAAATAGTGGACCTGGGGGAAAAGATACAGAGGAAGGTTGGACTCCCAGAGCCCAATTTTGTCGCTTTGATCTAAGAAAACATCCTTTAGCCATGACTGCAAATCCATGAAATCAAATTCGCACCTGGTGTTTGTGATTAAATGATCTTTGTCAGCCAAATGGATCCTGTCAAGGTCGACAGGAGGCGAGAGGAAAGGATTTTCCTCAGCTTTTTCTCTCTTTGATTTTGGTGCCATCACAGTGAAAATACCTGCAATTCAAACAAAACGTTAGTGGGAATGAATGTGGTTTTGAACGGTTGAATGGAACGGAGGTAAGACAAGGATAATTTCTCTGGTGCGAGGACAAAGCAAGAAATGGAAGAAATGAACGAAAAGAGTGGTTTTGAGCAAACGGATACCCGTTGGGCGTGGGGGACAGATCAGCAAGCTAATGGATAAGTTAGCCAGTAATAAATTGCCAATGGGTCTTTTGGAGTGTGAGATGGCAAGAAACAATGAATGACGAATATGACCAGGTGACATGGAGGGTATTGATTGGGAATTTACCATGATGAAGGGACTTGTAACGTGTGAACATGGGGGAGTGGATTGACAAAGTTATGATATGTGACCCTTAGGGAACAAGTGGAAAATGATGTCATGAGGTGACACGAGATATGTCAGAAAGCGATAAGTGGTACGTGGTGGGGGTATAGACCAATGGATATCTACCACATATATAAGGGGGCCCGCTAGAGAAATCACTCCATTCCGGACCCCCCCCCATTGTTAAAAGCAGACCGGTCGAGGGGGTCCGAAAAATGCCATCAGCCATCCATCGGTGCGCCTGCCGCTGGACCGTAGATCTGAGCGCGATGTTTAAGA
>ML785656.1:80879-102720 GCA_009831015.1 Picea engelmannii | reverse complement strand
TGTATTATACAAGACCCCTCTCGATCATAGTTGTTGTACTAAACAATTATTCTATATAGTGTGACCAATGGAGAAAGAAGCAAAGTAATGTCAATATACAAACCTTTATATTTCTTTTATTGGATTTATGTCAATATATATAATTTTTGTATTTCTTTTATTGTATTTAACATAAAGAGTTTTACTTTATGAAATTGGGTTTTTTCCATCTTAAAAAGACTCTTATATTACCTCATGGAATTGGGTTTCTTCCATCTTAAAAAGAGACTTTTATATTAGGTCATAGAAAGCACATTTCCATACAACAATGTCCCTATACTCAATTGGGATGGACTTCAACAATGTAAACAATGAGGATTCAAACCTATGTAGATGTTGACCCCTTCTCTGTGTAAGAGGGAACAAATTTGACCTCATGGATTAAGTTCTTTCCATTTTTGAAAAACTTAGAAAGCACATTTAAATACGATAATGTTTACATGAGATATAACCTGGTGGTTGGAATAAAGTGTGGCAATGCAAACAATGTGAACTCAAATTTAGGAAGATGTAAAATTCTTGTCTTTGAAAGGGAAGGAAATTGACCTCATCAAATTAATTCCCTTAATTTTCTTCACATATTTCAACCAAGATAAATTAATTAATAAACTACTTTATGCTTCATCTTCTATCAAATGAAGTTGTTATTTAGCATAATTTTTTTTTATGTTATATGAACCGGTGAAAATTAATAAAATCTAAATTAGTTCATAATATCCTTTAAATTTCATCTTTCATTTATTGGCACAAACTTTTATGTCATATGAATCAAATTTGGTGGAAATTAATGAAATACTTTTCTTTTTATTTGATGCACCAAGTTGGATGAAAAAATGAAATATTTTATTTTTATTTTATATTTTTTTAAATATTTAAGAGTTTATTAGAAATAGGATTGTTTAACTATTCTATGAAACAGTGTTTTAGGTGGAGATAATAGAAATTTGCACGAAATTATTATTTTGTGAAATAGATTTAGCATGCTGAAAAACTCATAAAGTATTAGGATTATACAAAAATAATCACTTAAATATGGGAATCTAACAATTTCTAACAAATATTCCCGAAAAAATTGTCAAAAAAACATTCATTTCATAAAACGTTTAAACTAAGACTTAAAAAAATATTTAATTATATATTAGATGACATCACTTTAAAAAAATATTTAACTACATGACATGACGTCACTTTACAAGAATCAGGATCTTTGCCACCACGCCGACAAAAAAACAAAAATTTAAATTAGGCATGTGCACGCCGAGCCTTGACAATGACGGGTGGCAACACCAAATTTCAGAAGTGCAATTGGTACCCACATTCGGATTCTCATGTTCACTGCCAACGGACTCATAATCATCTCAAAAAATAGAGGAAATCTTCTGGTGTTGTATTGTATTTTTAACAAATTTTAGAAATCGTTTTAAAAATTTTAAGAGTATAATTGAACAAATCTGCCCGGATTTTGAGAATTTTGATTGAAGATGTAAAGATCCAAATGAAAATTTGATCCAGAAAACTAGTCGATTCGAAATCGACCAGATTCACAAAGATCTTCAACGGATACGAAACTTTTCTCATTACTGGCAGCACCTTCAATTCTATGAAATTAGCAATAATGGCATATCATTACTGCAGCTAATGAAACAGAACAAAAGGGAGGGAGAGGGGAGGAAAAAACTAAGGACCAGTCTATCTATTCCATGCCTATTCAATTGCCAGTAGTTTCGATTGATTCAATATTTTTGTTGAGGCTATTAATCATGATGGCATTCTCAGAATCGTTGGTAGCATTGTTGATAATCTGTTTGGTAATTCCTCCAGCTTATGGGTGGGAATGGCAAGAAGCACACGCTACTTTCTATGGAGGAAATAATGGTTCCGGAACAGAAGGTAGGTGCTCTAAGCTGCGAAGTGACCATGATCACATAATGAAATATTATTTGATCAATGCATGATAAATTGCATATTGCAGGAGGAGCATGCGGATACGGGGAATTATACAGACAAGGCTACGGAACTAACACGGCCGCTCTGAGCACAGCATTGTTCAACGAGGGGGCGAGCTGCGGAGGATGCTACGAGATTCATTGCGAGGAGGAGGAAGATCCCCAGTGGTGCCTCCCAGGTACCTCTGTCATCGTGACAGCCACCAATTTTTGCCCACCAAACTACGCTCAACCCAACGACAATGGCGGGTGGTGCAACCCTCCTCTCCCCCATTTCGACATGGCCGTCCCTGCATTTGAGCAGATCGCCAAGTACAAAGGGGGCATCGTCCCCGTCCGCTTCCGGAGGTAATCTGTTACGCTCTACACCAACGTTCATATCTGTGATCAATTATTAACGTATATTTATATGCCTTGCAGGGTGGAATGTAGAAAGAGTGGAGGCATCCGGTTCACAATAAACGGAAACCCCTACTTCATACTGGTGTTGGTCTCCAACGTCGGAGGAGCAGGTGACATTGTCTCTGTATCAGTCATGTCCTCAAACTCTAATCAGTGGGAAGAAATGTTGCGGAACTGGGGCCAGAATTGGCAGTCCAGCAATTCTCAGTTAGTTGGTCAAATCCTCTCCTTCCGCGTCACCACCAGCGACGGCAAAGCGGTCACTTCCTATGACGTCGCTCCTCCCGACTGGCAGTTCGGCCAAACCTACGAAGGATCTCAATTCTGAATCTTCTCACTCCATGCTCATCTGATGGGGTTTCAGCTCCATTTTGGGGTTTCCGATCCATTTAATATCGAGATGGTGGTGTGCGACCAAGCTTGGCGCCCGCTCCTCCTTAATATCAATGCTTGCAGCTCGCTTCCCTTTTTTGACTACGTTAAATCTGAAGGTCGACCTTGGTTTTTAATCTTTGCTTATCCTACGCCATTGTTGAGCCCAGGAGCTTTGTTCTTGGGTATTTACAAAAGCTTCATGAAGCAGCTACATATTTTAAATAAATGTAAATGTAGGTTTGCAAATGCTTTCTTTTATGTAAATGATATGACCACTACCAATTGTCAAAATATTAATAATATTGTAGAGCTTGGGGAATGGTTACTCATGGCTTCATTAGTGTTAATAATAAAATCCATCTGCATATTTATGTAGCAGTACTTGCAACATTCAGACTTCCTGCCTGTAACGCATCAGGGTTCGCTTGGCCACAGGGTTGTATAGGGCAGAGAGATAGGGCATGGCCACAGGGTTTGTATAGGGCAAGGAGATACCTTAGTCACTTGGCTACAGGGTTTGTATAGATAGGGCATGGCCACAGGGTTTGTATAGGGCAGGGAGATACCTTAGTCACTTGGCTACAGGGTTTGTATAGGGCAGGGAGATACCTTAGTCACTTGGCTACAGGGTTTGTATAGGGCAGGGAGATAGGGCATGGCCACAGGGTTTGTATAGGGCAGGGAGATACCTTAGTCATTTCGATTAAAGCTTAGTGATAACTCATAGGTTTTAGATGTGCAACACAGAGGTATAACTTTTTTGGATTTGAACTTGTAATATTTTAAAAGCAAATACATGTTCTTAACTATTAGATTCAATTATGAATCCTTGCATAAACTTTTAACCTTTATATAACTTAAACAAACATAACCATAGTGAAATTATTAGCCATGTAAAATTATAATTGAGTATAGTATTTGTTAAGAAATAGTGAAATTATTAGCCATGGTGAAATTATCATTGAGTATGGTACTTGTTAAGAAAGAGTGAAGTAAGTTTAACAAAATATTCATTCATCATCAAAATATTTATAACATTTTACATATAATATTTAAAAATCTCAATCTATTTTGGAGATTTCATTAAAAACAAAGTATGGTATTTGTTAAGAAAGAGTAAAGTAAGTTTAACAAAATATTTATTCATCATCAAAATACTTATAACATTTTACATATAATATTTAAAAATCTCAATTTATTTTGGAGATTTCATTAGAAAAAAGAGTGGTATTTGTTAAGAAAGAGTGAAGTAAGTTTAACAAAATATTCATTCATCATCAAAATACTTATAACATTTTACATATAATATTTAAAAATCTCAATTTATTTTGGAGATTTCATTAAAAAAAATTATATGTAAGTTGGTTTGATCTATTTTATATTAACCAAATATTTATAACATTTTACATATAATATTTAAAAATCTCAAGTTATTTTGGAAATTTCATTAAAAAAAAATCTTATGTAAGTTGGTTTAATCTATTTTATATTAACTAAATTATATTTGTATTGCAATTTTGGATATTTTTGTATGTGTAAACATTTTTTTTTTTAAATCTTGATCTATAAAATGATATTGGTTAAATTGTCAATGATACTTATGTATATTAAGTGTGGCAGTGAATAATTAATATTTAAGATTTTTTTGAAATTTAAAATTCCATTTAATGAATTTCCTCAATGTTTGCTTATAAAAAATCTTACATTATTTTTTGAATTTTTTTTATGATTTTCATTAATTTTTATATAGTTTATGTACTCAAAGATTCTCTTTGAAGGGTATTTTTTTTATAGTTCTCATTCATTTCTATATAGTTTATGCACTCAAAAATTATATTTGAAGGGCATGTCTCATGGTTCAAGATCATATTCATAGTTTAAATGTATAATCATCGTTTCCTTCAAGGTGAAAGATCCTAGCTTTAAGCATTCAATAATATTTTTGAAGAAAATACCCTTGCTCAACATCCACAACCCTACAATTAACTCATTCTCCCATTCCTAAGACAATTGATTCTATTTGGAGGGCTTGTCTCATGATATGCGATAAAATTCATGGCCAATCCGCCTTAGAGGTAGATATTTAAGGTAAAAATACTTACACTTTGGCCTCAAAGCATGATTTGGTCAAGAATACCCTTACATGCATGCAAGACACTATGAAAATTATGGGCCCTTCTCCAACTCTTGGGTAAAAGATTCCATCTAAAGAGGTTATCTCATGGTGTAGGGTCACCTTCATGGTCAACTTGCCTTAGAGGTGAATGATTCAAGGTGTAAGCCCCTAGAAATGTTTTCCTTGAAGCATGTATTAATAAAGGATGCCTCTCCCCTTTGTGCCAAACCATGTTACATTGCTCTTAGGTCAACCATTCCCATTGTAGATCCTTATTCCTTGGAGGTAGGTTTTATAAAGTACAATCCCTTAGATTTCAACATAAAAGCATTATTTTAGTTAGGGGAATGGGAATACATCTATGGTCCTTATGCCTTGGATGTAGGCTCTATAAAGTACAATCCCTTAGATTTCAACATAAAAGCATTATTTTAGTGAGGGGAATGGGAATACATATATGGTCCTTATCTTGGATGTAGGCTCTATAAAGTACAATCACTTAGATTTCAACATAAAAGCATTGTGTTAGTTAGGGGGGCCTTTGTTAATGCATCGATCCTCAAAATTAAGCCATTGTCGTGCTTATGGGTCAAATATTATATATGGAAAGAATGTCTCATGTTATTGGATCATCTTCATATTGCATGTGTCTTAGAGGTATGTTTTTTAAGGCATCGAGACCTACAATATTTTTTCCTTAATGATGTGTCAAACCATAGCATTAGTCCCTCATTCCAATCACGGTCAAATGATTATATCCTAAGGTAATGTTGCAAATATAGTGCAATGGTCCCAAAACAATAACACTAGATCTAAAAAAATTAATTTTCGTAAAAAGTCCTTGAAATATATACCCAAATCAAAAAGTTATGCTACAAGTATCACTATTTTTCCCATCTTTTTTTACAGTAGAACAAATTTGTAATATTTTTAAAAATGGCACTACCAATATCACCACCTTTTTTTATGGATCAAACTTATAATAATTTTTTTTAAATGTACTACAAGTATTACCACTCTTTTTAACATTAAAATTTACAATATTTTTGAAATATGGTTCTATTAATATCAAAACTTTATTTCTTCTTTGCTAATTTATCATATTTTCAAAATTTGGTCCTATGAAGATCACCATTTACTCAAGTATTTGTTTTAAAACAAGTCATACAACATGTGTGGGAAGGGATGAGTGATGTCAGGCATGTTCCTACATCCCTACCATGCTATAACAATAAATAAAACTATGTAGTAATAGAGAGTATTGTTGATATTATGGTAGCTGTGAGAGGTATTTACCTCCACGTGTAAACATGATGAGAATGGAATATTCTAGAAAGCAAGAAGAAACCCTAATGAGTTAGCTAATAACCCTAGAAGACATGTCGGCTCAAGAGGATAATTTGTATTAGGTTATTAGCCTCCAAGAGAAGAAGTCGACCAAAAGAAATAATATATACTGAACAGACAGATACCCAGAATGAGAAGTCGACCCAGGCAGCTAACCAGAATTAGTATAAATACAGAAGGCCAGACTTCATTCTGGCAGGCATTCTCAGAATTGTAGAGCAACACTTGTGCGTACTGCAGTTGCCCAGTTTGTGTGCAGGTTTGGAGGAGAGTTGTCGTTGCAGTTGCTGCAGCTAGTAGATTACACTTTCGCTTGGACTATCTCTTGGTTAGGGTTTGGACTATCTGATCAGCTCTTGTTGGTGCGCTATCTTTGGGGAAAGGTACGCTACCCTTTGTTTGGATATCTAGCCTATGTTTTTCTTCTGGAGTGATTCTCTGTCAAGGTTAAGGTGCTCGGAGGGTGGCTTCGGCCTATAGTTGGGTGACAATAGTGATATTGTCAATGGTAAAATGAGCACATCCATTATATTCTAACAGGTTATGGGCCCACACCTCCTTCATTCAGTCTAACTGCTGGAAGGAAGCATAGCCATAAGGATACTAAACTCGTTGAAGAACTGTCGCTAGGCTTTCTAGCAAGAGAATTCGCCAAAGCACTACCTCTAAGGTTACTAGCAGGTGTAGTTGCAGAAACCCTAATCCTCTCATTGAGGCACCTTAAGTGAAGGGATTGACCTAATTTCCAGATAGACCAGTGCGCCCTAGCCTAGTGCATCTCTTGGTACTCTCAGCAAGCTAAGACATTAAGTTTGATTTTTTGATCAAATGTAGGGTTGACCAAGTCAAAGCAGTCGTGACTTACTCTATGAAGTCAGAAAACAAGTTATATGGAGCTTCTAACTTCAGAGCGTGGAAGACAAGGATTGACCTCATCCTTGCCAAGAATAAAGTGGTGAATATTGTGAAAGGAAAGATCGTGAAACAAGAGTTTGAAGAAGGAAAAGAGAAAGAACCGCAGAACGTTGCAGCTATGGAAAAGTTCAAAGACGGTGACATCAATGCCATGAGTATCATAGTGGACTCTATAAAAACACCACTTGATTCCCTACATCTCCCATCTTGAATCATCAAAGAAGATATATGATGCCCTAGCAAACCTCTTCTCAGTCAGAAACATTGGACAAGTAATGAGTCTAAAGAATGAGCTCCATGACATGAAGATGAATGATTATGACAGCATAACATCATACTTTGTGATAATCTCCCAGTTAAGAGATCAACTACAAGCTATTGAAGAGATCATCTCAGAGAAGGAATTGGTAAACATAGTACTCAATGGTCTTCCCAAGACATGGGATGCATTTGTTGCAAGCATGAACACAAGGAGTACCCTACATTTGAAGAACTTTGGACTTGTTGTGCTCAAGAAGAATCAAGGATCAATGCAAAAGAGAAACCCCAAAATAAGTATGATGATCAAGCCTTTACAACAAGATTCAAGAATTTCAGGAACAAAAGGAAGTTTGGTTCAAGGAAGAAGCCAAATCAAGACAAATACATGTCAGAAATGCAATGCTTCAACTGTCAAAAGTATGGTCACTACAAGAATCATTGTCTTGAGCTAAAGAAAAGGAAGGGGACACATGAAGCATCAATTGCCGAAGAAAAGGAACCTACAAAGAAGACCAAGCAGGATAAAACAAACTTCTTCTTCTAAGACAAGGTAACAATACTCTTCTTATTTCTTGTACATATCTTGTTTGCATAGTATCTGTACATATCTTATATATCTATCTCTTAGAAGATAACATGTTCCAAGAAGAACTATACTTATGGAAGAACAACAAGATATGGATTGCTATCATTATACAAGTTAGATAATACACATGAAAGGATGAAATACATCAAACAAATCATGTGGAAGCTATTACAAGATAAGCCGAAATTAGAATCAATCATGAAGAGACCTAGAAGAAGCAAAGACATAAAGAAGTCAGCAATCAAGAGGAAATTGGAGAAATACTTATGACATTTTGCAGAAGACAATAAGACGGAAGCATGGACTCTGTTAGACGGAGGGAGCCAATTATATATTGCAGAAGACAATAAGGATGCAGACATAAGCGTGGACTCTATTAAATGGAGGGAGCCGATTACATGCACTCATACATGAAGCAAGGATTAGGAGGGAGCTAATCCTATGATCCATTGAATATGATGAAGTATATATCCATGGTAGCAACCATGAAAGTCAGTACGTCTTCAGTTTGACCTTAGAAGAATTGTTCTTCGAAGAGAAGCCTTAAAGTATCCCTGGTTGTCCATCCACGTCCGCGATCCTATGATGAAAGGAAGAAGTGGAATCTTTAGGGCATGGAATCTATAAGAAACTCCATGAACCCAAGAGATAAATAAGAACATGAGGAAGAACATGAAGATTCCGAGAAAGAAAGAGAAGCCAGAAAAACCAGTCATTGTATTGAGAATCACAATATTAGCAGCCTGATATGAACTCACTAAAAGAAATCAAGCAAAGGAACTGCAAGTTGTGATGAAGAACAATGTATATGAATACAAGCATTGCAAGATCCAGAAATAGAGGTTCTCCCAGATGGAGGGAGAAGACTATGATGATTACTTGTTCTAGTAAACCAGACATAACGTGAGTCATTATGTCATTCGAAATATCCATGGGTTGGAGTTCTACATCATATGAATGCAAAGACTATTCTCCAGAGAAATTGAACAAAGAGAGTATGAATAGCAACCTCAAGGCTTTGAGGCATACCAGAAAGAGACCCTTGTATGCATATGGAAGAAGACAAATTGGTGGAGAACCTCCAATGCACAGCAGAAGCGTGGTGAAGATTTTCTATAACAGAGATATTGTATCAGAATGACTACTCAGAAGATCAGGATGATGGATTTCCAATCCATGACAAAGATCTCATGATGAGAGAAGAAGTTCCACGTGGATATGTTCCAGTTTGACCCTTGCCACAATGTTGTGAGATAGAAGGAACCAAAGAGGAATCCAACAATGATATACTTTATTGATCAGAGCTACATGAAGCCTTCATAGAAAACCAGTGTTCTAGACCGAAGTACACTTTAAATAAAGCATTACATTATTCATGATGAAGTCCAAAAAGGAGAAAGTGGTTCTCCAATACATGTCTCCACAGATGAGCAGATAAGAAGACATTATGGTAAATCTTCTGTCTAAGATAAAAGAGTTTGCATACTCAAGCTGGAGCTCATGGAGATGACCTCATTATTGAAAAAGGAAGAGATGACTCCCAGGTTGGGAGTGAGAACTGATGTGCTATTGATTGATGGACAGTTATTTTTCAGTTCAAAAATGGTCTAGGATGAGCAGTTCCTTTCCAGTTCGGAAAGTGGTTTGAGATTTCTAACGGATAGGCATTTTCCAGTTCAGAAAATGGTCCAGATTGAATGGTCATTTTCGTAATGAAAATGGTTTGATGGATTGTTGATGTACCATAGACAATTATTTCCCATTGTGGTTAACATGGGGAATGGTCTAGGAAAGTCTCTCTTCTTGAGGGTTACTCAAGAAGACTGGTCCACCTTGCCGGACAATGATTTCCCATTCTGGTTAACATGGGGAATGGCATGTTTTGGAGGTTGGTGCAGGATAGTCATTTCCTTAGGAAATGGTCCAGACAGTCATACCTTAGGGAAGATTCATTCTCTCTAGGTTGCACTTTGTTTAGTGTCGGAGGAATGGCCCAGGGTGGGGAATGGTCCAGATTCAGCAATCAGGGACAGACATTCCTTAGGGAAGACTCATTCTCTCTAGGTTACACTTTGTCTAGTGTCGGAGGAATGGCCCAGGGTGGGGAATGGTCTAGGCTCAGAAATCAGGACAGTTATTCTTCCTTGCTTGAGAAGAATAGTCTAGATATCTCATCATTGATGTTTGACCTTCTGAGGGCAGATGCTCTTCCAAGATCTCACGGATGTCAGTGGAAGAATAGCCCCAGATGATTCAGTTTATATCATAACATTGTTTTTGTGCAGGTTAATATCAGATTATTGTTATGTAGACTATATGTCTCTAGACAGTATATGCATACTACTGTGGTGGATGTGTTCCACTGTTTGTGACTATACGTCACTGATCAAGTACCTGTGTGCTACTTGGTGTGGTAGTGCACCATTGGATTGTAGTTGTGTACTACTATGGATAGACACAGTTGTGTTCTATTGAATGATATTGTTCTGATTACCTTGAAGACTATCAATAGTGTTGGAAATGATTATCAGCTAGATGGATGATCAATGGACAGAGATTTCCAAAATGGAAAATGGTCTAGGACATTTATTCTTCTAGGACATATGTCTGGATTAGAAGAATGGTTCTTGTTTCACTCTATGGTGTGAGTGACTTATATAGCATCATGTCTAATTATTCAGATGGAGTGTGGTTTCGAGAGATGATGCAACTGATGACACTGATGGTGATGATGGTTCTCATGATATAGCCATGAGATAGTCTATACAAATATGTTTATGCCACAAGGTGAATGGTATGTTTGTTCTCAAGACCATTACCTGTAATACCTCCCTAGCTAGGAGGGAGTGTTGTTATTATCGTAGCTACAAGAGGTATTTACCTCCATGTGTAAACCTAACGAGAATAGATTATTCCGGGAAGCAATAATAAACCCTAATGAGTTGGCTAATAACCCTAGAAGACATGTCCACTCAAGAGGATAATTTGTATTAGGTTATTAGCCTCCAAGAGAAGAAGTCGGACAGAAGAAATAATATCTATTGAACAGACAGATACCCAGAATGAGAAGTCAGACCAGGCAGTTAGCCAGAATTAGTATAAATATAGGAGGCCAGTCTTCATTCTAGAAGACATTCTCAAAATTGCAGAGCAGCACTTGTGCGCACTGCAGTTGCCCAGTTTGTGTGTAGGTTTGGAGGAGAGTTGTCATTGCAGCTGTTGTAGCTAGCATATTACGCTTTGGCTTGGACTATCTCTTAGTTAGGGTTTGGACTATCTCATCAGCTCTTGTTGGTGTGTTATCCTTGGGGAAAGGTGCACTACCCTTTGTTTGGATATCTAGCCTAGGGTTTACTTCCAAAGTGATTCTTTGTCAAGGTTAAGGTGCTCGGAGGGTGGCTTCGGCCTATGTTTGGGTGACAATAGCGATATTGTCAATGGTAAAACAAGAACATCCATTATATTCTAACAAGTATTTCCCCCTCCCTGTCATGTTAAGAGTGTTTAGTGTGGTATAGAGTATTTCCCCCTCCATTTAATGTTAAGAATAGTAGGGTAACTACATTATAGATAAATATAATAATGCAGTTACCCCACTATAATATAATAGTGGGGTAACTACAGTATAGATAAATCTCGTGGTGTTGTATGTTTGAATTGAAGATGTTGTAGGCAAGACGAGCAGTAACAACTCAGAGATGGAGGAATAATAGAGTTGTGGTTGTCATTGCTGGTAGGAGGTATCCATTGTAGATGATGGTTACTGCCACACAGCTGAAATTATCTATTATTTTCACAAGCTCTAAAAATCGTTTCAAATTCTTAAGAGTACAGCTCGACAAATTTGCAAGGATTTTTTCCGAATATGTTAAGAATATTGTTAAGAATATAGGAAATAAAGTGAATAACTAACAAAATCAAGAAGACAAAGAACACTGGCGGAAAAGGTATGAAGCCAATTAAATTAATATGTACATCAATAATGTATATATAGTACATATATCACAATTTTCCTCTAACGATATGACCTTTAGAGTAAGATAATGAACTTATATTAGAGAGTTTTCAACATCCCCCCTTAATCATAAGTTCGTTCTTGCCTAAAAAACCCCCACTTCTTGACAACTAGTAATGTGTCAAGCAAATATTCAAAGGGCTTAAGATCCTCTCTCAACTCTGAAAAAATAGCAGAAGTTGATGTCCTCTACTAAATTGGTGGTTTAAGTGTGACCACAAACTTATTTGGTGGTTTTGGGATGACCACAAACCAATCTGGTGGTTTCAAGATGACCACAAATCAATCTGGTGGTTTCAGGATGACCACAAACCAATATGGTGATTTTGAGATGACCACAAACCAATCTGGTGCTTTTGGGATGACCACAAACTAATCTGGTGGTTTTGGGATGACCACAAACCGAATGTCTAGCAGAAGATGATGTCTTCTACTAAATGGCATGGATTTAGGTTGACCATAAACCAGCAAGAGCTCAAGGCTCAAAATTCAGAAAATGTAACAAGCAGAACTTCATGTCTTCTACTTCACTGGTGGTTTTAAGATAACCACAAACTATCAAGAGCTCAAGGCTCAAAACACTATGAATGGTTTTAGGATTACCACCAACCATACCAACAACAATATGTTTAGGAACAAGACTGCATACCAGGAACTAGGTTGCATACTTGATCATCTGTTCATAGGCTCTAAATCAAACTTGGAACTTGACTGAAAAATGGTTTTAGGATTACCACAAACCATATCAACAACAATATGTTCAGAAATAAGATTGCATACTAGGAACTAGGTTGCATACTTGAT
Source organism: Picea engelmannii (assembly GCA_009831015.1). Classification (NCBI taxonomy): domain Eukaryota; kingdom Viridiplantae; phylum Streptophyta; class Pinopsida; order Pinales; family Pinaceae; genus Picea; species Picea engelmannii. The sequence continues at coordinate 89,914 of ML785656.1, read as the reverse complement.
CATCTGTTCACAGGCTCTAAATCAAACTTGGAACCTGACTGAAAAATGGTTTTATGATTACCACAGACCATATCGACAACAATATGTTCAGGAATAAGGTTGCATACTTGATCATCTGTTCACAAGCTCTTAATCAAACTTGGAACCTAATTGAAAACTTTAGATTTCCCCCTATCAGGGATAAGTGGTTCAAATTCCCTTGATCATTGTTCAAAAGTATGGCCAAGAAGATATCAAGCACATGTATAAGATAATGGATGAAGATTGAAACACTAATCTTTCACATGTCCAACTTTATCAATGAAAAAGAGGGTTTCTTGCAATTCCACCCTTTTACAATAATCCAATCAAATTTAAACTCAACAGAAGGGTGTTGGCTTCAACCAAAAAATGCACCCAATTACAATTGTAATTCAATTTCAACAATATTTGATACTTACAGAAGGAATAATAGTAAGTATCACAAATTGCAACTCATAAAATTCTGAACAAACATTAGTCCAGAATGCAAGAGTTGAATTATTCTTCAATTTTTTCTTGAATGAAATCGCTTGTTGTTGTTGGACTGACAGGACTTCGAAACTGGAAGCCTGATTGTCAATCGATTTCTTCTTCTTTCCATAACTCATCACCCAAATTAATAAATTCATTTCATTGATCTTCACAAAATATTTGGCTTTACAAAGAACCTTTTTTTTTTAATAAAACACTTCCTTTAATAGCCAAAATAAATCGAGAGACTTGCTTAAAAAATAATCCTTTTAAAAAATAAAATATGACTTGTTTTTTATAGCTTCTAGTTTTCGTTCTTCTTCTCAATAAATGATATTGCAAGGACTTTTCTTAAACTTCTCACAGTGCCTCCCATTATTGAAATCAATTTGATTTTTTATAACTCCAAAAAAATCAATTTGAATTATTTTAAAAACATATTCCCGTTCCATACTTGGTGTATACTTCGGTCCCATCAATTTGATTTTTTGTTTTTATATGAATTTGAAAATAATTAAAATGGTACCTTTACCATAGAGCCTCCACTATCTTTCAATCCTACTCTCTCAGTGGCTCTCCTTTAGAATATTGCTATGTACATGTCGCTTTCATATAAGTGAACTGTCAACTTGTCAACAATAGCAACAACCCTCCTAATATTCATGGGAAAATATCTCCATGCCAAAATATAAATCTTACACAACCTCTGACCTAACTAAATCTCAAGGTTTTGATGAATAAAAACGTGGTAGAAATTAATCACGTAGCTCTCAATGTAAACCTCAGATTGGATAAATTAATCCCATAGCTCTCAGTGTAAACCTCAGATTGGATAAATTAATCATGTAGCTCTCAGTGTAAACCTTAAATTGGATTTGTTTAAGCCGGAGACAATGAGATAGATATCATGTATATGAATTACTTCAAATTCTTCATCCATGACTTGTGTGAATTCAAAATTCAAACCTCCATTCATGATATTTTATTGTCTTCGCTTTATTCTTTCTTTCCATGTTTTTCGCTCCTTACCAGAGATGTAATCTGGAGGGATTTAGAGCCATGGGGATCTTCAATGGGTTGAAACTCTTGTGATTCCTGGTGGTAATGTAGGATACGCATATCACTCATATCATTATTACAGCTCTTCTTCTGATTGCACTACACTTTCACGGGATCATAGAAGAATATAAAAAAGAGGAGTTGTTCCTGGAACTGGTCGATTCAGAATCGACTGTATTTGAGGAATATGGAGCCATAAGGATCTTCAACGGGTTCCAAAATTCGTCCAACCCAATTCTATGGAATCAACAATAACCTAGGGATACGCATATCACAAATATCATTACTGCAGCTCTTCTTCAGATTGCAAAATAATTCCCCATGCTCATAGAAGAATGCCCAAATGAGGATTTGATCCAGGGAACTGGTCAATTCAGAATCGGTCAGATTGGAGGGATCTAGAACCACAAGTATCTTTAACGCGTTCGAAAATCTTGTGATTCCTGGCGGCCTCTTCAATTCTATGGAATTAGCAATAATGGCATATCATTACTACAGCTAATAAGACAAAACAAAATGGAGGGAGAGGGGGGGAGAACAATGAGAGCTAGTCTATCTATTCCATGCCTATTAATTGCCAGTAGTTTCGATTGATTGAATATTTTTGTTGAGGTTATAAGTTGAGGCTATAAATCATGATGGTATTTTAAGAGTTGATGGTAGCATTGTTGATAATCTGTTTGGTAAGTCCTCCAGCTTATGGGTGGGAATGGAAAGAAACACATGTTACCTTCTATAATGGAAATAATGCTTCAGGAACATATGGTAGGGGCTCTAAGCTGGTAAGTGACTATGATCACATAATGAAATATTATTTGATCAATGCATGATAAATTGTATATTGCAGGAGGAGGATGCGGATACGGGGAATTATACAGACAAGGCTACGGAACTACATCGCCAAGTAGCATTAGTCCTTCATTCCAATCACGGTCCAATGATTACATCCTAAGGTAATGTTGCAACTGTAGTACAATTCTCCCAAAACCATAACACTAGATCTAAAAAATTCAATTTTTGTAAAAATTCCTTGAAATATATACCCAAATCTAAAAGTTTTTCTACAAGTGCACTATTTTTTCCATCTTTTTTTTTACAGTAGAACAAATTTGTAATATTTTTAAAAATGGAACTACCAATATCACCATCCTTTTTTATGGATCAAATTTATAACATTTTTTTTAAAATGTACTACAAGTATTACCACTCTTTTTAACATCAAAATTTACAATATTTTTGAAATATGGTTATATTAATATCAAAACTTTATTTCTTCTTTGCTAATTTATCATATTTTAAAAATGTGGTCCTATGAAGATCACCATTTACTCAAGTATTTGTTTTATAACAAGTCATACAACATGTGTGGGAAGGGATGAGTCATGCCAAGCATTTTCCTACATCCCTACCATGCTATAACAACATATAAAACTATGTAGTAATATAGAGTATTGCCCCCTCCATCCCATGTTAAGAGTGTTTAGTGTGGTATAGAGTATTTCCACCTCCATCTAATGTTAAGAATAGTGGGGTGACTACATTATAGATAAATATAATAATGTAGTTACCCCACTATAATATAATAGTGGGGTAACTACATTATAGATAAATCTCATGGTGTTGTATGGTTGAACTGAATATGTTGCAGGCAAGACGAGAAGTAGCATCTCAGAGATGGAGGAATAACAGAGTTGTGGCTGCCATTAATGGCAGGAGGTATCCATTGTAGACGATGGTTGCTTCCACACATTTGAAACTATCTATTATTTTCACAAGCTCTAAAAATCGTTTCAAATTCTTAAGAGTACAGCTCGACAAATCTGCAAATATTTTTTCCGAAGATGTTAAGAATATTGTTAAGAATATAGGAAAGAAAGTGGATAACTAAAAAAATCAAGAAGACAAAGAAAACTAGCAGAAAAGGCTCGAAGTCAATTAAATTAATATGTACATCAATAATGTACATATAGTACCTATACCACAATTGTCTTCTAACGGTATGACTGTTAGAGTAAGATAACGAACTAAGATTAGAGAGTTTTCAACATCCCCCCTTAATCATAAGTTCATTCTTGCCTAAAAAACGGCCACTTCCTGACAACTAGTAATGTGTCAAGAAAATATTCATAGGGCTTAAGATCCTCTCTCAACTATGAAAAAACAACAGAAGTTGATGTCTTCTACTAAATTGGTATTTTAAGGGTGACCAAAAACTCATTTGGTGGTTTCGGGATGACCACAAACCAATCTAGTGGTTTCAGGATGACCACAAACCAATCTGGTGGTTTCAGGATGACCACAAACCAATATGGTGGTTTCGAGATGACCACAAAGAAATCTAGTGGTTTTCGGATGACCACAAGGAAATCTAGTGGTTTTGGGATGACCACAAATAGAATGTATAGCATAATATGATGTCTCCTACTAAATGGCATAGTTTTAAGCTGACCATAAACTAACGAGAGCTCAAGGCTAAAAAATCTAAAAATGTAACAACCAGAACTTCATGTCTTCTGCTTAATTGGTGGTTTTAAGGTAACCACAAACTATCAAGAGCTCAAGGCTCAAAAAACTATGAATGGTTTTAGGATTACCACCAACCATATCAAGGCTCAAAAAACAAGACTACATTCCAGGAACTAGGTTGCATACTTGATCATTTGTTCACGGGCTCTAAATCAAACTTGGAACTTGACTGAAAAATGGTTTTAGAATTACCACAAACCATATCAACAACAATATGTTCAGGAATAAGATTGCATACTAGGAACTAGGTTGCATACTTAATCATCTATTCACAGGCTCTAAATCAAACTTGGAACTTGACTGAAAAATGGTTTTATGATTACCACAAACCATATCAACAACAATATGTTCAGTAATAAGGTTGCATACTAGGAACTAGGTTGCATACTTGATCATCTGTTCACAGGCTCTAAATCAAACTTGGAACCTAACTGAAAACTTTAGATTTCCCCATGACAGGGACAAGTGGTTCAAATTCCCTTGATCGTCATTCACAAGTATGGCCAAGAAGAGATTGAGAACATGTATACGATAACGGATGAAGATTGAAATGCTAATCTTTCAGATGTCCAACTTTATCAACGAAAAAGAGGGTTTCTTGCAATTCCACCCTTTTACAATAATCCAATCAAATTTAGACTCAACAGAAGGATGTTGGCTTCAACCAAAAAATTCACCCAATTACAATTGTAATTCAATTTCAACAATATTTGATACCTACAAAAGGAATAGCAGTAAGTATCACAAATTGAAACTCATAAAATTCTGAACAAACATTAGTCCAGAATACAAGAGTTGAATTATTCTTCAAATTTTTCTTGAATGAAATCGCTTGTTGTCGTTGGACCGATAGGACTTTGAAACTAGAAGCCTAATTGTCAATCAATTTCTTCTTCTTTCCATAAATCATCACCCAAATTAATAAATTCATTTCATTGATCTTCACAAAATATTTGGCATTCCATTTGGATTTACAAAGGACCTTTTTTTTAAAATAAAACACTTCCTTTAATAGCCAAAATAAATCGAGAGACTTGCTTCAAAAATAATCCTTTTAAAAAATAAAAGATGACTTGGTTTTTATATCTTATAGTTTTCTTGCTTCTTCTCAATAAACGTTATTGCAGGGACTTTTCTTAAAATTCTCATAGTGCCTCCCATTATTGAAATCAATTTGATTTTTTTTTAACTCCAAAAAAATCAATTTGAATTATTTAAAAAACATATTCCCCTTTCATACTTGGCATATACTTCGGTCCCATCAATTTGATTTTTTGTTTTTTTATGAATTCGAAAATAATTAAAATGGTACCTTTACCATAGAGCCTCCACTAGCTTTCAATCCTTCTCTCTCAGTGGCTCTCCTTTAGAATATTTATGTGTACATGCCGCTTTCATATAAGTGAACTCTCAACTTGTCAACAATAGCAACAACCCTCCTAATATTCATGGGAAAATATCTCCATGCCAAAATATAAATCTTACACAACCTCCTTTAATTTTATTTTATTTTTAAATATTTGGTCGGGTTCTTTCGACATGAAACTCTGGTCGAACTCTACCTCCACCGTCTCACCTCAGTTCCTTATTGACAAGCCAGCACACTGGTGATTTATTGGTGGCAACTATGTGTGTGGAAACATAAAAACGAGCACTTGTAAACAATCAACCAAAAACATGAGCAAACCCTAGGTTCATCAATTCAGATTTCATCTACCATGGAAAACTACCATGGTGCTATCAGACACTAATAACTATAGTGCTCTGATAAACTATTAGGCTCATAAGATCAATATCACACTCTGGTACCACTATTAAGAATATTGTTAAGAATATAAGAAAGAAAGTGAATAACTAACAAAATCAAGAAGACAAAGAACATTGGTTGAAAAGGAACAACGTCAATTCAATTAATATCTACATCAATAATGTATATATATAGTACATATACCACAATTCTCCTCTAACGGTATGACCCTTAGAGTAAAATAACGAATTGAGATTAGAGATTTTTCAACAGAAGATGTACGGTTGGTAACCATCCGACCTAACTAAATCTCAAGGTTTTGATGAACAAAAACATGGCAGAAATTAATCTCGTAGCTCTCAGTGTAAACCTCGGATTGGATAAATTAATCCAACAGCTCTCAGTGTAAACCTCGGATTGGATTTGTGTATGCCAAAGACAATGAGATAGATATCAGGTATGTGAATTACTTCAAATTCTGCATCCATGACTTGTGTGAATTCAAAATTCAAACCTCCATTCGTGATATTTTATTTTCTTCGCTTTCTTCTTTCTTTCCATGTTTTTCGCTCCTTACAAGAGATGCAATTTGGAGGGATCTAGAGCCACAAGGATATTCAACATGTCGAAACTCTTATGATTCTTGGTGGTAATCTAGGATACACATATCACTCATATCATTATTGCAGCTCTTCTTTTGATTGCACTATACTTTCACAGGATCATAGAAGAAGATACAAAAGAGGAGTTGTTCCTAGAACTGGTTGATTTGGAATCGACTATATTTGAAGAATCCGGAGCCACAAGGATCTTCAACGGGTTCCAAACTATGGTCGGCCCAATTCTATGGAATCAACAATAATCTAAGGATACATATATCACACATATCATTACTGCAACTCTTCTTCAGATTGCAGAATACTTCCCCATGCTCATAGAAGAAGACCTAAATGAGGATTTGATCCAGGGAACTGGTCAATTCAGAATCAGTGAAATTCGGGGATCTGGAGCGACAAGGATCTTCAACAGGTTTGAAACTCTTGTGATTCCTGGCAGCCTCTTCAATTCTATGGAATTAGAAATAATGGCATATCATNATAGTGAAAGCCAGTCTATCTATTCCATGCTTATTCAATTGCCAATAGTTTCGATTAATTCAATAATTGTTTTAAGATTATAAGTTGAGGCTATAAATCATGATGGCATTCTCAGATTCATTGGTAGCATTGTTGATAATCTGTTTGGTAAGTCCTCCAGCTTATGGGTGGGAATGGAAAGAAGCACACACTACTTTCTATGGATGAAATAATGCTTTCGGACGAGATGGTAGGGTCTCTAAGCTTCTATGTGACCATGATGATCACATAATGAAATATTGTTTGATCAATGCATGATAAATTATATATTGCAAGAGGAGCATGTGGAAATGGGGAATTATACAGACAAGGCTACATAATTATATAGACAAGGCTACAAAGGGGGCATCATCCCCGTCTGCTTCTGGAGGTAATCCGTTACCCTCTACACCAATGTTCATATCTATGATCAATTATTAACATATGTTTATATGCCTTGCAGGGTGGAATGTAGAAAGAGTGGAGGAATCTGGTTCACAATAAACAGGAACCCTTACTTCATACTGGTGTTGGTCTCCAACGTCGGAGGAGCGGGTGACATCATCTATGTAATAGTCATGTCCTCAAATTCTAATCAGTGGGAAAAAATGTTGCGGAACTGGGGCCAAAATTGGCAGTCCAACAATTCTCAGTTAGTTGGTCAAATCCTCTCCTTCTGTGTCACCACCAGTGACTGCAATGCAGTGACCTCCTATAACATCACTCCTCCTGACTAGCAGTTCAGCCAAACCTACGAAGGATCTCAATTCTAAATCTTCTCACTCCATGCTCATCTGATGGGGTTTCAGATCGATGGGGTTTCAGATCCATTTTGGGGTTTTAGATCCATTCTGGGGTTTCAAATCCATTTAATATAGATATGGTGGTGTGTGACCAAGCTTGGCGCCCACTCCTTCTTAATATTAATGCTTGCAACTCGCTTCCCTTTTTTCACTATGCTAAATCAGAAGCTCGACCTTGGCTTGTTATATTTTTTTTCCCTCCTTCGCCATTGTTGCACTCAGGAGATTTGTTCTTGGGTATTTACAAAAGCTTCATGAAGCAGCTACATATTTCAAATAAATGTAAATGTAGGTTTGCAAATGCTTTCTTTTATGTAAATGATGTGACCACTACCAATAGTCAAAATATTAATAATATTGTAGAGCTTTGGGAATGGTTACTCATGGCTTCATTAGTGTTAATAATAAAATTCATCTACATATTTATGCAGCAGTACTTGCAACATTCAGACCTTCCATGGTCGAGAGTTAAAGTTGTTCTGTTTAAGTGAAACTTTCTGGTTAAACTAATGTTACATGCTTCAACCAAAAAATATCATGGCAGTGTCCTCACTCCTTCGCATCTCAAGTCTAATTCCTCCCCCAAATCCAATATGGAAGAAGGTTATGAAAAATCATTACTATGAACACCCTAGTCTAGTCAATTTTCTCGACATGATTTCTAAACCTTAGAAATGTGCAACATTCCCTGCTTATAAAGCATCACCTTAACTTTATAAATGTTTAAGGTTTTTTGCATTAAATCTATTATATCACGGTGCTTGGCCACAAGGTTTGTAATTGACTTGGAGATAACACATAGGGTTCTCTTGTCCACAGGGTTTGTATAGGGCAGGGAGATAGTGCATGGCCACAGGGTTTCTATAGGGCAGGGAGATAGGGAAAATACATAGGGTTTAAAAGAAGTAACTAATTACAAATTCATTTTTTTGTTTTATTGGGTAATATTGGAGATCATATGTTCAAATCCAGAAATTTTCATTGAATAATATTGGAGATCACATGTTCAAATCCAGAGAAACAATCCCTTATCAAAAAAGAAGACAGGAAGATTTGAACCACTCCAGAGGAACAGTCCCTTATCAAAAAGGCGGAAAGAAGGATTTGGACTACTCGCTAGTAGGAGACTGCAACTTCGATCATTGACTCATATCAATTACCTTAAAACATATAGAATATATTTCATCATGGCTCGGATTTAACCAACGATAAATAAGAGTGCTTTGCCTCACCACTGGGCTATACCTTAGTCACTTCGATTAAAGCTTAGTAATAACTGGACAACTTCATATA
>ML785656.1:29628-49037 GCA_009831015.1 Picea engelmannii | reverse complement strand
TAAAGGTAGAAAGGCAAGGGGGGTCTGGAATCCAACGCGCGTCGTTGATCCGGGCGCGCGAATCTGGACCGCTCGGACTTGCTCGCTGCTTACCATGGGCGCATTATCGCCCAAAACTTAGGACAAATGGGTTTTAACCCATCCTTTCGCGCTCCAACCTTCTTTACAATAAATATCACTAACAACAGGTAACCACCAGATTTCAAATGAGTTATGGGTCGAACAGTTCTGCCTGGTCCACTGGTGTAAGGAAATTTGTGGGCTATTTCTTAGTGATTTCTTCTAGGTCCTCCTCTGTGAGCTTATACTATGACTGAATCTCTTATTTACTCTCATCTATGCATGAAGTGATATAAATAAAATTCCTATCTGCATGGAACTTCATAAGGGGCCTGAACCTGTCCAGAGTGTTCGGCGTCATACGAGGGAACAACTTGATAGCCCTCTTCAGCTGCAGGTAGTAGGTATGGAATACTGTGTTCGACTTCCATTGTTTTCCCATATCGCTCGAATACCAAAGCGTGGTGAACTTTACAACAAGTGGCTCGAACAACTCAATGTCAGGGAAGGTCACCCCTTCCAGCATCTCCCAAGCAGTAAATGCAATGAGGATCATAATCCAGCTAAAGTGGAACTCATAGCCCTAATCCTAAGCTTCGCAGAAATCCACTTCTAGCTAGTTGACTAAGAAACTATCCCAATTCATTTGTAATCCCTCTATGCACTTTCCAGCGAGGTCAACGACAAACCCTGTGACCTACATGGGTTTGTTCTTCCTTACTAGCTTACCAGCAATCAACTAGAAAGAAAGGCACACTGCGCCATTCTGAATGGAGGTTACCTTGTACACTCGCATCCCCTTCTCTACATCTCCATAGGTATCTTTAATCCTCTGTGCCAAGGCGCGGTCTGTAGCCTTTCCTAGGTAAAATTCCTGTGGGTCGGGTCCCTGCATACTTAATCCAGTGATCTTATGGAAAAATGTCGGATCGGCGGTGATGCGTCTGTCTATCCATAAGCAACCACCATGGAAGCATGACAACAGGAGTTTAACACACGCATTAACCTCCTGGTGCCTTCCAAAGTGGGGTATCTTCATCAAGTTCAAGATAGTGGATTGTGCGATGTTCATGCTCCATGGATGGGGGATGATCTTCGACTTCTTCCCCTTGGTATTGGTCAAGTACTTGTGAGGTGTGAGCATGTTATAGGTCTTGCGGTCTCCTAGGATATAGACACTAATATTCAAAGTTGGAATCCTCTCCAACTACGGTCTGACTGTGCGTATCCATTTTGAAAGGTACGCAGTGATGACTATGTAGTCGAAGTCCCTCGGGACACTATCATGACTCACCACACCAGCCATGGGTGGGATGTAGTCAAGCAGGATAGATAGGATTAACTTCACATTCAACAAGTCATCTCTATGCTTGGTTCTTTTCTCATCTGCAGCTCGGGATGGTTCGGATCCGCGAGCAGTCGATGGGGAGGCTTACACTCCTCGCGTCGATGAGGCTTGAACTCTTGTGAACATCACTTTCTCTATCATTAGATCGATTAAATTTCCTCTAGTGACTTTTCCACAACGTTGAGCTTGTCCGACATGCATGCTCAAGATCGGATAACTCAGGCTGATGAACAAATACGCAATGCAACAGAATGGATGGTGAGGTCTCAATGATTACTGTGCGAAATCAACTAGTTCTCTGTGGGATCGTATAATCACAATTGGCAAAAGTGTTCTCGGTGCAACGCTCAATGGGATAAATAGACAACATTGTAATGGTTTCTTCCAACAGGTCGAAAAGAATTAATCAATGCAATTCCAACCGTTATGGCACGGTCCTAACGGTCCAATGGCAAGATTTTGGTCCATAACTGCTCTTCTAACCGTTCGGGAGTGTCGGTCTAATGGTCATAATGTATCCAAAGGTCACATTGCTCCTCCATGGCAAAGTGCCAATCCGTGTTGTACTGATATTCCGACAAAGTTCAAATTCTGGAAACCCTCCTTCTACGAAGTTCTATCTGAAGCTTCTTGCAATTTTTCTAACTTTGCTTTCTTCTTGCTAATCTTTCTAGCCTTTCTACTTGTAATCTGAGTTACTGGGTTCCTCTTCCCATTTTGATTCTTATCTTCTCTTGGCATAGTAACTTCGCACTGTTGATGATCTTTCGTAGGGTTCGATTGTAATACTTCTTTTCTGTCTGGGGTAGGTGCTCTACTTTCCTGTGCGGACGGGTTCTTCGAGTCTGTCTGTGTTCTTTCAACTTTGACATCTAAATATCTGGTCCTTAGTAGCTTCAACTTGTTTTCCTGTTCTTCTATCAAATGTGTTATTCTCCTAGTCATGAAATCTTTTAATTCTTTTTTTTTCTGTTCTAGGGCTTCTTCTTCTTTTCTTCGAATCTGATCTTTCTCAATCTAGGTTTTTCCTAGCAACATAGAAAATGGGGCGTTGTTATCAACAAATTTAATGATCTCAAATTCTTCCTCTATCGAAGTTCCATGAGCACTCATAGATGTCTGGGTAAGTCTTCCACATAGGGTTATCAATTTTCCTTTAAACAATCCTATTCCTCCCAATGAAGGGATGATAGCAAGTTTTCCCAAAATTTCCCAAGTTCTTTCTATCATGATATTCACCTATGTTTCCTCATCCAGAACACAGTCTATGTCGAAGTCTCCTATTCTTGCTTCTATGCACTCTTTGTCTTTTAAAACCTCTGACAGATTAGTGTCTCTGTGATCATTCAAGGTTTCTTTTATCTTTAGTAATACAATCTCTAATTCTTTCTAGGATTCTACCATAGTCTTAGTCTTTTGGCCTTTCTCATGGTTTTCTTATCTCATATTCATATTTTCAGCTTTAGCAATCATTCTAGGGAAATCCAAAACTTCATGGTCCATAGATTTAAAGAAAATACAACTAGGTCTTCTATCAGGGCAATCCTTAGCAAGATGTCTTGGTCTTCTGCAACTGTAACAAAGTGTTAATCCTCTCTTTCTCTTGAATGATCCCCAACCTTTCCTGTACTACGCACTAGGGTCACAGTAAGTAACCTGTAAAAAATTCTTTCTAGGATCCTACATCCATTTTTTAGTCCTAACATTCTTTCTATGCATAGGAATAACATATATTTCACTATTTCTACCAGATCTACTCATATCAAATCTTCTTTCTTCTATCTATGCCCTAGTTTTCAAACTAGGACAAAATTTATCAAATATACCTAGATCCATACTTTTGAAACAAAAATTTTCACTTAACTTACTTTCAGCAAAACACAAAGCTTTCAGATCTTAAAATTTTCACTACTCTTACATTTTTCAGAGCACCTAGATTTCATATCTTACCTCCTTTGAAAACAATTTTCACTGATCTTACCTCCTTTCTTCATATCTGATTCCTTTCTTAGCACAAAGGTTCGTAAGTCAAGTGGAATACTACACACTGAAGCAATAGATCTACGCACAGAGCTTTATTTCTTTTCCTCAGTTCCTAGCAATTGCAGTTTCAGTCCCCAAGCAATCACAGTTTCAGGTCCCAGCAATCACAGTTTCAGTTCCCAGGAAATGGAACCATTTGTTGGCATAAGGTAGACCCAGGGTTCAATGCTTCAAAAGAGAACCAATAAAACCCTAACTACCAACCCTTTCGGCAACACCTGCGAAGAAGATGAAGTCTCACCCAAGGTAGAGGTAGGGTTGGTTGTAGGAATCTAGTGTCTACAACCTAGCTGGAACACATATCTATGATTATAATACTCTAGCAGAAAACTTAGCGGTTACCATTCATTAGCAGTTAACCATTATTCATAGCGCAAATAAAACCCTAATTACAGAGGTGTGCATTATTTAAGCAGATCTAACACATCCAAGCACTTAGCATAAAGAAGTATATCAGAGATAGCATTCATTTATATTACTAAGCACTAAGCTATCTAAGCATATGTTGATGCACTAAGCGTAAATCATATGATGAAAACAACCATAAGCACAAAGAAACCATAACACAGGATAATGGTGGTTCACCCCCAGCCTGGGGCTACATCCACCAACTCTTCTTCTCTTTATTATATTCAGTCAATCATCTACATACACAGAGCCACAAAATCCTACTCCGCATAGGACAAGAGATCTGTGCGCACCTCATCGGATCCTCCTTCCCCGAGCTAGGTTACAACACAAAGCCTTCTTATGGTCTGCACATAATCTCTTACAATCACTTGCACTTAGTTCTGCAAGTTCTCACCACACAGTCATGCACAAAGCCGATCTGATCACATAGATCCAACTACTATCTCCCTCTCCATTTCTACTTCGCCTAGTTATCTATTTATACATTACAAAAGGGCCTAAACAGGCATAAACCCATGGGCCGACATAACATACCCATTACATAAAACCTAATCCCAAAAATTCCCTAAAAAGGGACCGAGATCCCACGATCTCCGCTTCGACTTGCGCTCCACCTTCCACCAGCCTGTCGAAGTCCCAAAATAGGTCAAACATGACCAAGGATCTCCAAAACTTGGTCAAGGGATAACACTCTTCTTCAGATTGCACTATACTTTCATGGGATCATAGAAGAAGATACAAAAGAGGAGTTGTTCCTGGAACTAGTCGATTCAGAATCGGCTGTATTTGAGGAATCTAGAGCCACAACGATCTTCAACGGGATCCAAACTTCGGCTTACCCAATTCTATGGAATCAACAATAATATAGGGATACACATATCATGCATATCATTACTGCAGCACTTCCTCAGATTGCAGAATACTTCCCCATGCTCATAGAAGAAAACCCAAATGAGGATTTGATCCAGAGAACTGGTTGATTTGGAATCTGCCAGATTGGAGGGATCTAGAGCCACAAGGATCTTCAACAAGTTCAAAACTCTTATGATTCCTGGTGTCCTCTTCAATTCTATGGAATTAGCAATAATGGCATATCATTACTGCAGCTAATGAGACAGAACAAAAGGGAGGGAGAGGGGGGGAGAACACTAAGGACCAGTCTATCTATTCCATGCCTATTCAATTGCCAGTAGTTTCGATTGATTCAATATTTTTGTTGAGGCTATAAATCATGATGGCATTCTTAGAGTCGTTGGTAGCATTGTTGATAATGTGTTTGGTAATTCCTCTAGCTTATGCGTGGGAATGGAAAGAAGCACACACTACTTTCTATGGAGGAAATAATGCTTCTAGAATAGACAGTAGGGGCTCTAAGCTACTAAGTGACCATGATCACATAATGAAATATTATTTTATCAATGCCTGATAAATTGTATATTGCAGGAGGAGAATGCGGATACAAGGAATTATACATACAAGGCTATGGAACTAGCATGACCGCTCTAAGCACAACATTTTTCAACAAGGGGGCGAGCTACGGAGGATGCTACGAGATTCATTGCGAGGAGGAGGAAGATCCACAGTGGTGCCTCCCAGGTACCTCTGTCATCGTGACAACCACCAACTTTTTCCCACCAAACTACGCTTAACCCAACAATAATGGCGGTTGGGGAAACCCTCCTCTCCCCCATTTCGACATGGTCATCCATGCCTTTGAGCAAATTTCCAAGTACAAAGGGGGCATCATACCCGTCTTCTTCCCGAGGTAATCTATTACCCTCTACACTAACGTTCATATATGTGATCAATTATTAACATATATTCATATGCGTTGCAGGGTGGAATCTAGAAAGAGTGGAGGCATGTGGTTCACAATAAATGTGAACCCTTACTTCATAGTGGTGTTTGTTACACATCAAAATCACTCATTGCAATGATGGCTAGTGTCGTCGTTACAAATATCGCAAGTGTTGCATATTGGTCACAAGTGTCACAAACATTATTTTGTTTATGTCGTCTCTCTAGCGACATTGTAAAAACACTTAAGACACCTCAAAGACTAGTCTTGAAGAAAAGAAATCAATTGACAAGGAGTACAAGCCTTTTCCCACCGAAAAATCCACTTAAAAGTCAAATTTGGAAGGGAGCGCTCCCTTATATACTGTCAGGGAGTGCTGGTGCTCTGTACCCTCTTCTAGGGGAGCGTTCCAACACTCTATGTCCCTTTTTGAGGGAACGTTGGCCTTTTTTGGGTGAAATTTGGTTTGTTTGAGGAAATCAAGGAAGAATCCCCTCAATATATGAAGGTAGTTGGATTTGAATCTGAGGTCGAGGCATGATATTAGGGGATATCCACAACTGAAGGAGAGGAATCCTCAACTTATCCCAAATATCTCTCAAGTGGTTAGGCCTCTCCAAGCCTATATAAGGAGTCCCCTTCATGGTGAAAGGATAGATGGAGATTGAGAATTACACCAAACTTATCATCCCATAAGTGAGATGCCATTGAAGCATAATCAGTATAGATTACTTGAGCAAAGGGGTTGGACAAGGAGAGCTGGAAGAAGTCGTTGCACCTTCATCAAAGGATTGTAAGTACTCTTCATTTGTTCTCATTAATATATACATGCTTGGTCTGTTTCTTTCAAGTTTATGCTTGTTTCACATGAACTTGTCTCTAGTATATAGATCTGTATTTGAGCTAATCTCAGTAGAATAGGAAGTTTGTTGTATCTTTGTTTGTGCTACAGGACCTATCAAGGAGCTTGGGAATAAAGCTCAACTTGGATTTTGCGAGGACAAACGCCATTTTAAAAGGTACACTTGTATTCTTCCTCTTCGTTCATTATCTTAATTAGATCTAAAAGGATGCCAGTGTCCACATTAATCACTTTTCTATCTTGGCCTTAGGATTCTAGAGATCAAGAGGGAATTTGCTTGTCTGCAGGAGGATTCACCTATAACAGAAACTGGCGACTCCACTGGGGAGGAGCTCTGATTTGTGTTTCCTTTCCTAGATCTTGTTTTGGCATTTTTCCCACTCTTTGAACGTCTCCACATCGTGTCTCTGATTCTTAGATCTGATTGATTTCCACTTTCTTTCATCATAATCACCTTGATTCACTGAGTTTTCTTGGAATTTTGACTTTCTGGGTATTTTTCTGAGTTTTGAGAGCCCAGCTCTCCCCTTCCCTTGCTATCAGAGCACTAGTGCTCCCCATTGTCCTATCACAGAGCATTGGAACGCTCTGGTGCCCTTTACACCATAGCGCTGCCCCTTTTCTGTGAGAATTTTTCAGGATTTTCACTCTCTAGATTCATTTCTTGATTTTGGAATTGGCTCAGGAGTTTTTACAATCTCAGTTCATATTGATTTGGCCTTCAACACTTCATTTTCTAAGAATCGATCATCTTTTCTTTGGAATTTTGACATTTTCTTTCCTTGCCTTGAAGTCACTCTTTATCTTTCTTGATTTAGGGTTAATTTGTTGTTTTCTTCCCATTTATCTGACTAAGTAGAAGCCTTCATGAGGAGATTCAAATATCTATGAACCTTTCCATTTGATCTTTGAGGTCATCTTGTCCAAGCCTTTTTCAATCTTTTTGAGCTTTTGGTTTTCTTTTTGGAAATTTTTGTCGTCTTTGTCTTTCTTTTTTTATCACAACGAGAGTGCATTGTTTATGTGTAATTTGCTTCTGATTGTCTGAACCTTGTTGACTTTGCAAACTGGATGACATAGGAAGTTTTATATTGGATTTATTATCATTCACAGATAAAGAAAAAGGATACTTTTTTATGATTGTTTTTGGATTTTAGAAAGGATTGCTATGCATTTTAGCATTACATTGGATTTGATTGAGAAACAAATTGATTGAGGATTCTACATCTTACTTCTTGACAGTGAAAAGAACATCTTTCTCTTTCCCTTAAATAGGCATTCATTGAAAGAAAGGACTGCTTATCATTTCTTATGCATTTTTTGGGGAATTTGAGTCATAATACCATCAGTTTCATTTTCATACGCCCTTTGAGTAAAGAACAGATGCAAAATTAACGCTAATTAAAATTTATCTAGAACATTTTTCTTTTAGAATCTTCCACCAACGTTAGACTAGGATTAGCAGTTTGGATTAGGCAGTGAGTAAAACTCTCCAAAGTATTCAAAACAAACATCATCATCTTGTGGTAGGGAGAGAAAAATCCAATTGTCGTATAGGCTTTCTGGGATCCCCCTCTCACACAGGGATTACGCACGAGCTCGCATTCGAGAGAATTACGGAGATTATCCCTCTGTGGTTCGACTATTTGTAGTGGTCGGATCGTATATTGAGGGTTCTTCTTGAGGCTTAGTTGGTTTCATTTGGTCTCAATGCTTCATGAACTCCAAATCCGTTTGGGGTCCTCTGGAGTTCTACCGGTCCACTTGTCCTCAGTTCTCTCGAAGATTTTTGAACTTGTTATCCTGCTCATACGTTCAGACCAAACTGTCGACTGTACCCACCCAGGAGATAACTGCGAGTTGGTGTCCCTAGTTGCCATAATATTTAGGTACTTACACGAGGTGACGGTGAAGGGAAGTCTCACTATACCTGGAACAGACGTTAGTCAAACTCACTCAGGCTCCTTGGAGGGTAAATCCACAATTACTGTGTGGAAGCTTGCACCAAGGTGAAAGTTTGTTAAGTAGGTCACCATTGTAAATGTTCCACTATATCCTAGCCCCTTCTTGACTTGATCACGCGACGTTGGATTTCATCACCAACTAGTACAATCATCGAGAGAAGTTTTGTTTGCTTGGTTTGATTCCTAGATTTTATTAGTGTATGTTGTTTCTTTGTCGTTAGTTGGCCATAGATTTTTTCTAGTGAATTTTTAATTCCGCCAACATCGACCCTCCACGTCATTTGCATAGGGTACAGGGCCTTCCCCCAAACAATATGGAATATTCTACCCCTTTACCCCCTCATTCTATGGAGGGATCTTCTCAACAGAGTGAGGCCCATGATGTTATAACCTCACATGAGGAAGTTTCTACTTATTTATAAAAAAATTGGATTGTTACGGATCCTATGGAGGCTTTTTGCATTCCTGTGGGATATAAAAGGTGTTTTCTCCAAATGAATTCAGCCAAAGAACTTGTTGTCATTGATCCTTCTGAAATCCTGACTAGGTCTCTTTCAAGCCCGCAAGTCGAAGACCCACTTTGGACTGATATAACTCAAAGCCCACCTCGCATGGTGCGATACCTTTATGGATTAGGCATAGGTGTCAATGTACCTTTTATATCTTAATTACTTGAAACATTTGTTACCTATACCGTACCTTTAGATCATTTTACTGGTACGACCGTCATTTCAACCACACCGTCCGTTGGTCTGAACATGTAGCCTGTTGGTCCAAGTTCCACTATTTCTCTCCAGATGGCCTATTCCATGATGGTCCCTCACATTGCGACTATTCTCACCGGTAATGTGGTGGTTAGCCAAGCTCCCATTGGTACACCACTTTCATCTAGGCCTTCTTTGTCACTTCCCCTTGGGTACAGAGCACTGAATCCTTCCGTTGTCGACACTACCCAGGTTATACCCGGAAGCTCAATACCTTTACAAAAACACAGAGGAACTGGTCTTGGTGGCTCTAATCCATCAAGTGGCATTGGTCAGTCGTTTACATCTGGTTTCCAAATTCCAGGGACTCAACCTCATGCTAGGGAGCAACCTCCTTTCAGAGGGAAACCTTTGTTCGGGGGGCAACCTCCTTTCAGAGGGCAACCTTCGTTTGGAGGGAAACCTCTGTTTGGGGGGAAACCTTCATTTGGAGGGAAACATCATGCTGGGGGGAAGCCTCAAACTAGATCCCATCATCAACCTTCTAGACAGAATGCGTCTACAACGCCCAATCCTTAACACACTCCTTTTCCGGGAAATCCAATATTCCCTGGGGGGAAACAGCCTCAAGGACAACAAAAACCTTATCCTCCTTATGGAAAAAATTTCTATCCACTTTATGGACAAACCCCTCAACCAAATTATAATCCTCATAACCCATCAGGCTTTCCTCCGCTCCAAAATGTTTCTCAACCTTCTTTGAATCCCCCCTACTCTAGTCAGCAACAACTGTATGCAGGAGGACCTACTAGTTACAATTATCCACCTAATCCAATTTATGGTCCTACTGGTGTTCCTATGCCACACTAGTAACACCCTCAGGTTAATCAACAACTACCGTTCCTTGCTACTCTGGATCTCTCAGACTTGTCTCGGTTGACCAATGATCCTATACATCATTATCCTTTCTGGCCAATGATTCCGGCTAAACTACCTTCTAATATTCAAAAATTTGACGGTAAACCTGGAGAAGACCCAAATAACCATGTGATGACTTTCCATTTATGGTGTTCATTAAACTCCTTAATGGATAACTCTATCCGTTTACATCTTTTTCAGCGAACACTTATTGGCTCAGCAACCAAGAGGTATATTGAACTTTCACGTGGTTCTTTCCAAGATTTTAACTCCCTTTCCATGTCCTTTCTCATGCACTTTCAACTACCTATTCGATATGAGACGGGTATTGAACTCTTTACCTCCCTTCGTCAGACAAACTCTGTGCATATCTCTGATCATATTCATGAGTGGAGACAATGATGAAGGTTGATCAAAGCAGTCATTCCTGACCAATTATTGGCGGAATGGTTCACTAAATCACTGTTACCCCCAATTGTTCATGATGTCGCCACGGGTGGTGTAGTCATAGAAGAGGAAGCCATTGCCAGGGCACAGTAATTAGATCTGGTTTACTCATAGTCTGGTACTATGTACGATTTAATCCCAAATGCTACATGTGCCACTACTAATCCTTCCAAACATTCATCTTCATTGCATGCAGATGGCGTTATTGGCTCTGTCAAAACAAAATCTTCGTCCCAATCGACTGGAACAACTAATTGATCTACTCCAACATCCACCTCCAGTTCGACCGCACCCTCCTCTACCTCCCCCCAAACTCAAATATCTGAGGTGAATGCAGTTCAATCTGCCCCTTCACAGCAAACCAAAGGTAAGAAGAAAACAAAGAAGAAAACCAACAAGAACAATAATGAACAACCCAAATCTCAAGACCCACCACCTTCTAACGAAAAGCAACCACAACGGAAGCCAAAATTGACGTGTCTTATTTGTGGTGACTGTTGTTCCTGAGTTTATGTTTTAAGGTTATCAAACATACTGTCAAGGCATCCGTAAATGATTTAAAGAAATGATTTGGGAATAAGGAATCAAAGAAAGATCAGAGAAGATTCAGTTTCTCAACTGCCTCTGTCTTGCTTCCTGTTGTTCTTGGATGCTAATGTCTTGCTCAATAGCATCCCATGATCTTTCTAACTCAACCCGGTTAGTCGTTGTTTGTAAAATAGTATTAAATAAACTCAGGGAAATATTGGTTTGATCCTGAAGGCCTGGTTCAACGTTGGGTTGTCTGCTACTAGGGACAGTCATGGATGATAAAACTTTATTTGTTTGTAAAAGGATTTTAATCAATTTGTTACTTCAAATTTTTCAGAGATGAGAACAATACAAATAATATTAAAATTTAAAACAGTAATGTAAACACATTCAAGGTTGTTTCCTAGATTTGTAACAATTTCAGGAATCATAAAATAACAAATAAACACTACAGAGAAATATGAGGCTTTAATCAAGAAAGAATCTCATATTTCAATAGACAATGATGAAAGAAAAAATGAGGTTTCTAACAAAGTTAAGTATTAAGGAACAAAAGTTTTACAGGTCTTAAAATTACTAAAGCAATTTCAGAGGAAAGAATGTAAACCATTTAACATCCAAACCAATCTAAAATATAAAACAATGATGTATATAACTCCAAATTGATTTACTCGTTAGAAGAACATTGAAAGGAAAAATTCAACAAAGTTTAATAAACAGGGTGAAGACACATAGTTACAAATTTGCAGGATCCAGAATCTTGTTTGTGATCTATATTCTGATGTATTTGAAAACTGATATTACAAAAAATGGCTCTCTCCAAAAATTCTGAAGCCTCTACTCGGCCTTTTGAAACTCTATTTATACATTTTCATCAAAGTTTTTCGTTGGTGACTAACCAACTTCCTAATATTTCGGTTACATAAAAACAATGTCAACCGTTTACAATTTCTTTTAAAATTCTAATTATAAAAACATTTAAAAGGGTTTTAAGCTTGCGTTGACGAACTTCCTTTTTCCACATTAATACACTGCACGCATTTCTATAAAAAATTCACAAAGATCTTGGGAACATCGGGTATCTCATTTACTTCAAATGAGAAAAATCTCTTCTGCAATTCGGGCAATCGGCTTTCTATCATCCTTTCTGTGAATTTGACATTTTTCAACTTTAGATTTGAAGTCACCATCCACTTGTTGATCTCTGTAATGTTGATCAATTTGATGTTTGAAATCTCTGCTTTCTTTTCCTCCAGCTCTTCTCTAAACCTCAGCTGGTGCTTGGCAATATTGATTTCGCCTAACAATCCAGAACAACCATCTGTTCCGATATTCAATGAATCTCTTTCAAAGAGATCGAAGATTCCTTGGCAATCTGCATTAACTTCTCTTGTGATTCGTTTATATTCAGCCAGTTTTGTTTCCCACACTTTAATCATTATATCCCCTTTAACCTGCTCAGAAATAGATAATTTCTGAGTCTTTCCAATTTCTTCCTTTGATGAGAAAGCCACTGCTTTCTAAAAAGTTGTCCTAGCTGTTTTCGCCTCCCTTTCTTTCTGGAACACATTCTCCAAAGAATTATTTGATTCCTGAAAATAATTATGGATTACTTCCAGATTCAAGAACACTTTCTGTTGTTCCTCCTCTATTCTTACATATATCTCTAATGCATGTGTCCTGAAATTTTCAAGTTCTACTACCTGGTTAGCAATAGAAATAATCTTATCTTGCAAATTTTTGTTTTCTTCTCCTAGCTTTCAAACCTGTTCCTGTGTGACCTGTATTAAGTGTTTTGCCTCATCCAAGTCTTTATTCAATTTCTGGATCTCTTGCATATCCTTTAGTCTAGCTTGTTCTAGATCCTTCTGTATTCCCCAACTAATATTTCTTTCATTTTCTTTTAGTTTGTCTTCCAACTGGATTATTGTTTGGTCATTCTGTTCAAGCAGAGTTGTTAAACTACCTACATAATACATGTTTTTTTATGCTATTGCACCCATTGTACCTGCTAATTATGTAGCAAACTCTCCATCCTTGAGTTTCTTTCCATCTATAATAACTCTATGTTTTTTAATCGTTCCTTCTCCTCTTGGATGAATTTTTTGTTTCAAGACTGCTCTTCGCTTTTTACTAAAAAAGTAATCCGATGGGGGGATTTCATCTCTTGAAATCGTCTCTAGATCATTGACATATAAAACTCCTTCATGGGGGATTCCGAAAGTCAACAGTAATGGAGTTAAAGAGGTGATAGGACTACCAAGTTCTGTTGAAGTTGTTCCTCCTATTTTTTCTGGAACATTCTTCATGATTTCTGGAATTGTTTCTGGCTCTTTTCCCTTATCCATTTTTTATTATTTTGTTTGAGAACCCTCCGCTTCTTGGGAAGGTATCTCAGTATCCTTCAACTTACCTTTGTCATTTGTTTTACCCTGAGTATTAGTTTCAAACCCTAGAGGTGATTCTTCCTGTTCTGGCGATGGGGTCGAAATTTCACCCTGTAAAATCTTAGCAGCCAGCTTCGCCTATGGCTTTGAAAAGATGCAAACCCGGCCTGTGAGTCAGGTGGCAAGGCCTGGACTCTGTTCATCACTTCTGCATAAGACTTAACATCTTTAAAAATATCATCATAAACAGATACTTCATGTTCATATGCTTTTAAATTATAGTGTATGTAATGCCTACTTATTATTTGGTAGGGGTCATATTTTTTGTGCTCAATATTTACTAGCTTCACTTCTTCCAATGACTCGGCCTCTACCTTAGAATGGCCTAAATTTGATAAAGGAAATTTCCCGACATGAACAGGGAAAGATGGCCATGCTTTTTTCTGAAGTGCTTTTAATTCCAACCCAATACCACCCTTGGCTATCTGATGAGCTACTTCTCTGCATACCAATCTATCTGGTAAGAATTTAGGGAGTGCATGAGGGGGAATGGAACAGCCATAAACTCTAATATAAGAAAAAAAATCCTCAATAAACCAGTCGGCAACTGATTTAAGACTGTCTATGACTGCATCATAAATGCGAGGAGGTTCGCATCCAAAAAATAATTTGTGCATAGGAATAATGACAAAGTGACAAACATCGTAAAAAATGTCTTTAGCTTTTTCCTCCCAAAGGGCTGAGTGGTATTCATGAATGGGTTTTGGACATGAGATGCTCCAACTCCAATTCATTAATGGAAAGGGGGTCATAAAACAGATTGTATCCATACTATATGCAGACATATAAAAAGACACTGGTTGTCCCTTTGACTTGGCTGCTTTGTAATTTAAAATTTCTTACGTTAGGTTATCCGATAAAATTTTATGCCAGTTAAAACCATTTCCTTCTGAAACTTCCTCTAAGAAAGGTACCTAGTCTGCATGAAAATGACAGGGATCTTTTCTCCCGAAAAATCTGCATAACATCATGGCTATATAAACCATATATTCGTTTAAGGAGGTTGTAGCATAAATCCCATGAGTATCAGCCCTAAACTTTGCTTCAGACCTCGCCCAACCTCTAATCATGTCGGGATATGTTTGGTCTGCCTCTATACATTCCTTTCTTTGAAACTCAACTAAAAATTCAGCATTAAAGGTGTGCTTATGATTCGGCGAGAGTTTATACATTACTTGAATGTGCTCAGGCCTGAATGAGCCAACGATAGCTCCTTACTCATTCTGAATGCTCCTTGTTGGGATATCAACCTTATCCAGAGCCCAGCCGACCATATCAGTATATGCCACCAGCCGTGGGAATGCAAAAACCTTATGAAGCTCAAACTCAGCAATGTCCCGGATATGATTTTTGGAATCAGGGTCTGCATTCTTTAACTCATCCTCCAGCGATTCAGAGATTTGATCCCATGATTTGATGGAGTGTATGGCGTGTGGAGTAGTATCAGAGATAATATCACCTTCCTATGTGTCTTCGTTTTTCTTCGTTGCCTTTTTAGGTGCCATGGCTCTGCGTTTGACTTAAAAACCTGTCACAGATAGTGGATGAATAAGCTCATCTTAAAATGTAAATACAGACGTTCGAACGTTTACTTAGAATATATTTTAAAAAAGACGAGATTTGCACAACTGTCACGAATTTAAAGCTCTTAATGCAGAAGATATTTTCGGAGATATGCATTTAATATCCGTACTTAGGCGCTCTCAGCTTTTCAAATAAAACAAGAAATTTACTTAATCGGAAAACGAAGCATTAATGAACATTTACAGAAAGATTACCTTTAAACCTGTTTTAGAAAGAATATTTATTAGTGTTAATTATAGATTAAATCTGAAAACATGACTTTTCGGGGTTTCGGCAATCTTGATGTAGAAAGGTATGTCATCGAAAAAGCCCGATCGCCGAAATTGCGAAATCGCGAAATAGCGATGTTTTATTTAAGATTTAAACGTTTTTAGCATGTTAATTAATCGAGATTAGACCCTTTCGGGATTTCGGAAATCGGGATTTTGGGAAACATGATGACATGAGATGTGCTCTCACGGAATCGCAAAATCGCGATGGCTTGTTTCTTTTTTCAACATGGGACTTAACTTATCTTAATTAACTGAGTAATCATGATTAGGGCCAAAACATAATTAGTTTAATCTAACATGATTTATGAATCGGGGTTTCGGAAATCGAGATTTTGGGAAACATGATGACAAGAGACGCGTTCTTACCGAACCATGAATCCTAAAATCGCGACATAATTATTTAACCCTTAATATTTCTTAGAAGAGATTAGATTAATTCGTGCTTTTACTTAAGATTTAAATGCATTGGGAAATCGAGAATCAGGGTTTCGTGATTCAATTTGCATCAAACATTTGTTTGCAAAAAACCCTGAATCCCGATTTCTTTAACGTTTAAATTAAAAAATCGCAAATTTTAAACTTACAACCCATTTTAAATAATTTTTCAAAGATTGTTGGAAAATTTATATTTTTTGTAAACCCTTTCCGTTTGTTATCCCAAAAAACAAATTGATAAAAAAGGTATCGTGAATTTAGAAATGACGAAACTATTGTTTTCAGAAAACCGAAACCTGAAAACACAAAAATAAAAATCTAGGCCTTAAGGATAAGGAATTTAAGATCTGTTTCGACATAGGCTCCAACTGGGGACCTCATCTCCCTGCGGGACGAGGAGAACATGTAGACTCAGTGCCTTCATTGGGTAAATGGTGTCAAGGGTTTATCACTGACAAACTGTTTAAAGGAGAGGAAAAAGAGATTCTATAAAACCTTTGAAAAACTTTGAAAAACTTCTTATTTTCTTTAAACTCAGTTGTAGTCTTTTTCATAATATTCTCTTTC
Source organism: Picea engelmannii (assembly GCA_009831015.1). Classification (NCBI taxonomy): domain Eukaryota; kingdom Viridiplantae; phylum Streptophyta; class Pinopsida; order Pinales; family Pinaceae; genus Picea; species Picea engelmannii. The sequence continues at coordinate 32,646 of ML785656.1, read as the reverse complement.
TCGTTCTAAATTTAAGTTAGTATTAAGATGATTAGAACAATCTTAGGAAACTCAACATATTTGTAAATTTCAGCTTGCATCAATCGAAATAAAATTTATAATTTTTAAATTAGGAAGCTCTATTTTGACTTAAGATGAATATCCGGTTTCGAAAAATTGATAACTAGAATAGAGTGATAGATAAGTATGACAACCTTACAGACACCTCAGATATTACTTCACTGCTAGCGGGCCTGTTCAGTACCCCGGTGAAGTTAGTTGTCCCTTTTTACTGAATTTCCTTTCACCGCTTCGAGTGCTAATTATATTTTTATACTCAGATATTGCTTCACTGCCAGTAGGCATGTTCAGTACCCCAGTGAAGTTATCTGTTTCTTTTATATTTAGATGAGGGCAATCATTTAAATGAATTTCCTTTCATCGTCTGTGGGACTAGATGGGGGCAATCAAATATGAATTTCATTTCACCATCTGTCTTATAGTTAGCTTGTGCATACGAAGCGGGGGCAATCAGTGATACTTAAAATATCAGGGGTGGTTATCTGTATAAAAATTTATAATAGAGGTTTGTCAACTGTTTTGATTATTCTAGACCAATTTTTCTCAACTTTCAAAACTCCTCAGTCTGTGGAGAAAAAGGGAAAGATTATTTTCAGGGGTTTTCTTTTGAGCAAGCTTAAATCCTCAGACAAACTGTTAAGAAACTTAAGAGAGTCAAAATCAACCCAAACATAACCACTTTTAGTTTAGAGAATAAGAACTATGAAGACTGACCTTACTGAATTTAATCATTTGTTGATCTCAAAGGTTATTACATAATCTTTCCTACTTTGATGAGAAAGTCTGAAAACGTGAAAGATAGTATTGAGGGTATAAAAGGAGATTCTCAACAATCTGTAAGCCAGAAAACCTAGGTTATGATTTCAAAAATAACTCTTTGGACTTTATTATTATTATTATTATTATTATTTAATTTATTTGGTAAAAACTTAATTAATTTTTATTTTATTTTTATTTATTTACAAAATGAGAATGGATTTTCAAAAAATTAAAAACAAGACGGTATATACAATGAAATTTTCTGTAAATTAATTATTCCATATAATGCTTTAAAAAACGCCCATTAACAGGGGCATTCAAAATCTTACCATCCAAATTTTCAAGCAGAAATGAATTTTTTCCTTCAGAAGATGTTACCTTAAATGGTCCAAACCAAATAAGATCGAATTTACCATTTTTTCCTGAATCTTCTTTTCGAACATCCCACCTCAAAACCAGATCTCCGGGGAGAAAATTCATGTCCTTGGCTTTACGATCAAATAATATCTTCATGTCATCCTGGTACTTCTGCAACTTTTCATCCACTACATCCCTGTGCTGCTGAACTTCAATCAGTTGATTTATCCTTCTTGTGAGAGGGTTTGGTTCTTCCTTCTCGTCTTGCCATAGTTTCATCTCAAGAAGTGCTAGGTTTATGGGCAACACTACATCAGTTCCATATACCATTTGAAAGGGAGAAGTACCTATAGACTTCTTTGTGCCTATCTGATTTGCCCACAGAGCATATTTTAAATGCAAATACCAAGATTTTTTATTTTCATTTAAGACTTTCTTGATTATACTGATCAAGCTCTTGTTAGAAGATTCTGCCAGACCATTTCCCTGCGGGTAGTATGTTGTGGAATGTCCCAACACAATATTATATTTCTGGCAAAAACTGACCATTGCCATTGATTTAAAATCCTGCGCATTGTCTGTGACTATCTTTCTAGGACAGTCGAACGTAGACAAGATATTTTCTTCTAAGAAATCTATAACTATTGAATCAGTAGCCTTCCTTGTTGGGATGGCTTCCACCCATTTGGTGAAATAGTCTGTAGCGGTCAGAATCCATCTATGTTGGGCACTTGAATGAGGATTTATCTCACCTATGAAATCAAGTCCCCATTGCTGAAAAGGAGCTTCTGTATTGACTGGGACTAATGGCATCGCTGGTAGTTTATGTTTTCCTGCAAAGAATTGGCAAGGGCTGCAAGCTCGTACCTTAGCATTGACATCTGGGAAAAGTTTAGGATAGTAATAACCAGCTCTCAGGATTTTATATGCTGTAGCTCTCCAAGCGCGGTGTCCTCCACAGACTCCTTCATGAAATTGACCTATAACTTCTTTTGTTTCTGATTCGATCAGACAGACTAAGAGGAAACCAAGCGGGTCTTTCTAGTATAATCGTTTTTCAGAAATACAGTATTTAACTGCATGCAGCTTTAGCATTCTAGCTTTGGATGGAGACAAGTCATTTGGACATTTCAAAGTTAATAAGTATGTTACTATGTCCTTGTACCAATTCGACGACGCGAATTTCTCCTCGATCCTGTTTTCAACTATTTGGTCCTCAAGTTCATTCACGTCTATCCATCCTTCTTCCTCCTGAGCACTGTTTATCCCAAGAGCCCTGAAATTGGATTCAGCTAAAAGTTTAGCTAAATCCTGTCCCTTTACCAATTTGGTCGGTTTAACCTCCAAGTCAAACTCTTGAATTTTTGCAAGCCATCTTCCTCTTTTACCATCACTGTCTGCTTGAACCAAGATATCTTTTACAGTGCTAGTGGGTACATATGCAATCACTTTAGAATGTAAAACGTAATTTCTGAAAGCTTTCAATGCTTTAACCATAGCATACGCTTTCGTTTCCATTATATTATATTTGAGTTCAGCATCTCGGAGACTTTTGCTAAAGAAGGCTATCGGTTTCTCGAAACCTTCTTCGTTCTTCTGAAGGAGTACAGCAGCAATCGTATGTTCTGAGGCGAATGAAAAAATAAGAAAATCTTTGAGATAATTTGGGCTCGCTAGTACTGGTGCCTCACTTATAACCTTCTTAATATGGGCAAAGGATGCCTTAGCTTCAGCTGTCCATTTTACTTCACTGTTTTTTCTGAGCATATATGTAATCAATTTAACAATTTCAGCGAAGTTAGGAATAAATCTTCTCAAGAAATTTATTTTTCCTAAAAATGA